>QRDG01002245.1:148470-384652 GCA_012064385.1 Puccinellia tenuiflora | reverse complement strand
ATTTGACCACTTGGTTGATCTTCCCCTTTTGCATTAGGTGCATCGGGTTTGTGCTCCCCACGTTGATTCGTGGGATTGAAGGTGGGAGCTTGTTACTCTTGGGTCATTGGACCCTAGACGGTGTTGTGGTGATTCTTGGAGCCTCCAATTCGGTTTGTGGATGCGTGCCCCAGCTTAGTGGTGTAAAAGGCTCCGGATTACGCCTAGAAGGTCCGATAGTGGAAGATGAACCAAACCTTGGGTGCGGTTCATCGGAGAATAGGGGTGAGGCCTTTGTGGCATCATTGAGTAGGCCTTTTTGTGGCGAGCTCACACCCCTCCAACGAGACGTACTACCTTAACAAGGAGGAACTCGGGAATACATCCCTCGTCTCCGCGTGCCTCGGTTATCTCTATACCCGAGCTTTTACTTATGCAATTTACTTTGTGATAGCCCTTTGTGCGTGAAGTGTATATCTAGCTATCACCTTGTTGCTTGCCTTGTTTAGCATAAGTTGTTGGTGCACTTTAGGTAACCTAGAATTTTAGGTTGTTGCTTGTTAATTTAAACACCTAGTTTTATTCCGCAATTATCAAGCCCCTAAATAGAAAAAGTGTTTAATCGCATATTCACCCCCCCCCCCCCTCTAGGCGACATCCGGGACATCGTTTGTTCTTTCAGTCTGTTGAAGGTTAAGCGCCAGAGATCTTCAACATTCACCTCGTTGTTGATTTCAAAGTCCTACTGGTCGATAACTTCGGTTCGTTAACACGAGGTAAAACTGCTACTAGCTACAATTCCGCCTTCGCTTGGGGCACCACGCAACTTATTAATATCCATCATCAAGGGCACGAAGTGGAGCTCCAGGGGGCAGGGGCGGCCTCCACCCGCGGGCCCACCCTTGGCCGCGGCAGGGGCCCGCCCCTGGCCCCTGAGGCCCCCCTCCAGCTCCCCCTTCGGCGTATTACTCACCCCTGACATAAAAACATCGGGGGCATCGACGAGGAATTTTCTGCCCGCCTCCACGAGGCGGAAACCAGACAGAGAGAAGAAGGGCTCCGACAGGGAGAAATCTGTCGGGGAATTCCCTCCCGAAGGTGGGGAATCGCCATCGTCGTCGTCGCCATCACGCCAAGCATCATCGGGATCATCATCAACATCATCTCCACCATCAGCACCATCATCACCGCCGTCATCCCATCTCATCTCGCTGTAACAATTATCATTGTGTTGCTATTAGTTCATCGGAATCGTATCCCGGGCGTTGATTACCACTTGTAGTTGATGTTTGAGAGTTTTATCGGTGAATTATCATTACAATCAGATTGTTGCCCTTATTCATATCACCTCTGATCATGATCTATATGATGTCTTGTGAGTAGTTCGTTTGGTTCTTGAGGACATGGGGAAAGCCTAGTTGCTAGTAATTGCATAATGTTGAGTAATATTTAATGGTTTGATTTATGTTGTGGTGTTATTCCTCTAGTGTATCGTGTGAACGTCGACTACATGATACTTCACCTTTCAAAGGGCCTAGGTGAATGCATAGTGTATTAGGTTTGGCTTATGGTAGGGTTTGCAGGAGTGACAGAAACCTAAACCCCAATTTGTGAACTGGTGCACTAGGGAGTGTAGGGTCTCGGAGTTTAAAGCTGTGGTTAGGTTTTTATCTTAATTACTTCCTTGTAGTTGCGGATGCTTGCAAGGGGTTTAATCACAAGTATTGTATTTGTCCAAGTAAGGGCGGTGCATTAGCATAGGTCTACCCACACAGCACTTTATCAAACATTGAAGGTTAATCACCGGCATGCAATGAAACTGGCTAGGCAGAAACTCCCATGTCTCCTCGAGAACGTTTTAATCTTCATAAGTAACAAAACCGGCCTGTCCTTTGAGCTTAAAAGGATTGGGCTATTTGCTGCAATTATTGTAGCACTCTTTTATTTACTTGTTCTTTACTTGTTCATTAAATCAAAAATCCAAAAACATTACTCTTTTAGTGCTTGCAGTGAAACCTTGCTGAAAACCACTTGTCAACACCTTCTGCTCCTCGTTGGGTTCGACACTCTTACTTATCGAAAGGACAACGATAGATTCCCCTATACTTGTGGGGTCATCAAGACTCTTTTCTGGCGCCGTTGCCGGGGGACTTTGGAGCTACAGCAAGGGGAGTCTCATACACTCAACCTCTTACTTTGTTTTTGTCTTGCTTGCTTTATATATCGTTTAGTTATTTTCCTGTTTCAAAAATTT
The DNA here is from genome assembly GCA_012064385.1 of Puccinellia tenuiflora. Classification (NCBI taxonomy): domain Eukaryota; kingdom Viridiplantae; phylum Streptophyta; class Magnoliopsida; order Poales; family Poaceae; genus Puccinellia; species Puccinellia tenuiflora. Next base: position 382,419 of record QRDG01002245.1, on the reverse strand, counting down.
TAAAAACCCCAAAAATTAGTGTAGTCTTATTTCTGTCTTGTTATTTTATCTATCATTATGTCTACTACTGGAAACACCAAGTTATGTGACTTTACTAGCACTAATAAACAATGATTTAATATACTCTCCAATTGGTCCACCCGCCTACTAAAGCGGAATCTTATGAAAATTAACCTGCTTTGCTAAAATCTTGTTATGAAAGAGCAATTTTTGCTGGTGCTAGTACTGATGAATGCTGCCTCTCATTTAAATAACTTTGTTGAGTTATGTGATATGCAAAAGTATAAAGAGGTGGAAAGTGACATCATAAAACTGAACTTTTCCCTTTCTCTTTGAGAGGGAGAGCAAAAGAATAGTTATTGTCTTTGCCTAAAAATAGCATTGATTCTTGGATTAAATGCAAAGATGCTTTATTGGAAAATATATCCACCCTGCTAAATCATACAACTAAGGAGTAACATTATGAACTTTAGGACAATTTGAATAATGAACATGTTGCTTCAAACTTGGGAGAGAATGAAATATATGGTTAAGAATTGTCCCACGCATGGATTAACTATGTGGATGGTTATCCAAACTTTTTATGCAGGTTTGAATTTTTCTTCAAGGAACCTTTTGGACTCGGCCACGGGAGGTACCTTCATGTCCACAACATTAGGTGTAGCAACTAAACTCTTGGATGATATGATGACAAATTATTCACAATGGCACACCGAACGAGCTCCAAGTGGTAAGAAGGTAAATTCCGTTGAGGAAATCTCCTCTTTGAGTGATAAGGTTGATATGATTATGTCTATGCTTGCTACCAATCAGTCCAATATTGATCCTAATAATGTTCCACTTGCTTCATTAATTGCCCAAGAAAAGGATCAAGTTGATGTTAATTTTCTTAATAGAAACAACTTCAACAATAATGCTTATCGAAATAATTTTAGTAGTAACAACTATAAACCTTATCCTACCAATAATGGCAACTTTTATGGTAAAACCTATGATCAAGGAATTAGTAATAATAGATTGGATGAAATAGAGAGGTCTACCAAAAATTCATGCATGAACAATACGAACAAAATAAAATTTTCTCTAGGCAGATGAATGAGAATTCTTTTATATTAAAAAATATAAATGATCAACTTGGTGAGTTAAATAAAGAAATCTCTAAACTTCAAACAAGGCTTGTTAATACTGAATCTTGCATTTCAAACATATCCCAAACTCAAGCTACTTTGATTAACCGAATGGCTGCCAAACCTGAGTTGGTAGCTCCTACTGAAACTGATGCCTTTCCTGTCCTTAAAACTGCTGATACTCCTGTTGCCTCGATTAAAATTGATGGATATTACAAAGCTTTAAATAGTTATGAGTGTCCTATTGATCCTAAAAATTTTGATACAACCCCTAGCTCGTCTTCAAAGGATCATGGTAGACGTTCTTGCTCATGATGTTGAAATTTTGAAAATTAGAACCACTCCAAATCAAGACAAACATACTGAATCTTTAAATGCTATCTCTCTTCAAATTAATGAAAATGAAAGGATGATGGCTCTCTTGAAAGCTAGGTGGGCTAGAGAGGCTGAAGAAGCTAGAATTGCTGAAATGAATAGGAAAATTGTTAAAGTTTATACTATCCAAACTACTAAAGAGGATCCTCCTAGTTTATTTAAAGATGATGAAATTATTTTTATCATTGCAATCTTACTGAAGTCATTAAGTTCCTACAAAAAACTTGCTAAGACACCGAATGCTAGTAAAATAAATCTTGCCTTTACCAAACACATTACCGATGCTCTTATCAAGGCTAGGGAAGAAAAACTAAGCTTGAAACCTCCATCTCTAGGAAGTTAGAAGATGGTTGGGAACCTACTATTAAGATGAAAATAAATGACTTTTATTGCAATGCTTTATGTGATCTTGGTGCAAGTGTTTCCGTTATGCCTAAAAGTTTCTATGATATGCTTGATTTAAATCCTTTGGAACAGTGCTATTAAATGTTCATCTTGCTGATTCTTCTAAAAAGAAACATTTGGGTAGAGTTGATGATGCCCTTATTGTTGTTAATGATAATTATGTTCCCGTTGATTTTATTGTTATGTATATTGAGTGCAATGCTTTTTGTCCCATTATTTTGGGAAGACCGTTTTGAGAACCGTTGGTGCTATTATTGATATGAAAGAGGGAAATATAAAGTTTCAGTTCCCCCTTAAAAGAGGGATGGAACACTTCCCTAGAAAGAGAAAGAAGCTTCCTTTTGAATCAATCATAAGGTCGAGCTATGCTCTTGATGTTGCAAAGGCCTCCGAAAAAACTTGATATTTGGCATTGCGCCTAGCTAAAAGTCGTTAAAGAAAAGCGCTTGTTGGGAGGCAACCCATCTTTTACTTTCAGTTTACTTTTTATTTTTCTCGAGTCATGAAGTTATTACCTCTGTAGCAACTTCATTGTATCTTTTTATTTTAGTTTTTTGTGCCAAGTTTAGCCTCTAATGCATTGAAAGTGCGAGATATTGTGTTGCTGTCCAAAAACAGATTATGTGCGCCTGTTGCACGAAAATCCTAAAATCGCCAGAATTTTAATTTTTCTGATAATTTTTTACAGCAAGCCTGATGCTTTTATCTATCTTTCATTAGTTTTAATTTTTTTGATTTGAGCTGCAGAAGTGCCTCGAAAAATTCGATCTTTACAGACTGTTCAGATTTTGACAGATTCTGCTTTTATTTTGCATTTGTATCTTTACCATCGTCATATGTGATACTATAGGGGTGGAGTGCCACATTGAGGCTTAGTAAACTGTAGCTAATGTCTAATAAAGTTGGTTTGCAATTTGTCATGAGTTGAACACATGTGCGTTTTAATTTATGAGCACTAACCCTCTAATCAAATTATGAGAAGTTTTGTGTGAAGGGAGTTTTTAAGTTCCAAAGGAGAGGAATATGAAGAAATCGAGGATGGATCAAAGCTCAAGCTTGGGGATGCCCCCATGGCACCCCCTCTGAATATCAAGAACTATCAAGAGTCAAAACTTGGGGATGCCCAAGGCATCCCCTCATCTTCATCGACTATCATAAGGTCGTCTTCGTTGAACTTCGTTTTTATCACTTTACATATTATGTGCTATGCTTGGAGCGTCTTTTTACTTTCAGTTTTATTTGTTTGTTTTCTGGTCATATCTTTGTTGGATCCTAGCTTTATTTGTGTGGGAGAGAGACACGCTCCATTTTTTCGTTTGAATACTCCTTTGCTTCACTTATATCTTTTTGAGTATTCTTAGCTACTGTTTGTTTTCTAGTAAGCTCTCACTTTTAGCTTTTATCTTGTTTAGAGCTGCTAGTTGTTAAGTTAAACTCTCGTGTTCTTCACTTATATTTGTTGAAGAGTTGTTTTGGTTGCTTGGTTAATATGTTAGATCGGAAAAAATGCTATGCATGTGGCAGTAGTATGAAATAGAAAAAAAACTGCATAGTCTTGTAGACCACTATGTGGATAATTTGATACTCTTCAATTGTTTTGAGGCACTAAAATAACTAATGGTTAAAATGTGTTGGTTAATGGTGTTAGAGCTGATTAGTGGAGAGGTGTTATAAAAGCATGGAGCTGTACTTTTCTGAACTAAACAACCTAAGTCAACAATGCTAATGTGTCATAAATTCTACTAAGTTGAAAATAAGTCCCTAGTGGGTAGTTACTGCAACGGTCGGGGAAGCCAACGGGGCACTTGTGTCGCCACCACGATCCCTCTTGGGGTGTCTCTAACCATTTGTGGAACATTGAAACAGCTAGTTGTTTGCAATATACAAAATGCATTGTGAGCTTTGGTTTTTGGCACTTCCATTTCCATATTTTGCTAGCCTCTTCGGTGCTGCGCAATGCCCTCTCTCACATTGAGATTGGTGCATACTTCGCGAGTACATCCAACTCCGTGGGAGAACTTCATCCTGTTCTCCTACACATAAGCCAACTATCTTCCTCAAAACAGCCACCATACCTACCTACCACGGCATTTCCATAGTCGTTCCGAGATAAATTGCCATTCAACATCCATCATTACATGACTTGATGTCGTTCTTCATTATCATATAGTTTGCTTGATCATTTGAGTTAGTGTGCAGCGTGGCTTGCCACATGTTCTACATTTTTTTCCACACTACGCTCGATCATGCATATCTTCTTTTATACATCATGTATTAGTCTTATGAGTTATGAGTACCAAAAGTGTGATGATCATCTTGTAAAAATAGAGTGTTGCCCCTACCTGTGAGCATATTGAAAAGAGTCCAAAGTGGCCACATAAAAGAGTCCAAAAGAGACCAATGAGAGAAAATTTAAAAGAGCCACGGAGGCCACAATTATAAAAGAAAAGAGAAATATAAAATAGAGAGGGGGCATCACTACTATCCTTTATTCCACACTTATGCTAGTAGCACCTACACTTCATTATAGAGAGTTTTCATGTTTTCATTTTTATAACTATGTGGGGAATTAACGTTATAGAACTTGGCTTGTATATTCCAAGGATGAGCCTCCTCAAGTGAGCTCTAGGTCTTAATGAGGAAGCAAGTTGGATGCACCCCCACTAGTTCCATTGGAGATCTTTCATACACTTATAGCTCTATGTGCATCCGTTGCATGGCAATCACTACTCCTCATACAGTGTCAACTACGGGACTTCCTTCTGTCTTGTGGTTACCTTCTCCACTGTTTGAGCCTTTCTTTTTGACCTTCCAAACCTCCATTATTGTCTCTTTGCCATAACATCATGGTGCCAAAGCCACTTATTACTTGCACTAGTTGAGTAGACTTCGAAACAGTTGATTTATGAAGTAGATGGATTAGGACACCTGACTTGAGCTTGGCTATTTTCATGAATGACTAATTAGATGCTTTGAAGAATGATTGATACTTTACATTGGATACATAATCCGCAATTCTTATTTCTAAACCTTATGTATGGTTCCATGTCTCCAACGCACTTATTCATGAAAAGTTTCTAGCATTTGTTAGCTAGCATTTATTAATAATTGTTTGCTTAATGTCAACTATACACAATTGTTTTGGATCACCTTATTCACTTCATGTGCTTTGCATTACTATCTTGATCAAGATTGTGTTGGTAGCATGTCTTGTCAAAAATTATTTGTTATCACTTACCTACTCGAGGACGAGTAGGAGTTAAGCTTGGGGATGCTGATACGTCTCAAACATATCTATAATTTTTGAGTGATCAATGCTAGTTTTGTGATATTGTCACATGTTTTTACTGTTATTTATATCATTTTTATGCATTTTGTCGGACTAACCTATTGACAAGATGCCCAGTGCCAGTTCCCTGTTTTTGTTGTCTTTTTGTTTCAGAAATTTACTTCTGGAAATATTCTCGGAATTGGACGAAAATTTACGGGGATTATTTTTACGCCAAGACGAAGACGGAGTCCGAAGGGCAGCCTCGGAGGCAACCCACAGGGCACACGCGGGTGCCAGCCGCGGCCTAGGGGTGACCCATGGGTGGGGCCCACCCCTGCCCTGTGGGCACCTCCTCGGCCCCCTCCGACTCCTATAAAATCACAATTAACCTAAAAACATCAAGGCGGCGATTATTTTCCAGAAACTCGACCCCGACGCGCCGTCACCGAAAACCCTAGTTCGGGGTCCAATCTGAAGCTGATCCCGGCACTCTGTCGGAGGGGAGATCGATCCCGGAGGGCTCTTCATCGACATGCCTTCCTCCGGGATGATTTGTGAGTAGTCTCACCTTGGAGTACGGGTCCATGGCAGTAGCTAGATGGTAGTCTCTCTCTCTTGTGCTTCATGTCTTATGATCTTGTGAGCTGCCTAACATGATCGAGATCGACTATTGTAATGCTATGTGATGTGTTTGCTGGGATCCGATGGATTATGAAGTTATGTTCAAATTGTGCATGATTCTTATATGAGTAATTTATGTTCTTGCATGCTCTCCGATGTGCGTAGTTACTTTGGCCAAGTGATTGTGTGTATCTCCAAGAGAGGGTATTTATGCTAGATAGTGGGTTCATGCTCCCTTCTGTTCCAGGGCACGAGTGACAGAAACGTTTAAGGGCGAGGGGTGTGCTGTTGCTACTAAGGGTAAAACAGCGGTGTTAATGTCTATTTTGATATTAGTATTGCTTACATCATGCACTTTACTTAATACAATTGTCTGTTGCTTGCAACTTAATACCGTTGGGTGACAGGCTGGATAGCGATTCCACAGTGGACAATTTAGACAAAGACGGTCTTTGTTCCTTGTCGTGATGCCTCCATAAATATTATCATGTCCTTTTTGTCATAGCTAAATTGGGTTAGTGTCATGATCTTGTCAATTGCCTAGCTGTAATTCGTTCACCCATCACATGCATATTTTATCTACTTTAGAGACTCCACTAGTGAACCCTTGGCCCCCGGTCCATATTTTTACATTGTTTTCAACCTTATTTACTTGCTTTTAATTATCATTACTCCTCTGGTCACTTTTCATATTTTATCTATTTCATCATACAATTAACCGCTTTGTGTTCCGCGAGACCGGAGAGATTGACAACCTCTCCGCCGTTGGGGGCAAAATATTTTGGTTGAGTGTGTGTAGGTCCACGTCTGTTGAAGGTTAAGCACCAGAGATCTTCAACATTCACCTCGTTATTGATTTCAAAGTCCTACTGGTTCGATAAACCTCGGTTCTTTAATTGAGGGAAACTGCTACTAGCTACAATTCCGCCTTCGCTTGGGGCACCACCCAACTTATTAATATCCACCATCAGTAGGCCAGTGCAAGGCGATCTTCGCCCACCAATCTTGAAGGTTCTCCATAGCCGAAGGCGTCAGCTCCGGCCATCCAAGCCCTGAAAGGATCTCAAACCAAATGGAGCGAGAGTAGGAGTAGTTGAGCAACATATGTTGAATTGATTCAAGCTCCTGGAGACAAATAGGGAAAGTATCATCGTTAGTCAGGCCATGACATAGCCGCCTCACTCCCGTCCAACATCGGTTCCATGCCGCCTTCCACGCAAAGAATTTGTACTTGAAAGGGGCTTTACAATCCCAAATAGCCACGTGAAAAGGCCACACAGTCCGACCTTCAAAGAATGCAAGGTATGCTGATCTGGCCGAGTAGACTTTATTGCTAGTCCACCTCCACTCGAAACGATCAGCCGAATCCACGACGGTAAACTGAACGAGGGTGTTCCATAAGGTAAGGAATTGGCCCAAGGCCGCAACCGAGAGTCCACCGACAATATCATGTGACACCTATTTCATTTAGTGAATTACAACAACATGTAGGATCTCGCCGCCGATGAGATCTGAAGCTGGATAAACTCCTCACCATCCTGTCACGGACTACTCCTCCTGTCACCCCCACGATCTACCGTCGGCTAGAGGACCCTGTCATGTGGCCTATAGTTCCGATACCACGACAAGTATGGTGACATTTTAAGTATCTTTTACTCCCTCCATTCCTAAATACTAGATAATTCTCCGCGCGTTGCTGCGGAAATTCTTTGCAGTATATTTCGCATGAAATAAAAATACTTACTTATATTAATAATATGAGACCTCAATGAAAAAATTATGATTGATTTTATTTGAGTATTATATAACTAAAAATACTTTATTGAAATAAGTAGAAATGAATTGTAAACTAATGATGTATTCTTCTTTTCTCTTCGGTCAGACAAAATGAATTGAAGCAGAATAAACACGTTACTTTGACTATTCTATTCAAAGATATGAAAATTGATACGTTTGATGATCTTACCTTTAATAGCAAGCAAAAAATTGGCATACTTATGTGGAAGGTAGACTGGGCACCCATTAATGACTCGCGATTAATTATAGAGATGATGTTGTGATGACTTGAAAAATTGGGGAAAGTGGAAACGTAAATGGCATGCATGACTCGTGACATGGCCATGTAAATATGAGCTGGGCCAATAATGATTATCTGCAATTTTTTAATTAGGCTGATGTGGCAGGAACACTACCATGGCATGCTATGATTGGTCAAAGATGCATGTTGAGGTGGATGGCTTGCATGTTGAGAGAATTATCCTTAGTGGGTTGCTCCCATTTATATACTATATAGATATGAGTGAATTCCACTTTTTACCTTTTAGTGGTGCATTTGTGACACTTATTACACCCATTTGGTGAGGTAAAATTAGAAGATGCTCCCGGGTGCCAAAACATCACCCCTAGTGAATAGGGTGTTCTGCAAGAAAAGAACTCAACATGTGAGAAATCCGGCGTTGATGCCAAGTGCACTCGCTTTCAGCGATACAGGGGAACTGGGACAAAGATATAGCAACCAGTTCCTTGAGAGCGATGATATGGAACCCAAACTATACATAGCTCAATCATTATTTTGGAGATTCGAAAAATCTGATAAAAAACTGGATGTATATAATGTTGTCTTCTACCAACATGTAAAATCTCAAACATAAATATGTTTTTGTTTGGTATGTGTAAAACTGACAAAATTCTGAATCTGAAAGTAATGAGTAGTGCCAAAATTGACCTCTCCAAAATCTATCTATTTTTTGTGTAGCTCGAAATATGAATTATTTTTAGTTGAGATTTTGCATGTTGGTAGAATGCACTTTTGTATGCATCCTTTTTTTTATAATTCTTTTAGTAATTTCAATTATGATTTTAGAATTCTCAAAATAAAAAAGCTATGTGGAGCTCGGTCTCCAAATGCACTTTTTCCCTGTTCTTTATTCTATTATGAAATATGATCATGTTCTCTTGATTTTGTTAGAACTGTTTTGTTTTGGCTCCGTCGGACATGTGGACGTGATGTGTCACGAGCTTATACTATTTTCTCCATGGGTAGTGCTTTGGCGGTTAGTCCTTCATGATCTTCTCTACTTCCCCTGTCATGTGCGTTGGTAGGTAGAGAGTGGATCATGGATATCCAAAGATTAATATGACTGCAGGAACTTCAAAGCTTTACACCGCGAGATATTTACTCTAGCATGTAGCGTTGTTAAATAAAACAGAACTCACGATTATAGAGCTCAAGCTGATAAACTTACAGAGCCGCTTCCACACGAAACCCAAAATATAGCTAGAATGAAATAGAAATGCGCAGGGCAGCTGGCTGAAAGGAGCCGTAGGGAATTACAAAAAGTAACCGTCCCCGCGTCGTCCTTCTGGGCGGCTCGGGGAACCCTAGCCGCCGCCACTCCCGTCCCCCCCCCCCCCCCCCCATCACCTCCCCTGATCGCCGCTGGCGGAGGGGGGCCGGCGAAAAGCGCTGCGTGCCCCCCGGGAAGGTGGCGGCCGGGTGGTTCCCTCCCTCTCGCGCTCTCCCGGCGTGGGGGGTCATGACGGCGACGGGCGAGCGGCGGGCGGCGCTGCGCGCAGCGGTAGGGGCTCGAGGTGGAGGTGGGCGAGAGGGCGAGTCGGTGGAGCAGGCGTGGCGTGCGGCGGCTCCTCGCTCCGCCGTCGAGCGGGCACGGGCCCGATCTGGGCTGCACGAGCCGCGGCTCTACGCGCGGCTGTGGTCCAGCGACGGGGGAGGTTGGAGCTGGCTCGGCGGCGCCCTGCCGGTCTGGTGGAGATGGTGGGGTTGGTTGGTGGTGGCGGGGGTGTTGCGTCCTGGCGACCTGGTGCTCAGGCGCGGCGGCGCTGGCCGTGGAGCTCCTCCCTCGGCGACTTTCATGGGTTCCATTGGAGCTCTCCGGCGGCTGCTGCTCGGAGGAGAGGTGGACGCCATGGTCTTCGTTCCGGCCGAGGACGTTCAGGTACAGAGACCCATGCACTCGTACAGCTTTGGTTGCGGTGGCGGGTTGCGATGCTTCAAGCAAAAGCTTTGTGCTGACCGTGTTGGTTTCGACGACGTCGACGATCGTGAGCGCCGTTTTCCTCGTTGGAGGCGTCGTCGTGAAGCTTCCACCCGTTTACCCTAAGTTTTCTCCTGGCGAAAGCCATAGATCTTTTTTAGATTGGATGACGGTGGCGTCTTTGACGTCCTTACCTCCTTGGAGGCGTCATCTTGGAGCCACCCAATCCCTGTTGGTTGCTTGTTGTCTCTTGATTTGGGCAGATGGCCGGTATGAGAACCGTGAATGGGTTTGAAGAGTTGGATGGAGGTGGTCTGCCGGGTTGAACGCGGTCTCGGTGTTTGTTGTCCTTCGATGGCGCATGAGGTTCTCGTCGTCTCGTGTTGTGCTTTGGCTTGCTCATTTGGTGATGGCCGAGTGATGCATGTAAAATGCATACATGAACTTTGCATTATAATACTCATATTTCAATCATATTTACATCATATAAGGGTAATATCATTGTTTTATAATGATTTTGGGAAGATTTCACAGTTTTCCTATTTTTCTGGAATTAACCCTGCACTGGCAGAAAACCGTATTTTCTATATTTTGATGTTTCAGGGACCCAAACGACGACCAATTGACCTGAAAATTTACGATGATCATTTTTTTTTGGAAGGAAGAAAGCGTAGGAGTGAAGGAAGCGAACAAACGGAGACCCGAGGGCCAAAAGAGGTGGGTCCACGCGGCCAGATTCCTTGGCTGCGTGGGACCCCCCATCTTGGGCCTCGTGGCTCCGATGCCGTCTGTTTTCGTCTCCGTGGCTTCGTCTTGACCTAAAACAGACTATAAAAATAGTCCCCCAAGGAGTTTCGGGAGGAGGCGGCGGAGAAACACAAACCACGAAACAGAGAGTAAGAAGGCTGCCGCCGGAGAAGATCGGAGGGGGGAAACGCCGCCGGAATCACCTCCGAAGGGCTCCACCCCTCTCCGGCGTGTTCATCATCAACATCTACAGCAAGATCATCTCCAATCTCTCTACTGCAAACTCTTGGTAAACATGATGTATGATGCAGTATACTATTCCCTGATCTATTGTATCTCCCCATCTATGTTTGAGAAGTGATTGGTTCATGGCAATAGTGAAATAGTTCGTTGTTTGGTTGCATACAAGTTTTGTTATCTTTTATGATTGTCTTTATGTACAATATAGAGTGCACGCATATGTTGGGGAATGCATGTAAGGTGATCACCGGTAATGTAATGGAGTGAGGGAGACTTGGGAGGACATGTAAACCTGAGACCGAGTCATGAAGTTACTTTATTGGGGGATATACACGGGGGACCTTAGAACTTAAGGCTATGGTGGGACTTCTATGTCTTAATAAATCTTGTGCAGTCATTTACTTGGCCATAAGAACCATCATAAGGGGTTTTAGTTCATTCACTTGGCTACACCTATTTATGGCTCCTTCCTAGAAGAAACAATTAAGACTGAAACATGTGCTTCACTAATTGTGACAACCACATGAATGAAATAACAATTGCTAGAACATTTGCTCACTTGAGATATTTGCTACTTGCTACTTTGAGAAACTTGCTTGAGAAAACTGCTGAGAGAAACTTGCTCTAAGAAACTTGCGTTCGAAGCTTGATTGAGAAACTTGTTACTAGATAAACCGTTCCACATCATTTGCTTTCATTAGTTAGTTCCTTTCATATTTCAACTTATTGCCTTGCACAAACGGCCATATAAGAGGGTTATAGGGCTTTAGAGAATAGATAGTTTACCCTCAGCTCCTTGTGGGTTCGACACTCAAATACTTATCGAATTGTGCTACAGTGATTCCTTACTCTTGGGGATTATCACCGAGGCAAGAGGAAGTGTAGTGGTCGTCTCGGTGGAACTTTGCCCTTCGGGGGTGTCGGCGGCTCTCGGAGTCGCGATGCAACCTTGGCAGTGGGATGCCCTTCGACAGCGGCGGAGACTCTCCTAGTTCAAGGTCAAGAGGACGTGCAGTGTTTGTCTCATTGGAAAATTGCCCTTCGGTGGTGTCGGCGGTGCTCGGTGTCGTGACGCAACCTCGGCAATGGGATGCCTTTCGACAGCATCTGCGACTCCTAGTTCTTCATGGTGTAGAGGATTCGCTCGGCAAGCGGGTTTCGTTTCTCTGCGTTGTGTTCTGGTTGCTCTTTTTCTTTATTTCTCTCCTCTTGTATCCCCTTGTGAACTCTGGTTCATTTGAACCCTATCTTGTAGAGGCTGCAAAGCTTCATAGGCAACATTTTGAGTAATAAAGTTCAGGCTAGCTCTAAGAGCCCGCCGTAGTCATGCTGAAAAAAATAGAAATCAAACATCTTCCAAATTTAACTCAGAGTTAAGACTGACAGTGGATACACAGTATGGGAAAAGATTTTTTTTAACATAAAAGACCGACGCTGCATTAAAACATAGTAAGGGATACATTCAGAATTACATCAAGGCCCAGGAAGAAAAGGAAATTACAACCATGACCCTGAACATTTGCAGCTAGGACCTCCATCAGAGATTGGGGAACGCAATCACGTCCAGAGAGTCGCATGGCATCGACCTCGCCATCGCCGGGGATATGACCACTTGGGACGACGAGTACGCCATGGCAGAGCACGGCCGCCAAGCAACGGGGCCTCCGCAATGGCATGACGCCTGGAGGTTGAAGAAGGTGGTGAGCCCGAAGCTTCACCACCGAGAGCCGCCCTTCGGCCAGAAGAGTCGTCGGCGCGGCGGAGACCGCCCATCTATCGTCACTGCGTGACGAGCGGCGTAGCTCCGCATCCAAGGCCGACGAGGATGTGCACCAAAACGAGCAAGTTGCCAGCAGCAGAGAACACAGCATCTTCTCTTCTCCCTCTCCAGCACCTCGCCAGCAAGGGGAAGAAAGAGAACTCACTGGATCTGCAGCGGAGCGCACTTCTTCGAGCTTATTCAAGCATCTGCTTGTAGATCCGCCATGAAACCAGCAGATCCACCACGGATCTTCACTGGAACGCAGCTTCACCAGGTCGTGGTCGCCGCTCGGGAGCCACCACTTCAAGCACGGGGCGAAGAAAGACGGCATCTCGCCATTCTCCACGAAGGAACAAGCCAGGAAAACAAACCGACATCTACTATATACAGAGAGAGACCGACCCCCTCCCCTTCCCACTCCGGGCGGCGCAGCCGCCGGAGGAGAGGAGGAGAGGGACCGGGAGCGGCAGGGAGACTCTCAAAGTCTGGAAGGAGGAGAGAGAGTGTAAGGGGGGAAATGAGCGCCGTACCCAAACTCAGTACGGGAAAAGATACTCCGATCCATTCATCAGCACTTGGCGTTCTCTCGACGACGTCAGCGGCTGTCCGTACGGCGACGTAAGCGCGCGAGGATCCCTGCACCTGGTCGCCTTCCACACTTGCTGCTTCGCCAATGGCCAATGGGGATGCTATAGCTCTGACTTTAATTCACCACAAATCAAACCGACCTAATTTTGTATCCCTATACAAACAGGCGCTTTGCGGCCACCACGTACGCAAGCCGTCTATGGGTGACTTCTTTTAAACTTCTCCTTATGTATAAGCAGATTTTTAGATTGTGGTGGGAAAAAACTGTTGTGGGTAGAAACTGTGTAATACACTTCTTTTGCATAAAAATGCCTTCTGAAAAATATAAAAATGCTGACAACTGGGTCCCACTTGACAGTGTCTGAAATCTTAACACTGCCACCACCAGGAGCAGGTCGGAGGGCGTCGGGGGTGGAGGTGCCGTCGGGGGCGGAGGTCGTCGGGGTCGGGCCGGAGCAGGTCCAGGCGACGGGGGCGGAGGCCGTCGGGGCCGGGCCGGAGGCCCTCGACGACGGGGACGGAGCAGGACGACGACGAGCTCGAGCTACGCGCCGGGATCTGTCGGGGCGGAGCAGGACGACGGCGAGCTCGATCCGGCCGGGATGCGCCGGGATCTGGCGGAGGAGGGCGTCGAGGGCGGAGGATCCGGCCGGGACGCGTCGGGATCTGGCGGAGGAGGGCTTCAGGGGCGGAGGAGGCCGGCCTGTCCACCGACGGCGGCGGGGTGGGGGTGGGTATCGGGCTCGGGGTAGGGGGTGGGGGTGGAAACAGAAGAGGAGCTAGGAAAACGGTTCGTGAGAAACTCGGGAAACTGTCCAGAAACTGCCCCGGACCAGTTTCTGATTTCCTTCACGTTTTCAGATTGCGGTGGAAATAAGCAGATTCCACTTTGGAGACTTCTTTCTTGCTTCTGCGGTACCGGACCCCGAATCTGCGCAGAAGCTATAAAAGAACTCACCCTATGCCCTTTTGCAATTTCCACGATATGTAAATCTGGCAAACGACAATTTCAGCTTTGGGATACAAAATTTGTTCCCCCCACAAGGCCACGACTGCCGGTTTCCACATGGATGCATATAGTAATGATATAATCCATTCGTCCCATCAAAGAGCAGCACCTGCTAATGTGCCACTTCAAGTATCCGAAGGGCCAAGTTTGACATTATTGGTCAGCAACCCAGCATCATGGACAACTGAGCTTAGAAATTCCCTCTCCTTTGTTGTCTAAGATTTCTTCCACTGTGTTGGCAGGGTGTGACAGCGTGTTAACGGTTCCTTGCCGGTTATGTGCGACACATTAGGAAAGTGAGTTGATTATTGTCTTATTGGCACCTGCGCAAGCCAGATTGTTCATATAAATGACAAACACTATATAACAGAGCACCGATACAAGATTTGGTACCGAAATTGATCAGTAAGATTGTCCATAAGTCAAAAGAAACAAGTTTATTCAGACCTTATTGATACTCGTTTTTGAAAGGTAGGAATTACCTGCCTGCATGCCCTCCTTTTGGGCAAATTCTGAAATCTCAACATACACCATTGCTGAGAAATAACAGTAGCTGTAATAGAGACAGCAAGATGCAGGCAAAACAGTAGGTGTAGAAGAGACAGCAAGATGCAGGTGAAATATGCACCGATGTTCATACCAGCTGCCATTACTTTCAGTGGGGAATAGAGTGAAAAAAAGTTAGCTTTACGGTCCAACGTAAAATCACAACCTCACTAATAAAAACACAGCAAGAATATGGTCCTATGTTCCGTACCATATACGAGTATATGCATACTTACTATTCATTTATTCCCAATATGAACAAGAAAGCAACGTCGTACTATGCCTTAAGAGGGGTGTGACAGTGTGGTCTTAATTTGTACAGACATGTGAGGGACCCTTTGGAGGGTGTGGATCCTCTGCTGTAGCTGCGTGCCAATGACAGGTGGGGCCGGGCCCGCCTGGCAGCGACTGCAACAGCAGTGCTGTTACAGCAGAGGATCCCAGCCCCTCTTTGGAACACAAAGATTCTAAAGGCCTCCTTTGATTTGGAGGATTTCCTTAGGATTTCTAAAGGATTCCATCCCTGTGGAATTTTTCCTTTCATACATGTTTGATTCAAAGGATGGCTTCCTATAGGAACAAATACTGTAGGAATGGCGTAGTGTGTTTTCACGGGAAAAGAAGCATGAGCTCCAGCCTCATTTTTAAATTTCCTTCATTACAATTAAACATGCAGTTGTGAAAATTCCTATGTCCATAGGATCTTGCCGGTCAGGACTTCCTATTCCTTTGCACTTCCCGTTCCTTTGATTTTCCTACCCTTCAACTCAAAGGAGGCCAAAAGCATCTCCACCGGGGGGTCGCAATAGGGCCCCTAAAGCTTAATTAGGGTCCCGGACAGAAAAATAGGCTACACCGGGGTCGCAAAGGTTTTGTCCGGCCCAAAAACTGTCCGGCACCGCCAACAGGGCCTCCAAAGTTGGGGGTTGCCTTCGCGGTGCCGGACACTGTCCGGCCCGAGCCTCCGACAGATATGGCCCGCCCGTCAGCCACACGAAACGACGCGTCGAGATCTGACCGCACGCGGCAGCGATGCAGGCGCCTCGTCGTTTCAGTGCCGAGTCGTCGCATCGTTGCACGGGCCGTCAGGCGGCGCATCGTTTCAGTGGCTAGGTGGGCGGCGCAGTGAAGCGTCGCCTCGATGCAGCGCCGCAGAGCCACGCGGCGGTATGCATGCCGTCTTGGCGTTAATGGCGACGACATCTCCACTCCTTCAATCGGCCTTTAAAAGCCACCACCGGCCCTCTCGTCTCACACACTCCACCACCGCCCTCTTCCTTTCCTTGCAGTCGCACAGCTACGATGCACCGCCGCGGGCCAGGTTACCAGCCCACGGCGGAGGACCACGAGCGGCGCCGGCGCCTTGACGCGATATCGTTG
The DNA here is from genome assembly GCA_012064385.1 of Puccinellia tenuiflora. Lineage (NCBI taxonomy): Eukaryota > Viridiplantae > Streptophyta > Magnoliopsida > Poales > Poaceae > Puccinellia > Puccinellia tenuiflora. The sequence goes on along the minus strand of QRDG01002245.1, from coordinate 366,353 downwards.
GTGCGCTGCCAACGCCGCAACGAGCTACGCCGGATCCAGGGGATCCGGATTGCGGCGGCTAGGGCTGTGGCACCGCCACCACCACCCCCTCCGCCTCCTCCACCCCCGCAGGCCGACGACCGTCGTCCCATGACGGTGGAGGAGGCGGAGCAGCTCGTGCGCGACTACCTCCCTCTGCCCACCGACAGCATTGTGATGAGCAGCTCAGCCGATAAGTGAGCAGTGGCTCGATCAGTGCACCGGGAAAGCCTCGAAGTCTGTTTTTACTCCATGGCAGGCAAGGCCGGTGAGCTTGTCGCTGGCCTCATCGGCCATGGGTTGACACATAGCGATCGTTGCCCGAAACGGCCACTTGACCAAGGGGTGATCCCAAAGCTCCTGGCCGATAGGGGTTAGGGTTAGGGCTTAGATCGCATGTATCCAAATTTATATTTGAAATTGTATCGAAGTTTGTATTTAAATCATATCAAATTGTATCGAAGTTTGTATTTGAATCAAAAATTTTATATTTCAACGAAAAACTGTGTTCGGTGTCCGGCCGTTTAGGGGGTGCCGGTGTGGGAGGCGCAAAAAAAAATGCCGGACATGTGTCCGGCACCCCGTAATTGAGCCTCCAAACGGGTGGTGCCGGACACAATTCAGGCACCCCGGTGGAGATGCTCTAACGACCTAAAAATTGCTACTAGTGAAAATGGAAGATCCAGATGTCATTACTTTGTTCTCTTATGGGTACAAACAAAATCTGGATAGAAACAAAGTATACTAATTGATTGATGACAGGGGATATATTTGCATGCATCTGGTTTTTGTGTTCAAAAGTGACACCATAGTAAATATCGACATGGATTAAACTTCTACGAAATTAAAACGAATTTATTTCTGTTATCCAGAGCTTCTGTAGCAAGGCAAAAGGAAAATCTCCTGCAATGTTTTAGCATTTTTGGCTGCAGCAGTGAAGTTGGTCCAAACTCCAAACTAAACCAGTGACTAACTGAATGTTCTTGCATGCAGGATCCCTCTGGTAACAGTCTAATGATTCATTAGTTATAACTTATAAGTTCTCTGATCACTAATGAATCATTAGATTGTTAGCCAATGACATCATGGGATCGGCCAATGATATCACAGTCTCTACTAACCTCGCCGGTCTGAATACTGTTCTGTCTCTTACCCCAAAACAAAAACAAAAAATGTTCTTTCAGATCTCCTTAACCCAGACGCGGTTTCTTCCCCCATTATATAAGTTCCCCTTATCCTCCCTCTGCTCTTCACTCAACCATCTCACCTCCACTTTGATCACATCTCCATTCTGCCTCTCACACACGCGGCACGCTGCACAATTCGTTCTTAGCTTGCCTTGAAAAAACAGAGAGGAGATCCTTTAGCGACTAGTAGAAACTAAGAGCAGAGAGAGATGGAGGGCGTGGTGGATGGCAATGGAGGAGGGGGGCGTCTGGTGATGACCGAGCTGAGCCACGTCAAAGAGCTGGTGAAGCAGCTGGAGGTGCACCTGGGAGGCTGTCCCGACCTCTGCAAGCACCTCGCGGCGCAGATCTTCGCCGTCACCGAGAGGTCCCTCGGCATGATTAGGTCCGGGCACTTCGACGGCCGGAAGCGCTCTGCCGACGGCGCCGGCATGGACTCGCCGCCTTTCCCCGAGACGCCGAGCCCCCTCGGTGGCGTCTCCGGTATGCTTTTCAAGGCGAACAAGAAGAGGTGAGTGAATACTTCAAAAAATTGTTTGAGCTTGTCAGGATTCACGAATCAATCTTATTTTGAATATTTCCCCCCAGATTGTTGAATTTCGTTCTTGTATTTGCAGGAAGATGATGGAGAAGGGGAGGCATCAGGTTAGGGTGAGCTCGGCGGGAGGAGGAACGGAGACGAGCCCAGTCGACGACGGCTTCAGCTGGAGGAAGTACGGGCAGAAGGTCATCCTTGGAGCCCAGTACCCAAGGTTGGTTTTGGCACATTTCAGCACAAGTTTATCTTTTTCAGAGCCTAATCCGCACATGTTTTCGGAACTGGCAACGAAATCTTTCTTTTTGGATTTGGACACTCTGGTTGTTCTTGTCCTTCGGTGGAAGTTGCAGTCTTTCTGCTGTTAATGGCATCCACTTGTTAGATAGGGTCGGGAATGCACGAATCTTTTCCCTTTGATTGGGTATAATGGGTAGATCATGGCGTGATCCCACTTTGTGCTAACAAAATCTGACACCACAATCATTATTTTGTCTAAAATGGAAAAAAATAAGAGTTCAGAACTGGACATGCCATGGTTTTGTTGGCCGTCCCTGACCTGAACTGTGCAAACATTGCAGGGGATACTACCGTTGCACGTACCAAAAAACTCGGGGATGTGCGGCGACGAAGCAGGTGCAACGCGCCGACGAGGACCCGACGCTCTACGACGTGGCCTACCACGGCACACACACGTGCCTTCACAAGACGGCGGCGGCGGCGGTCGAGGTGCAGCCGGCGACGCCGAACCCGGACGCGCCTATCGTTCTGAAGACCCTGAGCTCGAGCCTGACGGTGAACACCGAGGGGCTCACGTCCGGGCCTCAGCAATCCACGCCCTTCAGTTTCTCCCCGCCTGCGGTGAGCAGCCTGACGCCGCCCGAGCACTACCCGTTCTCCACGCCGTCGACGCCGGAGAACTGTTTTGGGCAAGGCGTGCCGCTCTCGCCGTCCATCTCACCAGCGACCTCGGACACAAGCTACATCCCCACGAACCCGTTCGAGGCGGAGTGGATGGCCCAGTCCGAGCTCCAACAAATGTTGCCCGCGCTCGTCGTCGCGACGAGCATGCCGGAGCCGACCGTGGAGGAGACCGCCTCCTTCTCCCTGGACGGATTCGATTCGTTCGACTTCGACCAGAACTATGACTATTCTATCTTCTTTGCCTGAGATGATGGCCAGGAGAGTACGCCAAAAAAAAAAGAAAAAAAAAACCGCAACAGTAGATAATTAGATTAGAGAAGCATCCGCCGTATGGGCTCTTGTTTTCGTCCAGCGACAGAGGACGGAAGAACAACATGCATGTCCTTCTTCGTGGGTCTGTGGCACAGTGGCAGTGTGCAGGTGTGCTGTGTACTCCCTCCGTTCCATAATACAAGATGTTTTAAACCTTTTCCATATTCATATTTGTACCACATGTATTTAGACATGTTTTAGTGTATATGTTCACCCATTTTCTATTTTTTTAGTCCGAATCTAGACAATATGTTAAACATCTAAAACATTTTATATTGTGGAACGGAGTGAGTAAGTGTTAGGAGATGAGATTAGTTTCTTCATGCTTTTCATTTCTTCTGGACTCCCGACTCGTCCCGAATTGAGATGTGTTTTCTGGTCAGTTCAGCTAGTAGTCTCGAATTTCTCAAAAAAAAAAAAAAAGTCTCCAAGTACGTGAGACGATCAGTAGTGGGCGACGCAAGCCTACCGAACCCTGCCCTCCCCTTCGGCCGCCGACGTGTTGTCGAGACGCCTTGTCGCCCCTCACTATCCCATTCTCCCCCTTCTTCTTCTTCTCGTCCACCGTCTCGATCATCTCTCTAAGCCCCCCTTCTTCTTCTCCGGCGATGGTGGGTCCACACCCTACCGCAACTAAGTTTATTCCTCGCTTCAGCAGCCGCTGCTTCCAGGCTTCCAGCCTGATCGTCCCATCTCCGATTCGGTGGATGGTGGCCAACCTCTGCTTTCCGTCATCGTCTCTCTCGATGGGGAGGGGATCAAGAAGACGATTGGTTCGCCTGCGTGAAGAGATAAGATGTGATGTAGAGAATTATGGTGGACGGTTTTATTAGATATGAAAGTGGAGAGAGGCGAACCAGGACGGAGAAGATGTCTAGTGCTCCACGTGTACCGTAAAAAGTCCAATTTAAATATTTTAGAAAATTCTACGAACAATTATGGATGCACACAAGGTATATTTTCACAACCTCCAAAATTTTCAGCTTGAAATTCAAAATAAACATTGAGAAAGAAAAACATAAATCGGGTATTGATAGTGTCAATGGTGACACTTAAAGACAAAAGCAGAGTAAAATGACACTATTCATAACAAAATTGTCTTTTTTTTTATTTCTCAATTTTCATGTTGAATTGGAGTCAAACATACCTTATGAACATCCACACTTTTCATAATTTTTTTGAAACATTTTAAAATGATTTATTTTACGGTAGCACGTGGAGCGTCCTAAAACGTAGGAACACTAGATATCTTCTCAAGCATGACACAACAATGGATGTCAGTATGTCACAGTGTCACAGTGCGCACGGTCAACAGGATAGGAGCTCGTCTGGTCAGTAGTGCCCAAGACAAAAAGTATTCATGAAAAGGAAAAGTAGGCAATCGATGGGTAATAGAATCAGTTTTTAGGGGAAAAACTGAGAACTTTATAAATTTATAACGGCTGAAGTTCCGTGTAAAAAGTGTTTTGGAAGCCAAAGGCAACTCCAACAACGCCCCTCATTTCTATCTCATACGTCCATTTGTGTCTCTGGGTTAAAAATCACGCCCCAACAGGGTCCTCCAAACGGACAATCTATTTGTCCACGAATTTTTGCAAGGCCTCCAAACAGGCTCTAAGATTTGGATCAATTTGGACTAAATAGAAATTGTTTGCGTCCGTCTGTTATTTTTGTCCGTCCTTGACCCGTCCGTCAGCCACACCGGCCATTTACACGCCTATATTTTTCTCTCTCCCGACATGATCTCTCTCTCTCATCACCTCGCCACCGTCTTTACTCTCCGTATCCACCACCGCGTTCCATCGTAGCCATTACCATTCTGCCCCTCGTCCCCTTTTTCCTGCCCCAGAGGAGCTCGGTTGGCGAAAGGCAGCAGTTGTGTGTCTCATCGTCACCGCTGCCATCTAGGTCTCAAAATGACGCAGAGTCGCATGTGTTCTTCTGTCCCAGACAAGAGGGGAGGTTGTTTATCCATTTTTTTTTATCATGTAAGCTTGACCTCGCCGCTTGTTGGCCCGCCCAGGGCCTCGAGCCTCACCTCGCTCTCCTCCGCCCACAAAAAGTGTTTGGTGATTTTCCCGTAGGTAAAATTGTCATAAACTCTCTCTGATTACTAGCCGTGGACATTGTGTAATTGTTGTTGCATTATTTTGACAGTGAAGATCATGAAGGATAGTTATGTAACATCCCAAAACTTTGAAATATTTTAAAAATCACGAAAAAAATTAAAACCTTTGTTATTAGATAAAGAAAGTCTCCAAATATCAAGGAAACCTTGTATAAAAGATTATTTTGACATCTTCAAAGATATATTATTTTAAATATTCATTAATCTTCTATTTTCAAGTTTTAAAGATTTTGAAATAAAATATTTATTTGGGATTATTTTATATAGCCCAAGATAAATGGGTAATTGTTTTTTTAAAAGGATTTATCAAACTATGCTTTAATGAAAGGATCAGGCCTAAATTATTTTATCATTTCTCATATTGAAGAATATTTCTCATGATATTATCTGGATTTTATATGTTTTAAAAAGGAATTTAAAAATCCCTATTTTACATAATGACATAAAGGTGGCAAATAAGCCTTTATGCAATATTTGAATTTTCTAAGAATTGAAATAAATTGGAAATGGTCCAAAATTATTCAATGTATTTATTTTGAAATGGGTTGTGTATTAATCAGATATAACATGAAGGTTGTGTCTATTTGCTAAGAAAAAATCTGCTTCGTACTGAAATTAACTGGTTATATATATTTAGCTTCCTGGCTTCTGGTACTATCCCACTCCCACCGTGTGCGTGCGTCCGTCCGTGCGTCCGCCCGTGCACCACGGGCGACGACACAACAATGCCACATCTCGGGGGTAACCCCCGCGTCTGGACCCAGATCTAGAAATTTGTCTTTTTACACAGGATGAAATACATAATATTTCGCATTTTTTTTTGCACACTGGCAGTAATCATCATTATCTACGTTCCGGATTTTTTCAGATTTTTTGAAAACTTAAATTTGCAGATTTTGAAATTTCAAAAAAACGGGCTACTGCCAAATGGACTTTTCGCCGCGGTCTGCCCATATCCTGATACGCACATGTATGTACCGTACGACACGGTGAGGTTTTGGTTGATCTAATCAGCGACGATCGAGTGCCTCCAAAACCAGGGCTGGTTTTCCGATGCAAACCGTGGGCAAGCTAGGGGGGGTTGATCGATCGAGATGCATGCTGCCTTCCGTTTGTTTATTTGCCACCATCGCATTCAGTTGACAAGCGGCAAGTTGCTGATATATATGCTCACCACTTGCACTTAACTGCACCTGCAAGTTGTAGCCAATGGGGACGAGATCAGTAGTGTGTGTGTTTTGGAGCACGTGCTATATGAGCTGCACCTGTATTATATATATAGACATATAGTATGGTCCATCTCTAGTTCTCTAGCTACCGTCCTATGGCGGTCGCAAGGGGTTACTAGCTACTACCTCCGTTCCATAATGTAAGCATTTTTAGCATTTCTCTTTCCATCCGTATCTAGACATGTTTTAGTGTAAGGTTCAAATGAATCTTGCACTAAAACATGTCTAGATACGGATGGAAAGAGAAATGCTAAAAAGGCTTACATTATGGAACGGAGGGAGTACTAATGTGCGTGTCAAGGATAATACTATGTTTACGCGTTCTTGGCGACTAGTTGGCGTTGTTTACGGTTAAGTTCGAGTTCCGGCGCACGCGCGTGTGTGTGTTTTGTTTGATTGATCGATGCATGGTCCCAGGCCGCGCCCGGCCCGGTGAGATCCCGCGCAAATTCATTTGGAGGGAGGTGTGCTGTGGTACACGGGAAGCAGTAGTTGTGCGGTTGTATATATACTAATTAGTGGTAATTAATCTTGTTTTAGCGTAGACAGAGTAATATAGACAATGTTTTGTGTCGTCGAGTGAGGCAGTAAGTCTTACCCCCGCTATTCAGGTTTATAAGAGCATCTCCACCGCCCTTAAAAGAGCACCTAAAGGCTTTTTGAGGTGTACGACACAAAAATCTGTCACACCGGAGACCTCTAAAACTCTTGTCCGGTCCATCCTGCCGGCACCGTCGAGCGGGCCTCCAACTTTCGGAGCCGGCTAAGTGGTGCCGAACACTATCCGCACCACGAAGGGACGTGTCGACCCGCAGGCGGCAGTGATTCAACGATGCAGGCGGCTCATCGTTTCAATGGCTAGTCGAAACGGCGCATCGTTTCAGTGGCTAGATGGACGGCGCAGTGAAGCGTCGCCTCATAGCAGCGCCGCAGAGCCCGCGCGGCGACATGCATGTCGTCTTGGCCCTCTCGGCCGGCTTTAAAATGTCACCACCAGCCCTCTCGTCTCCATACTCCACCACTGGCCCTCTTCCCTTCCCACTCACACAGAAACATGCACCGCCACGGACCCGGTGTCCGGTCAACGGAGGAGGACCAGGAGCGACGCCGCCGCCTTGACGCGACTTCCTTAGCGCGTTGCGAACGCTGCAACGAGGGACGCCGCGCTAAGAGCACCGACATGCGGCGGCCTGGGCTATATCACCACCACGTCCACCGCCCGATGCGCCTGACGACCGTCGTCCAATGACGGTCGAGGAGGCGCAACACCACCTGCGCAACTACATCCCGGAGGAGACGCAGTGATGGAGGAAGAGCGGAGTCGCCTGCCGCCGTTCAATGCATTGGCGGTCTACTGGGACTTCTTGGTGGCTGCCGAGCAGGACGACCGCCTCCACAGATTCTCCACCACCGGAGCCATCTCTTCCGCCTCCAAGCTGCGCTAGTCATTGATATCGATTCTGGCTAAAATGATGGCTTTCAAGATTCTAGACAAGGAAAGCTTTCTGCATGGCCTACATCGATCATTGATATCGATGTTGCTCGAGAACAGCCCCTTGACCAGAGATATATGCATCTATGAGAAGTAGCTCTAGAAGTGCATAAGTCGGGGGCATACGGCCGATGAGCTTGTCGCCGGCCTCCCCCACCATCGACATATGCACGGAGTAGCTCGAGCAGTGCATTGGGAAAGCCTTGAATTTCTGGCTTTACTCCATGGCAAGCCATTCATCAAGGCTGGAATATTGGAGTAAAATTAAAGGGCTTTAGGTGTTGGGTTTAATTTATATATTATGAAATCAAGTTGTATCCAAATTTCTATTTCAATTGAATAAATTTGTATCAAATATTGAAATTTGTGATCTATCCGGCCGTTTGGAGGGTGCCGGTGTGAGAGGCACACAAAAAACGCCGGACAAGTGTCTGCACCCCCCCCCCCTTCCCTAAAGAGGACACCGATTTGGGGATGTCGTACACAATTTAGGCACCCCCGGTGGAGATGCTCTAAGGTCACTTCCCGTTTTTAGATTGATCGGGAATATAAGGCCACTCTCTTCTTTTCTGTTTGAACCTTTATTATGTTCTGTTATCCTGTGATAATAGAACCCGACCTTATGGTCATATGGAAAAAAAGGCAACTCTCTTCATTTTTTTAATTCCCATGAGCAAATAGTGTTGTTTTCTCTCTTCCAGCGAGTACATGCAATTTCCACCCTCAATATAATTTGGTTCTCATCGGAAAGTCCAAACGGAGGCCGAGCTCCATGGAGCTCGTTTTCCAAAAAAAATCCGCAAATTTTTGTTTCGAAAAATTCTGCAAAAAATCAGAGTTGTAGACAACACATTGATCCACCACTGTGAAAATTTTCAAGTACAAATTCGTATTATTATGAGCTACACAAAAAAGACAAATCTGGCAAAATTTCAAAATTTTAAGACTTTGCACTGTTCACCGATTCAGATCTGCCGATTTGTCTTTTTTTCCCAGATCAGAATACAAGGTATTTGGTCATGAAAATTTTCACAATGGTATATCAATGTATTATCTACAACTATGATTTTTTTCAGAATTTTTCGTAACAAAAATTTGCGGATTTAATTTTTTCGGAAAACCGAGCTCCATGGAGCTCGGCCTCCATATCGCCGCACTCGGTTCTCATGCCTTATAAACTCGAACGGAGGGAGTACTATCAGCTAGCACACTTTTCCCTTGAGGAGAAGCTGATTTTTCAAATGTTTAAAAGGATCATAGGAATGCAAGTCCTACACTTTTTTTCTTTTCACGTCGGAAAGATGCTATTAAATTGCAAAAAAAGATTTAGGTCCTTTTTGATTTAGAGGATTTGTATACGATTTTAAAAGGATACAAATCTTTCTGATTTTTTCTATGGCGGTTGTTTGATTCGTAGGATTGAATCCCTTATGATTTTTGTTAACGAATCATTTGCACTAGATTTCATAGGAAATCTAACGTCCACTCAAAACTCTTTTTTCGAATCTATGCTTTTTATGTGGTGGAATCAAACAAAATAACTTTGATACATACGAAATCATGTAGGATTAGTGGGCATGACATTGCAATCCTGCAATTTTCTTATTTAATATGTTATTAGAATCTTGTGAATCAAAGAGGCCCTTCAAATATTAATTAGTTTTGAATCTCAGCATATGAGAGTACTTCGTTTTTGCACAAAAGAAGAAAAAAAATCTTCAATGACCCCACTTTGATGTAACAAGTGCACCTTCCACTGATGGAGCCCAACAAATATACCAGGAAGTTAGGGACTTTATGATTAGCACTTATTGTTTTGGCACAACTACTCACCAGCGACGCCCTGTCCTACCATGAGAGGAAAAAAGGGTTCAAAATCTTTTGTTTATGCGTCGCACACGTGGGTACCTGTTGAGTCCCTGTCTGCTCAAAATGGATTCCATTACTCCTTCCCGTACTCAAATAAGTGTACGTTTAGACATAGTCAAACTTTATTAATTTTGAAGTTTTTGAAAAATGTAATAATATTTATGACATTAAATTAATATCACTAGATACATCTTGACATGTAGTTTAATAATATAGTAATTTGATGTCAGATATGTTGCTATTTTCGTGTAAATTTTTTATCAAATTTGAAAATATTTGACTTCCTAAAAAGAAAAATGTACACTTATTCGCGGACGGATAAGTGCAACATAGTTGGTACTACGACGTGTTGTGCAACATAGTTCATTGTATCACCTATGGCATGGTTCCAACATAATGTATGCTTAGCCCTCATGCATGCTATACTAAGCACTTACAAAACCATATAGAAAAGGCATCTAAGCCAGCATGAACTTAACATCAAAGTCCAAGGTCAGCATGGACTTAACATCAAATATATTTTAACAATTGAGATACTGATAGCCATGGACATCCAAAAGTGGTACTACTGTACTTTACTAGCGATCGTTGGGCATGCGGCTGACGTCAGTGGGCCCACCGTACGATGACGTCACCATGTCGTTAACGCGTAAAAAATGGCTTGAAGATTCTTCCATCTGGTCAGCTTCCACGTTGCTTCGCCAATGGGACGCTAACTCTGACCTCTCCACCACCACACCACCGATTTTTAATCCCTCTAGAAACGGGCGCTTTACCACCAGAGAAAGATAAGTTACTCGTATTTTTTTTTCTTCTATAAAGCACAAATTAAGCGACAAAGACAAAACTGAACTTTCTTCGATCAGCAGAAGAAGATCTGACTGTAACTTTTGACAAAATCATGCATGAACCGAACGGTCGAGGTACACGCACGCTTCGAAGAACTGATGGTGTTAGTGACACGAGTGTTAATTTCCGAGGATGCTGCAGGAATTAGCCTACGCAGGCAGATCGTTTTAACTGAATAATGCCTAGCTAGGTTAGTACAGCATATCCTTCTAACTGAAGAACGAATAACGCTGATTATAATTGATGTACGACCTGATTCAGAGCTCGACGGATGGGACTGGAATAACGGCGGAAGAAATGCTTGAACGCACATGATCGACCAGACCACTAGCTAGCGCTCGATATAGTTGAAGATTACGCTGTCAGCAGCGATACAAGAATATATATATACATATACAAACCTACAAGAAAAACAAAATAGTGTAGACAGATAAGATGAACACCCCACAATCTCTCCAAGTCTCCTTGGCTAAACGACAAGTTGCGGATTAACATATTATTATCTTTTCTTCCGGTAGTAGTAGCTTAGACTTTAGAGTTTTGAACTGCATAAAAAATACCATCCATTGGGCCGATAGCAGATGATTGTAGGAGCAGCTTCTGCTAATGCAATGCGGTTCCTGTTCAAGCCTGCGAAGGGGCAAGATTGAATTGGTCCGCATCATGGACAAGTGAGCTAGCTTAAAACAAATCCTCGCCTCGATCTCTCTCCCCTTCTCCCGTCTGCTTGGCGTAAGATTCTTGCAGTCTTGGCAGGGCATGCGAGTGGGTTTAACAGGTACTCGATCGCCAATTCGGTTCGACCCGGTACGGTAGAGTGATTGGATGGGATCTTTTATTTTAAGCTTAATACTATCAATTCATAAGCATCATTAATTGTATTTGATACCAACACAAATATATATGCTACTATGTTCCTAATTATAAGTCGTTGTACAGAACGGTTTATAATTAGGAACAAAGCTAGTACTACTCCAATGTATAGCTTTAGTAAGACGGGAGAGATGTTTTGGCTGCCACTTAAACAATTTGAAAAAAAAGTAAATCATTTAAAAAAATTGTAAAAATTGGTGACGAACATATACATGTTTTTTACATTCATGTAATTTTTTTTGATGAAATAATATTTGTACTGCTATGTGTAAAAAAGACAAATTCAGTGATCAAAATGAGATTTAAAAATATGTTTTCAGAGTAGTGATTTTATTGTTTCGCACAGAGCAGCAGAAATGTCATTTCATCACGAAATTTGGTACGTATGTAGAAAACATAAATACGTTCATCACCCAAAAAAAATCAGAATTTTTTTATTTTTTTACTATTTCTTTCGAATTGTTTATTTGAGCAGAGCATGTAAGCTCGGATTTCAAAGTGAATTTCCGTAGTAAGACTCCCTTGATATTCTTTTTTCCAAAGGTAGCTAAGCTTTGCTATTTTCTTCTGGGATCGAATTCTGAACGCCTGTATACGCAATGAGAGAAAACAGCAGGTGTAAAAGAGACACAAAAAGAGGAAGAAAATGTGAAGTGATTTTCGTACCAGGTGAGGTATGCGCGCGCCGCGTGCCGTCTCAAGATCAAATTCACAGCCTAAAAGGGCACATGGCATCAGCAAAAACACGCGGGAAAGCGATGGTTCGAACCATGCATCGCATATGGAGTACTACATTGATTATTCCCAATATGAACAAGACAACACGACGTCTCGTGCCTTTAAGCTGGGTATACCTAGCTATCACGATTTACTTTAGGGCATACCGCATATGCATACGTGTGGCTGTGCATTTGCAACGTAAAGTTGAGGCTTTTTCACAAGGTGTGTGTGTGCCGCCTTGTTTCCAAAACCTGGACATAATTCTTCCTTTGATCGCTTTTCATGTCCAATTTTTTTGTGCGCACAGTGTTTCTTTATTTCTCTCGATCTCAAGCCTCTCTAGATTTTTTTGGGGTTGTAGTGTAGCATAAAATTTGGGTGGTATCCTTCCTTTGATATGAAGTTTCTCCATAAGAAAGATCTCATGGGTAAATTTCAACAAAAATTCTATGAAAATCCCTAGTGCTCTATAAAAGCAAATTTCTTTCACTATTTAATATTTTGCTGCCATGGTGAAGTTGGAGGATCCATGAAATCTGAATTTCCTCCCTCAGAAAGATCTCATGGCCCGAATTCAACAAAATTTCTATGAAAATCCCTGGTGCTCTATGACTAAATCACTGTCCATGGCAGGGGCGGAGACAGGGGGTGCTAGCAGGGGTCAGACCCCCCCCCCCCCCCCCAATGGCTCGTCCCCCCCAACGATGTACATCATCAGTACCAGTATATGATACGAGTATTATACGCCTAGTGGCAGTAGATTATATACCTAATAAGGCTTTAAGCCTAGAGCCTATAATAATCCATGCAAGTCTGTATGCACCGAAGCCCAAAAGAGCAACAAAACAGCCCATCGCTGCTCCTGTTTACGCAATAGGCAATTGATCATTTGCTGCGAGGCCTGGTAGTGCCCAATCCGTCTCCTTGTCGATCTGCAAGACCGTCTGCCGGCTGCCGCCGCCTCGCTGCTCGCCTGCTCCCGCTCACAAACCACCGGCCATGGGTGGCTTTTGTATGGAGCCGCTTAGTCGCCAGTGCGCCGGCGGCGGCTGATCGCCGCTTGCAACGAATCTCCGTCCCCTCATCTCTCCGATATAGGTTTTGTCAAAGGTACATAATATATTCCATACGTACTGCTATCAAATCTAAGCTTTTGTTTCAGTTTGGTCATCATCCGCTAATTATAAAGGTGCGGCAAAAATAATATAGTACATATTGCCTTTTCATTCTAATTGCTTAGATTTTGAATCTGACCTAGCCTGAAATTTACATCAAATAATTGGTAATAGTAGAACTATATCTGGCAATAGCTTAGATTTTGGATCTAACCTAGTGCCAAATTTCTTTTGTTACCAAAGAAATATCGATTTGTTTACCTAAGCAAAGGTTGAGATGATTTATTTATATTAATATAAGCGAAACATATGATAGTATGCTATTTTTTTCATACACTATACTTTAAGGTTGATCATTGTCGTCTCGCCCCCCCCCTATTTCCAAATCCTGGCTCCGCCCCTGGTCCATGGTGCTAGTAACCTTCTATCTGGGCATCCATTAATTCCCAACCCGATTAGACATGGTATTAGCCAATCAAAATCAGTCTCTACGGACTACTAAGCTCGCCGGTCAGTATCCTGCTCTCCTCCCTCACCTTACCACATACGCGGTTCCGCCCCCATATATACGGCCTCGCCCCCTTCCCCCCACTCACCATCTCACCTCGACACCGATCACATCTCCATTTCCCCATTCCACACACACACACACAGGCATCGCTGCGCTATTCTTGCCCTCCAATCGCCATTCCTAACTTACCCTGGAAATTCATTCAGAGAGCAACTCTTTACTCTTCTTTAGCAGCAAAGAATCATCAGAGCAAACAGAGATGGAGAGCGTGGTGGACGGCAATGGAGGAGGGAGCCGGCTGGTGGTGACGGAGCTGAGCCACATCAAGGAGCTGGTGAAGCAGCTCGACGTGCACCTCGGAGGCTCTCCCGACCTCTGCAAGCACCTGGCCGCGCAGATCTCCTCCGTCACCGAGAAATCCATCACCATGATCAAGTCCGGCTACTTCGACGGCCCCAAGCGCTCCGCTGCCAGCGCCGGTCTCGACTCGCCGCCGCTCTCCGCGACGCCCAGCCCTCTCAGCGGCGTCTCCAACATGCCCTTTAAGAAAAACAAGAAGAGGTGAATACTTTTTTGAGATTCATGGATGATGAATCGCTCGTATTCTAGATTTTTTTTATTTGGTGCTAAATTGTTGAATTGTTGTTGGATCTGCAGGAAGATGACGGGCAAGCAGACGCATCAGGTCCGGGTAAGCTCGGCGGGAGGAGGAACGGATGCCCCGGAGGACGATGGCCACAGTTGGAGGAAGTACGGGCAGAAGGACATCCTTGGATCCCGGCACCCAAGGTTGGTTTTGGCACATTTCAGCCAAGCTTTACCTTTTTCAGAGCCTAATCCGCACATGTTTTCGGAAGAAATATTTTCCTTTTGGATTCGGACACTGTGCTTGTTCTTTTCCTTGGGTGGAAGTAGCAGCAGCCTTTCCACTTGTCAGATAGGGTAGGGAGCGCACGCATCTGTTGCCTTGTGATTCTTTCTGACATCACAATCATGAAATTTCATGGAAGTGGAAACATTTCAGAGTTCAGAAGCCATTTCTGTTTTGCCGTTGCCTGATGTGGATCATACGACATTGCAGGGGATACTACCGCTGCACGTACCAGAAATCTCAGGGGTGCACGGCGACGAAGCAGGTGCAGCGCGCCGACGAGGATCCGTCGCTCTACGACGTGATCTACAACGGCGAACACACCTGCGTTCACAGGGCCACGGCGGCGGCCAAGGCTCAGCCCGAGGAGGACGCGCGTAGCCAGCTGCAGAACCTGAGCTCAAGCCTGACGGTGAGAACCGAGGGGCTCACGCCAAGGGCTCAGCAGGGACGGAACGCCACCACGCCGTTCAGTTTCTCCTCGCCGGCGGTGAGCGGCCTGACTCCGTCGACGCCGGAGAACTGCTTCTGGCAGGGCGTGTCAGTGCCCACGTCCCTTGAACCCTCTCCGGCGACCTCGGACTCGAACCACCAGTCCACGAGGGCGCAGTGTGAGTTCCAGGCGATGGTGTCCGCGCTCATGACAGCGACGAGCGCGCCGCCGCCCGCAATGGAGGATGCCGCCTTCTTCGATCTCGATTTCGACGTTTCTAACTTCTTCGCTTGAGATGGTTGCAAAGAGAGAACGCAAAAGAAAAAAAAATAGTGATTAGCGAAGCAGATTCAGGTGACCACCCTCTGAGCTCTGGCGTTAACTGTCCAGTGACAGAGGAGGGAAGAACACTAAGTTCTTTCTCGGTGCAGGTTGTAAGATAAAGGAGATAAGATTAGTGCCTCATCCTTCGTCCCCCCTTTTTATTTTTTGCCCACAGGGGTATTGAATTGTATTATTGATTTTGTTGTCAAGAAAAATAAGATCATATGATCCATGTTTACAGTACACCATCTCGGGACTCAGATTTTTTTTTTGCTCTTGTCTTGCACAATCTCGCAGATAAAACCTGATCAAATATCAGAAAATTACCCGAAATTTATTTGTGTCCCTCATGATTAATTCATGGACAGAAGTATGTGAGCGAGATGGAATCATGGAGGTTTTTAGACGTTCTTCCTTAAGCCCATCACTGTGAATTTTTCAGACAATTGAGACAAGACCAGGGGAAAACTTGACTGACCAAAGCTTTCTTCTGGAGACCATGAAAGTTGCCACAGTTTCTTCTGCAGTACAGAGCAAAACTTTCATTGTCATGCTAGGAATCTGTATGAAAGTTGCCACAGTTTCGTTGTCTGGTCTGAGAAAGTTCTATAAATCAATGAAAACATATGTTTCTGAAGATATAATCTAGGAAAACATTCCTGACAGATAAAATAGTTCATGGTCTGAAACACTGGTACTACTATAAGGTATAAGTTCCTAACTTTTATTCTGATAAAACGGCTCTAACTTTTGCATGCACCTCGGATTGAAAAGTTTTTTATACGAAAAAATATCTATACGAAAAATTACATTTAAATTCAATTTCCTTCAGCCCAACGGGCTGTTGAATTTTTTTAGATACCTCAAATTCGAAAGGAAAAATAGAGTTTTCAGACGTTTTAGATTTCGCTACAATTTTTTTTGAGCGCTTTTAGGGTACCCCAAAAAGAATATGAACCGTTCAATTGTCCTAATCTAACGATCAATCTTACATGGTACTCCATCTTCTCCCTCAGGGAGTACCACCTCAAAAAACAGAGTACCTCGACATTAGGGGCAAAAACGTCATCAAAAAAATCACCGCTCTAATGTGTTTAATCCCCAAAATCACGCCGGGACATGATTTGTAGATTCGCGTCGGAGCCATTGCATTGCATGGCCGGGCGCCCCGGGCCGTTCCCGGAGAGCAGCGAACTGATGCATGGCCGGCCCGCATTGGGACTTGGGGCGAGGGCTGCAGCCAGCGGCGAGCCACACCGACGGGAACAGGAGGAGTACGAGACCATGGTCGTGATACATAATGTTGCCACAGCTCATCATAATAGAGTATAAAATCTGAAGCAACAGTATTCTGATTAATGATGATCATGTTCGTTGCTAAATTCTAAGTAGATTATCTTAGGATTGATGAAACTGTGTCGCGTGCTAGCGCATGAGGGGATACATGGTGACGAGACAAGATGTCAGCAATGGCGATTAACAAGCGCGTCGATCAGACGGTGTCGGCGTCCGGCGAAAGATTCGGCCGGAGAAGTTGGGATTAATTAATTCGATCTCGAGAGGCACGCCGCCCTACTTTTTTTTTGGTATGTGCAGTCGGTTAGATCCTGATGTAGAAATTAGCCATGACCAAAACTCTAAATTACCCCTAGAAACGGATGGCTAGATTTGTTTGGTACTCCGACCTCCGCGAAGGCAGTACCAGGGTACCGTAAAAACTCTCATTTTTTTAAGGAAATGCCCACTTACAGTAGTAACCTGGCACCACCCATTTTAAACCACTCGTTTGATCCCTGAAAACTCGTCTCGAACAATCATAGCGCGAGAAACACCTCCCACGGATCGCCCCTGACTGGACCATCTCAGCCGTTAGATCAAAATTAAAGAAACGCAAAACGCACCAGCATCGCGTCCATCTCTCTCTCTCCCTAGTCTGTATCTTCTCGATCCCCTCTCTCCCGTCCATCTCTCTCTCAGGGTCGTCGTGCGTCGCCGCCGATTCCGATCACGCTGAGCCAAGATGAGCACGCGCGGAGCTCCGCCTCGCCTCCTTCTTCCTCCTCCATGACGATTTCATGCTGAGATCGAGTAAACGAGCAGATCGATCCGTCTTCCTTACCTCCGGTCGCCACCGTTCGAGCAAGATTCCGGCGCCGCCTCGCCTCCTCCTGCTCCGTCTTCACGTGCTATTGGAGATATGCCCAAGAGGCAATAATAAAGATTATTAATTATCATATTTCCCATTCATGATAAATATTTGTTATCCATGCTATAATTGTTGTTTCCAAGCCCTAGCTCTCTATCTCACTGTCGCTCGAACGGAGGTGGAAAAGAGAGGTGGACTCTGAATTTTCGGCGCACGAACGCCTCGCCGCACTGACGGCGTTTTTCTGGATTTCTTGCCGAGCTCAAGAGTCGCTGCATTGATACATGGAGGTACTCACGCCTAGAGCAGCGCCCTAACACTGCTTACACAACGTGGACGGCAGCCCCGACAACTACCACGGACACACCCACGCGAGAGACTACTGGAGACTACATTTTCTCTTCAGCTACTCTTCACTACTCCCCACTTTACACAGCTAACGAACATGGCCTTATATAGGCAGGCGCACGCACGCACACAGGGCCGGCCGCTCCACTCGCCGACCTGGCCACGATCTGCATGCAACACTAAGACTGAGCTGCTCCACTCGCCACGGCCGCACGATGCGCACACACGCCGCACGACCAGCTGATCAGTGCATGCACGCCATGCACTAACAGCCCACACCACAAGCACCGGATCAACCCAGCCACCTCCCGTGCCTTGAGTCAAGATTAGGGATAACAATAATTGTATTAACCGGAAACAAATACATGTGTGGAATATAAACGACAAAGTGTCCCTAGTAAGCCTCTCATAACTATTTCGTTTGATCAAGTGTTGGTTAGAAGTTTTCTAACCAAGGATTTATGAATCACTTGATAAACGAAATTATATCATAGGAGATGATATAATGGACAGACCCATTTTAATAGATGTCAAATATAGTTTTCTTAGACCATGAGGTTATGTCTATTCCGTCTACCGGAGGAATACTTTATGGACATCAAACATTACTTCGTAACTGGGTGATTATAAAGGTGTTTTTCAGGTATCTCCAATGACAGGTTGTTGAGTCACATGAATCAAGATTGTGATTTGTCCGTCCAAGCAGTGGATAGATATCTCTGGGCCCTCTCGGTAGCGTAGCATCCAAATGCTTAAAAGGATATGACTAAGTAGCTAGTCATAAGGATCATATCCTATGGAACGAGTAAAGAGAACTTGTTGAAAACGAGATTAATCAGATATGGAGATATCGGTGATTAAGTCTCGGGCAAGTAAAATATCGTGAGACAAAAGGAATCGTATATGGATTAATTGAATCCCGAACAATGTGGTTCAACCGATAAAGTACTTCGTTGAATCCACACGTACAGCTCGATGAAGACTCCTTGATCTTGATCCCGCAAGATGTGAAGGAGAGGCTCGCGAGATTTAAGTAGCACGACGATGGTGTGGTGGTGGAGATCCCGGCAGGGCTTCGCCAAGAGGCCGCGGGAGAGGAGAGGGAGAGGAGGAGCAGGGGGCGGCGGCTAGGGAGGGGTGCATGGGGGCAGCCCTGCGCCCTGGCCCTCCTTTTATAGGAGGCCAGGAGTGCGCCTCCCTCCCCTAGGCACCACCTAGGGTTAGGGTTCGGCCCCCCTTGTGCCCTAGCCGCATGGGCCTTTGGGGCTTGTGCGGCCAGCCCATGTGGGCTGCTGCACCACCCCTCGGTCCATGTGGAGCCCACACGTCAGGTGGGCCCAATTCAAGAACCTTCTGGAACCTTCTAGAAACTTCCGGTACCCTGCCGGAAAATTTCCGAACTTTTCCGACGTCTCCGTAAACCAATTTCCTTATAGGAATTTTATTCTCCGGACTCTTCCGGATCTCCTCGTGATGTCTAAGATCTCATCATAGACTCTGAATCAACATTCGTTCACACCATCATTTATCTCAAGCCCTAACTACATCGAAGCGTTAAGTGTGTGACCCTACGGGTTCGAGAACATGGAGGCATGATCCAATCAATAATAAATAGCGGGACCGGGATGCCCATATTATATACCACGGAGGTGCAGCTCGTGCGGCGCTTCGGATCGGATAATATATCTCCTCACGACTAGACGAGTCTAGTTGCAGGGATCGACTAGCCAACCCCTGCCTTGACAAAACACGCTACGTTTTCTTCGAGGGTTAGATTCGATCTCCTTCTTTCTACCTCCATCTAGTAGATCGCGATCTTGTTTGGGTTTCTTCCGCCTTGTTGCGTAGGAATTTTTTTTGTTTTCTATGCTGCGATCCCTACACGTGCTTCATCTTTAGGGCGAGCTCCTCTCCCTCCTTAGCCTTCTTGATTTGTAAATGGAGGGCTGTGTCATGGTGTCGTCGTTGGCCGCCGTGCGCCGCCATCGCACGTCGTTACCTCCGTTTCTCTGGTGACCAAATCCAAGCGGCGCCGCCCATTTCTAGTTTGCCCCGACGCGCAGAGTCGAACGCGCTAGCGCCCATAGTTCCGTGCTCCCCCAGTCGAGCGCGACATGGTCGACACGAGCTGAGCTCCAGTGCTGACATCGCAGTGATGTCAGTTTTTTTTAATTTGAAATTATTACCCGGGTATGGCATTCTTGTTTAGCATACCCATAGCGGGTGCACCACGAGTAAAAATTACCAGTAGCGCGCTACCCGTGGCGCAATGCGCTTCCCTAGTAGTGAAGGTGTGGTGTGGTACGGGAAGTAGTTGTGTGGTTGTGAATAGTGACATTCTTGTTTAGCGTAGAGAGACCGTTTTTTAATTAATACAATGTTAATTTGCAAAAAAAATTGGAGTGCAATGTTATGTGTCTTAAAGTGTGTCAACTAGCACGCACTTCCTTGAGGAGAAATTGAACTTCGAAATGTTTAAACAGGAGCAGAAGAATGCAAGTCCTACACTTTTTTTATTGCTTTGTGTTCACGTAAGAAAAGATGCCATTAAATCGCAAATGCCCTGTACAAGTGTTTACTAGTCTCGAATCTCAGCAGATGGGAGTACTTACAGGGGGTGAAGTTTTGTCACCCAGGAACGTATGCTCTCGGTTTTTAACTTTTTTTCTAAACGATGAAATGTCAAAATTCACATGTACATCTTGACATGCTATATGCTCACGAAGTTGATTCGCAGAAAATCAGCACTATTTGTGTCGTTTGTAAAATAAGATAAAATTCAATGCTAAAAACGACTTTTTACAAGACGTCTTTTTGTAATTTTTACATAGACCACAAAGGATGTCGACTTTCGGCGAAACTTGGCATGCCCTTATAGAATATCGAGATGTACTGAATTTTTTGCTCAGAATCTTTTGACATCTTGAAATTGTTTTTCTGGTGATAGGAACATACGCTTCCATGTGTCGAAGTGGATTTCTCGTACTTACGCTTCTGCACAAAAGAAGAAGAGGAAAAATGAACTTTTCAAAGAGCCCGGCCGCGACGATGTGACAAGTGCACCTTTCACTGATGGAGCCCAAACAAATATACCAGGAGGTTAGGGACTTTTTGATTAGCACTTATTGTTTAGTCAGTTGTCCACAACTTACTCACCAGCGACGCCCTGTCCTTGTCGTACTCAGAACAAAAAAAGGGTTCAAAATACTTTGTTTATGTGTCGCACATGCATGTGGTACCCGTCAGGATGTAGGCGGACACGGAATCCGCCGGTCCGTTCCGTCCGCGCCGCTCTAATGCCCGAAACGGCTAGACGGATTGGCCGTCCAAATTAGGCGGGCCTGGCGGACTACGTCCGCGAAGCCGTTGGAGTCCGCGTCCGCCTCTCACGCTGCACAACACAGCCACGCAGTCTCTCTGCACCACGCTTCGGCGCGGCGGAACAGCGCGAGGTCCTCCGTCTCGTCGGCGTCCGGGGCAGCAGCAGGCGCGGCGCGAGGAGGAACACCGCCGGGACCGAGAGCAGCAGCAGCAGCAGGAAGGAAAGCGCGTACGGCGACGCGTACGGCGGCGCCATCTCCGGCCGGCGAGCCTCAGGCGGGGAGAGGAGAAAGATCGAGAGATGCTGCTGTGACGGCGGCGTCTTCTCCATTCGTGAAAGCAGCAGCTGCTGCGATGGATCTTCTCCAGTCCATGGTTGGGCTCTGGCGTTTTGCTCCGGCGGCGGCGGAGCGATAAGGAGATAAATCAGGATTGATGACCTCCAAGGACCTAGCTGCTTTTTATTATTCGTTGGGTTGTCTATGTAATAGTTGTTAGACAGGTGGGCTTCTGGAGCCTTCGTGTTGTGTTCGTGTCCTGTAATCAGTTTCCACTTCTTTAAATATGACACGTACTTCTTTGCAAAAAAAAAATACTAGTCACAGCTAATCCATTTCAGCCGGTAGTACGCCGAACTCGCGGCGGCTCGTCCGTTCTGTCCGCCGGACGCGGCCGCAACATAAATTAGCGGACGCGGCATCCGCTAAACCAGCGATTAAATTTGCGGAAAGGGGCGGACGGACACGGACGTCCAGCGGATCGTCCGCCAACATCCTGAGGTACCCGTTCCTGTTTTCAGGTGCATGTATCTGTTCAAAATGGATTCCACTATACTATAGGAGTACCTGTCATGAGCATGTGTTAATTAGTAGAGGGTTTCTGTTATTTTCTCTCAAAATAGTTTGCTTGCTAGCTAGCTAGCGGTTATCAAGGATTACAATATGACAGTTCGTTCTACGATGTTGTGCGACTTATTTCATATCACCTAGCTATGGCATCGATCCAACATAACTTATGTTTAGCTCTCATGCATGCTATAGCTAGACTACACTTAAAAAACCATATAGGAAAGGCATCTACTAACTAGCCATCTCCACGGTTATGGTATTAATTACAAGCAAAGTCCAAGCAAGCATGAACTTAACATAAATCAAATATATTTGAGACACTGATACAAAGTCCAAGCTGTCCGTGGAAATATATTTGAGTACGTAGCTCGCCATATATGGGCAGCCAAAAATGGTACTGTACTTTATTAGCGAACGTTCGCTTTGGCGCTGACGTCAGTGGGCCCACCGCACGCTGACGTCACCATTTCGTTAACGCGTAGAAAGGCTTGAAGATTCTTCCATCTGGTCAGCTCCCACGTTGCTTCGCCAATGGGACGCTAACTCTGACCTCTCCACGAACTATCTAACCCCACCAGAGAAGATAAGTTTTTTTTTTTCTAGAAACCGGCGCGCTAGCTTTACCACCAGAGAAGATAAGTTATTTTTTCCTATAAAGCACAGATTAAGCTCTTGACAATCACAAAACCGAACTTTCTCCGATCAGTTGAAGAAGATCTGACGGTAACTTTGATGAAATCATGAACCGAACGATCGTCGAGGTACAGGCTTCGAAGAACTGATCGATGCTGTTAGTGACACAAGTGTTCATATCCAGGGCGCAGGAATTAGCCTACGCGGCCAGAGCATTTTAACTGAAGAAAGAATAATGTCTAGCTGGGTTAGTATATCCTTCTAACTGAAGAAAGGATAAAGCCGCAGATTAAGTACTAAGGTATAACCTGAGAGAATTCGATGGATGGGACTGCAATAACGGCGGAAGAAATGCATGAACGCACATGATCGACCACTATTAGCGCTCTATATCGTTGACGATTACGCTATCAACAGCGATATATACAAGAATATACTACAAACCTAGAAGAAAAAAAATAGTCTAAACGACAAGTTGCGGATTACAATAATATATAACCTGTTCTTCCGGTAGTAATAGTATTAGTTTAGAGCTTTGAACTGTATAAAAAATCATCCATTGGGTCGATCGATAGATGATCGTAGGAGCAGCTTCTGCTAATGAGGTTCTTGTTCAAGCATTCGAAGGGGCAAGATTGAAATGGTCCGCACCATGGACAACTGAGCTTAAAAAATTCCTCGCCTCGACCGCTCCTATCCTTTTCCGGTCTGTTTGGCCTAAGATTCTTGCAGGGCATGCGTGTGGGTTACTGGTACTCGATCGCCAATTCTGTTCGACCCGATAGAGTGATTTTAACTTTTTAGGCAACATTTTCTGATTAACACTGGCACCACGCACTACACATATAAATGACATACAAGTAATACAAGATTTGGTACCAACGTTGATCAGTGTACTCTGGACTCTGGAGGATGGTCGATCGTCAACGTCAAGAGTATTTGGTACCGACACAAATATATACTCCAATATATAGCGCTTTAGTAAGACTCCCTTGATGTTCCGGCCTTTTTCAAAAGATAGGTAAGGTTTGCTATCTTCTTCTGATATCGAATTCTGAACATCAGAGAAAGCAGTAGGTGTAAAAGAGACAAGAAAAGAGGAACAAAATGTGTAACTGATTTTCATACCAAGTGATCGATGCATCACATGCCGTTACTTTCAGTGTGGAACTGAGCGAAAAAGGCCTGCATACCGTCTGAAGATCAAATTCTAACTACTACTCCAAGCTCACCTCACCGGTCAGTATCCTGTTCCTGTACCTATACGCGGTTCCGCCTCCATTATATACGACCTCGCCCCTCTTCCCTCCACTCACCATCTCACCTCGACACCGATCACATCTCCATTTCCCCATTCCACACACACACACACACACGCATCGCTGTGCTCTTCTTGCCCTCCAATCGCCATTCCTAACTTATACTGGAAAGAAAATCAGAGAGCAACTCTTTACTCTTCTTTAGCAGCAAAGAAATCAGAGCAAACAGAGATGGAGAGCGTGGTGGACGGCAATGGAGGAGGGAGCTGGCTGGTGGTGACCGAGCTGAGCCACATCAAGGAGCTGGTGAAGCAGCTCGACGTGCACCTCGGAGGCTCTCCCGACCTCTGCAAGCACCTGGCCGCGCAGATCTCCTCCGTCACCGAGAAATCCATCACCATGATCATGTCCGGCTACTTCGACGGCCCTAAGCGCTCCGCTGCCAGCGCCGGTCTCGACTCGCCGCCGCTCTCCGCGACGCCCAGCCCTCTCAGCGGCGTCTCCAACATGCCTTTTAAGCAAAACAAGAAGAGGTGAATACTTTTCTTGAGATTTTTTTCCAGTTTGTCAAGGTTCATGAATGATGAATCACTCGTATTCTAGTTTTTATTTTGGGCTAAATTGTTGAATTGTTGTTTGATCTGCAGGAAGATGACGGACAAGCCGAAGCATCAGGTCCGGGTGAGCTCGGCGGGAGGAGGAGCGGATGCCCCGGAGGACGACGGCCACAGTTGGAGGAAGTATGGGCGGAAGGACATCCTTGGATCCCGGCACCCAAGGTTGGTTTTGGCACATTTCAGCCAAGCTTTACCTTTTTCGGAGCTTAATCCGCACATGTTTTCGGAAGAAATCTTTTCCTTTTGGATTCGGACACTGTGCTTGTTCTTTTCCTTGGGTGGAAGTAGCAGCAGCCTTTCCACTTGTCAGATAGGGTAGGGAGCGCACGCATCTGTTGCCTCTGTGATTCTTTTCTGACATCACAATCATGAAATTTCATGGAAGTGGAAACATTTCAGAGTTCAGAAGCCATTTCTGTTTTGCCGTTGCCTGATGTGGATCATACGACATTGCAGGGGATACTACCGCTGCACGTACCAGAAATCTCAGGGGTGCACGGCGACGAAGCAGGTGCAGCGCGCCGACGAGGATCCGTCGCTCTACGACGTGATCTACAACGGCGAACACACCTGCGTTCACAGGGCCACGGAGGCGGCCAAGGCTCAGCCGGAGGAGGACGCGCGTAGCCAGCTGCAGAACCTGAGCTCAAGCCTGACGGTGAGAACCGAGGGGCTCACGCCGAGGGCTCAGCAGGGCCGGAACGCCACCACGCCCTTCAGTTTCTCCTCGCCGGCGGTGAGCGGCCTGACTCCGTCGACGCCGGAGAACTGCTTCTGGCAGGGCGTGTCGGTGCCCACGTCCCTTGAACCCTCTCCGGCGACCTCGGACTCGAACCACCAGTCCCCGAGGGCGCAGTGTGAGTTCCAGGCGATGGTGTCCGCGCTCATGACAGCGACGAGCGCGCCGCCGCCCGCAATGGAGGATGCCGCCTTCTTCGATCTCGATTTCGACGTTTCTAGCTTCTTCGCTTGAGATGGTTGCAAAGAGAGAACGCAAAAGAAAAAAAAAATAGTGATTAGCGAAGCAGATTCAGGTGACTACCCTCTGAGCTCTGGCGTTAACTGTCCAGTAACAGAGGAGGAAAGAACACTAAGTTCTTTCTCGGTGCAGGTTGTAAGATAAAGGAGATAAGATTAGTGCCTCCTCCCTCGTCCCCCCTTTTTATTTTTTGCCCACAGGGGTGTTGAATTGTATTATTGATTTTGTTGTCAAGAAAAATAAGATCATATGATCCATGTTTACAGTACACCATCTCGGGACTCAGATTTTTTTTTGCTCTTGTCTTGCACAATCTCGCAAATAAAACCTGATCAAATATCAGGGAGATGAGGCGGCGGCTGCTCCTTGAAGATGGAATAAGGTCCTCCCCGCCTAGCCTCCGTTCTGGCGGTGCTTCTAGCGTCGTTGGATGGCGTGTGGAGGTGTGTCTCCGGCGAATCTTGTGGGATTTGGTCGGTGGTTGTCTTCGGTGGATCTGTTTGGATCCAATTTTCGTTCGTCTTCGTTCATGTGTCTACAGATTGGATCCTTCCGATCTATACTTCTCTTCATCGGCGGCGGTTGTTGTTCTGGTGCGCTTGTCCTGTTGGACCTTAGCACGACGACTTCCCGACTGTCTACTACAACAAGGTTTGCCCGGCTCTGGTAATGGAGGGGTGATGATAGCGGCACGCCTTCGGCTCGCTCTAGTGCTCGTAGTCGTCGCTAGGTGGTCTTCGAATCTGGTTGTAATTTTTATTGCATCTAGTGTTCTTTGTACCGCATTGACAATTGATGAATAGATCGGAAGTTACTCGCAGAAAAAAAAAAAACTTCTTCGCTTGAGATGGTTGCAAAGAGAGAACGCAAAAGAAAAAAAAATAGTGATTAGCGAAGCAGATTCAGGTGACCACCCTCTGAGCTCTGGCGTTAACTGTCCAGTGACAGAGGAGGGAAGAACACTAAGTTCTTTCTCGGTGCAGGTTGTAAGATAAAGGAGATAAGATTAGTGCCTCCTCCTTCGTCCTCTTCCTTTTTTTTCTATTATTATTNGGGTGCCGCACCCGTGGGCTTGGAGCCCTAGCCGCCACCCCCCTCTACCTAGCCGCACCTCCCCATGGCGCCACCTCTCCCGCAGGGCTGCCGCCATCTCCTTCACCATAGTTGCTGCACCACCCCTAGCCGTAGGGCTGCTGCACCATGCCCTCCTCTCCCTCTCCTCTTGCTTGGCTTGGCGAAGCCTGCTCGTGGGACTACACCATCAACGCCACACAAACCGTCGTGGTGCCGAGATCCATCTAGCCACGTCCTCCTCGCTTGCGGGATCAAGGAGAGGACGTCTACATCGAGCCGTACGTGTGGATACCGC
This sequence comes from Puccinellia tenuiflora, assembly GCA_012064385.1. Lineage (NCBI taxonomy): Eukaryota > Viridiplantae > Streptophyta > Magnoliopsida > Poales > Poaceae > Puccinellia > Puccinellia tenuiflora. The sequence goes on along the minus strand of QRDG01002245.1, from coordinate 339,443 downwards.
GGAGATGCTACCCTTGTGGCACTTCATTGGATTGGATCTTCGAGGAAATACATCTCCTCGACTAATGAGTCTAGTTGCGGGGATCGACTAGCCAACCCCTGTATCGACAAAACGCTTTGAACGTTCTTCGAGGGTAAGAGATTGGATCTCATCTTCGCTACCTTCATCTAATAGATTTAGATCCTTGGGGTTTATTCCGCTTGTTGCGTAGGAAATTTTTTTATTTTCTATCTGCGACCCCTTCAAAAATTACCCATAGAAAGGCCGCAACACCTATCCGAATACGGGCTTTTGTTCTTTTATCAATCCCATTTAACCAGTTGCCAAACATATTGTTGATATTTGCAGGAGGGAGATACATTAAACGTAATATTAACCTCCAGATATGACGGGAAACGGACAAGATATAACAAATGTTCTACAGCACAAACAGATTTCCTACATCCAGTCCAACGTCGTTTGGCTAAATTATCTTTGTTAATAAAACTTTCCTATGTCATAACCAAATAAAGATTTTTAATTTTCAATGGGATTTTGAGTCTCCACAAGTATTTCCGCAAAAATCTTGTGTGCCCATTCAAAAAAATCAACATATAAAGATTTAATCGTAAAAGTAACGTGGTGTTCAATTTCCATTTAAAATTATCCGAGTCATCCGATAGAGATATTTGCATTAATCTCTCGATCAAATGCAACATGTCGTCCACTTATCTCCAAGAAGTCGTCTTGTAAATTCAATATTTAGAGGTGCATTTGCCAACACGTTGGCTACTAAAACGTGCTTATGTCGTACTATGTTGTATAGTGTAGGGTACCCTTCGGCAATCAAGTTTTTCTCCCAACCACACACCTTCTCAAAATCCAAGTTGAGAACCATTACCAATATGAAAATGCCCTCGTGCAAAAAAATCTTGCTTAACCGCCATAAGTCCCTTCCAGAAGGGCCTGCGACAAGATTTAGTGCCTAAATACGTATTACAAAGCAGCTCTTGTCATACCCCTTCTTCATGTAATAACTTGAAAAGCCATTTGTCCTAGTATTCATTATGTTACTATAATGACGTTGCTATGAAATTCTATGCTTAATGCTTGCTTGTCACTATGGCGCGAGTGCCATGATTTCAGAGTTGAAACATTTACATTTTCATGAATATATTTGTGTTTTGGATCATACATGCATGTTATATGCACCTGTTATTGTTTTGAACCAGGGACCCCAAGGTGGCATGGTTGGCGCATCAAAAGGGATGGCTGTAATTTGAGAATTACATGTATTCATTAAGTGTTAATGTTGTGTCGGCTGCTTTGCAAAATGACCACCTTAATTTTCCTAAGTTTCTTAAGTGGCCCCGTTGAAACGGAGGGTAAGATAAAAAGTATGTGCAAGTTCTTATTGCAAGCATGTACAACTATATATAAAATACATGCTTACATATGATTGAAACTGAAGCTTTATTATATATGCTTTTGTGTTATGACTATTACATATTTGATCTTATCCATAAAACACTCAATAGCTACCTCCATACCTTTGTGTGCACTGCTGCTCCGTCTTTAAATTAGTATTTTCTTACTGTTCTTTGCTACTAATGTATCATGTCAAGCACTGATGTTATAATACTTTTGCTACTAATATATTCATTGACAGCATTTATCCAGGTGAGGTTGAATTAACAACTCAACTATTAAGCCTTATACATATTCTTTTTAGCCCCTTTTGTATCGAAAACATTTTTTCTCGAAAACTGTTGCGTTGTGTCATCAAGACTATTTTTGGCGTCGTTGCCAGGAAGTATACCTCTATTATAAGTTCACCTCAACGTATCTGTTGTTGCAATTTTATTATCATTGCAGGGAAAACTCAAGATCCCAAGCCTGCTATTGTGCCTTCCAAGATAAGGGGAGGTACATATTTTTTACTAGAACTACTCTTGATTCACCTACTGTTTTGAATAAGTTTATTTCACCACTGCATCCGATATGTCACAATCTTTTGGTTCCACTACTGTTTCTGATGAATTTGATGATGCTTGTACTATGCTTAGTGATACTCCTTTACTTGAAGAATTTTTAGAAGCTCAAACTGCTAAAGGTAAAGAAATTGAAAGCTGAAATTTATTATTAATCACTTGCTACTCTGACTCCGATTGGTCTTGCTCCATATGTTCGAAATTTTGTTGCTAGTCTTCCTATTACTTTTGTTGAATTTGATGAAGAGTTTGACAATTTATGGATTGTGATGTCTCTATAGGTCATGAGAAACATATTGAATGGATTAAGAACCATGACATGAAAGATATGTTTGTTCTTGTATCTGAATTACTAATTCTCCTATATACATTAAAGATGATGATTATGAATTTTATGTTGATCTTTCCCTTTTAAAATGGTAGAATATGATCCTTACCATGACTATGAAACTAAAAATGCTATTGAACACTTGAGCAAACTTGCTACTTTAGGGCAATTATTTTTTCATAAAGAAAAAAATCCAACACTATTATATACTCAAAGTTTTTTCGTGATTTAGCTCATACTTTCGGTGAAAAATATTTTCCTGCTCATATGTAACAAAGTTTCTTGCAAGATATCTATAATTATAACCAACTTGAGGGAGCCTCAAGCTTGTGAGATATTTTATACACTTCTTAGAACTTATCCTATACATGCTATGAAAAAGAAATGAATTGCTTGATATATTTTACAATGGACTAGCCGCTGGATCTAGGATATACCTAGATGGTTGTATGGTTGTATTTTTCAGGAATGATTGTGGAACAAGCTGAGAAATTATTGGCAAATATGTTGAAAAATCATGATGTTGGACTATTACTGAGGCCTCCACCTACACCAATAAACAAGAAGGGGGTATTGGTTTACTTAATCTACAAGATATGCAAGAAGCAAGGAAGTCCATTGAAGAAAAAGGTATCAACCTGAAGATGTCAATAAATTACGTCCTACTGAAAAATTATGTGAGCCTACCACTCACCATCCTATGGTAGAGGTACATTTCCCTTACTAGATTTTATGAAAGTGGCATTCCTTATGTTAAACCTCTTGATCAATGCTTAGAGCACACTATGATCAATGCATCTCCTCGCTTAGAAGTAGTGTAATATTCGTGGTATTGATAAGATCCATCCTGCGACCCCTGGGTCATGCAGCTGCCGGAACGCAGCAACAACGTCCTGCTTAACTATGCCAGAATTTCTTGATTTTTTTTCCAATGAATCCATCTGATCCGGGTGCCTTGTCTCCCGACGGATATATGTTCTAGTACTACTAGCATTTACAATCTTACATGGTTACTGGTTAGATCCGAGCTCAGCCGTACAGCCAACACTAAAACGTTCGGCGTCTAAATCTAGGCATACATTTAGCCTTAAACGCTCTCGAAAGTGAACTATAACTGGCAATGGCCGCTATCTGGATTTGAGGGAGTGCTTTACAGGCTTGAGAGGCGATAATATCTGCCATGCGTTTTGGAACGTGTTGCACTGCGCAGCGCGTTCCATATCGTCAGTGGAACTTTCAGTATACTCTTCTTCTTGGCTGCTGTCGGCGGCGGCATCGTCTCGGTCTGCAGCCCCTTCGCTCCGTGCATCGCCCCCGCGTGGACCTGAGCAGCACGAAGAGGCGCGAACCACGGGAGCTCGAGCGCGGCGGCCGCCGTCAGCCGCTTGTCGGGGTTGCAGGTGAGAAGCCCTTCCAGGACATCGAACCCGTCCTGGGACAGCGCCTCGTCGGGGAACAGCTCGCCCAGCCGCTGTGCCGCTGCTGCCCGAGCAGAAGCCGCGGCAGCCTGCTGCTGGCGAGCGGCAGGGACCGGAAGCCCGGCCACGTGGCGTCGTCCGGCATCCCGAGCACGCCGAAGATGGCCAGGAGCTCGCCTATCTCACTGTCATCGTCCTCGCCGTCGAACAGCTTCTTGGCATTGAGCATCTCGGCCATGACGCATCCGAGCGACCACGTGTCGACGCGCGCGTCGTAGTCGGGCTTCCCAGGAGCACCTCGGGCGCCTTGTAGGAGGGCGTGCCGGCGGGGTCGTACGGCTCGTTGTCGGGCGCCAGGGACATGGCCAGCCCGAGGTCGCAGAACTTGAGCGTCCTCCCGTCCTCCCCGACTAGGACGTTGGACGGCTTGATGTCCCGGTGGACGATGCCGCGGTCGTGCATCGTCTTAGCCCCGGTGAGGAGCTGCCACATGAAGCCGCGCACGGTGGCCTCCGGGAGTTTGTGCGCGTGGCGCTCTGACCTATCTCGGATGAATGCGCGGAGGCTCGGGCCGGCGTACTCCATGGCGAGGCGGAAGGCGCGGGTGTCCGGGTGGCGCACGAGGCCGTGGAAGCCGACGACGTGAGGGTTGCCGCGGCCTGCGTTGATGAGGAAGTGGGCCTCCCGTACGAGCTCGCCGGGGTCGTGGGCGGCGGCCGGGCGGAGGGACTTGATGGCGACGGTCTTGCCGGTGGCGCGGTGGCGCCCCTTGACGACGACGCCGAAGCCGCCCTTGCCGAGGCTGCAGGTCGGCGCCTCGTCCTCATACTCCGCGGTGCTGCCGATGCGCATGCTGGTTTCCGATGAATGGTGATCCTCTGTCGCGTGGACGTCTTCGGGTTGGAGGACGGTGGCAGCTCGCGTGCAGCGATCGGCGATCGGCTCGACTGCTGGGGAGACGAGAGAGAGATGGAGATGGGAACGAAAGCGAAAGCGAAAGCGCGAGGTGGACGGTACAAGTAAGACGAGGAGGTACAAGTTCGGCTCGGAGACGGATTGAAAGCGTATAGGTACGTGCGTGCTGCTGCCGCGTGAAAATAATTACAACGCGGTGTGTGAATCCATCGTGTTTTTTCCGGGTTGGAACTTGGAAGTTCGTACGTATCGGAGTGGCTGTTCGTAGGACGTTTCATTCTCTTGTCGCGTTTTCTTTTCTTGGCGTATCGCGTTACTAATGAGAAGCAGAGTCCACCATATGGTAAGTCTCAAGTTTTTTTTTTTTTTTGAGACACAAGCTCCGATTTCAGACGACCATCGCCAGCGCACGGCATCCCCTGGCCCGACCCATGTGCGGAGCCGGCCTGGTAAAATTTTCGTGCCCCCTGTAAGATTCAGAGTCGAGAGGCTAGGGGGGGCGTTCAGTCTTTTCGGTTAGTTCGGTTCGGTCTTTCCGGTTTTTAACAATTTCGGTCTTCGGTCTATTCGGTCCGATCTTTGGTCATGACCAATAGACCAAAATATATGGTGCAAGAAGGGGAATCGGTGCCCGGGACTGGGAAAGTGGAAAACAATCGACTGATCTCTCATGCACGAGAGAATCTACAGTACGCTGGGCTGGGATACCCAGTTGTTGAGCCTAGAGACTAGATGGTATGCTTGGTTTAGTAGTTTGGCCCATAGACTAGATGTACACATAAGCTGGGCTGACACACAAATTCGGCTGCTTCCGTACGTAATTCACTTAAAATAAAATAAAATCGGTCTTTCGGTCTATTCGGGTTATGTATAAGTGATACCCGAATTTTTGATTTAATTTCGGTCTTTTCTAATTTGCTACCCAAATTTCTAACGGTCTTTTCGGTCTCGGTCATTTCGGTTTCGGTCTCGGTCTTTTCGGTTTCGGTTTTCGGTCTTCGGTTTTTATGCCCACCCCTACGAGAGGGAGGGAGACGCAGGCGCTTCCGCGCTTGATAGGAGGCGGCGGCAACAGAGAGGAGACGCTCCATGGGAAACGATCTCGATACCTCTCTGGGTATGGATCGATAGCATTATAGATTAGACAAAATACAAAGGTACAGACAATTAGGTTAGGACTCTACCTATGTACAATACATAACCGGTACATATTCTATCAGCCTCCTCAATCTCAACTGTGGAGAACATGTTGAGATTGTGCTTACACTCCTCAAACAATGGAAGTGGTAGTGGTTTGGTAAAAATATCAGCTAACTGATCTTTTGATATCACAAACCGAACTTGGAGTAACTTCTGAGCAACTCGCTCACGAACAAAATGATAGTCAACCTCAATATGCTTCGTCCTGGCATGAAACACAGGATTCAATGAAAGATATGTAGCTCCAATATTATCGCACCATAAAACAAATGGAGATGTGTGCTGAATGCCAAGTTCCTTCAGCAAAGCTTCAACCCAGATAAGTTCAGCAGTTGCATTAGCAACAGCCTTGTACTCAGACTCTGTACTTGACCGGGACACAGTAGCTTGTTTGCGCGCACTCCAGGCGATCAAATTACCTCCAAAGAAGAGAGCATAGCCCCCCGTTGATCGCCTGTCTTCCACATCACCCGCCCAATCAGCATCAGAATAAACTGCGAGCGTACTAGAGGAAGTAGGCCGAAGAAATAACCCATGAGTGCGTGTATGCTGGAGGAACCGAAGAATTCTCTTGACAGCAGCCCAATGAACCTCAGTAGGAGCATGAAGAAATTGACAAACCCGATTCACCGCAAAACAAATATCAGGACGAGTAAGAGTAAGTTACTGCAGTCCCCAACAATGCTACGATAAGTAGTAGCCTCAGCATCACCAAGAAGAGGACCATCTGAACCGAATAATCTGCTAGTGGAGGACATAGGAATATGAGCAGGCGCACACTTCAGCATACCAGCATGGCGAAGAAGATCGACGGCATACTTGTTTGATTAATGGAGAGTCCATGTGACTGACGAACTACCTCAAGTCCAAGGAAATAATGAAGAGGCCCCAAATCCTTGACTGCAAACTCCTGGCGAAGACCACTGATGAGATGATCAATATCCTGAGAGGAAGAGCTCAACACAACAATATCATCAACATATATCAGGAGGTAGACAGTAACATCTGGTCGTTGAAGAATAAAAAGTGACGTATCAGCTGAGGAAGCCAGGAAACCATGCTGGCGAAGAACAGAAGCAAGTCGAGCATGCCACGCTCGAGGTGCCTGTTTGAGCCCATATAATGCTTTGACCAGATGACACAGATGAGAGTGAAAGGAGGATGTCGCCTAGAGGGGGGGGGGGGTGAATAGGCGATTTAAAATTATTACGGTTAAGGCTTGAATAAATGCGGAATAAAACTAACATTTAATTTATCAAGCCAAAACCTAAACTAGCTAGGTTCAACTATGTGCACCAACACTTATGCTAAGCAATATAATCAACTAGGTGATAGCAAGATATATTACTTTAAGCTCGATGTTTATCACAAAGTAAATAGCATAAGTAAGAAGATCGGATATAGAAATACCGAGGCACTTGGAGACGATGATTTATCCCGAAGTTCACTTCCCAATGGAAGCTAGTCTCCGTTGGAGCGGCGCGGTGTTCACCAATGTGAAACACCGAGTAGCCTTGATATGGCACACCGTATCTCCGTTGTGTCTTACCACCAATGTGGCGAGGCACTTGTCACTATGTTGCCGTTGAGTTTGACAACTAGAACCTTTACAAGGGTGAAGCTCACTCCACAAGTTGGAGGGTCTTCACCAAATACACCGAGCCACCAAGACTCGATGCCCAAGGCCGAGGCACACACCACAACTTAATTGGTGGCTCCCGGCAATATCTTCGTAGCTACCAAAGCTCCGAAGCGAACAAGGTTGGGCCTCCCTCCACAACCTAATTGGAGGCTCCCAACAAATCCCGTGAGCCACCAAGACTCCGGGAAATCAACAACCGTCTAGGGTACCAACGTGCCCTAGAGGAACAAACTCTAGGGCACCAAAGTACCCAAGAGTAACAAGCTTCTCAACTTCACTTTCCACGAATCACCGTGGAGAACTCAAACCGATGCAACTAATGCAATGGCAAGAACACACTAAGTGATCAAGTTCTTCCAACCCGAATCCAACCAAAGCAACTAATGCTTGGGAGGGATTAGAGAGGAAGAACAAAGGAGAAACACAAAGAAACTCCAAAGATCTAGATCCAAAGTGTTCCCCTCACTTAGAGGAGAAATCAACCGGTGGAAACAAGGATCTAGATCTCCTCTCTCTTTTTCCTCAAAAGGTAGCAAGAACTATCGGAGAGATTGAGAGAAAGCCAAGCTTAAGAAGGTCAACAATGGAGGGAGAAAATAGCTCAAGAGGTTGGCAAAAGTTACTTTTATTTTTTGGGGAAGAAGCCCCTTAAATAGGGGCTCCAAAAATGGAGCCGTTGGAAAAAGAAGAAGGCGAAAAGAAAAAGGCAGCAGACTGCCCAGCCATCGGGCCGGCCTGGCAGCCGGCCCAGGCCGGCAGGAGAGCCGGGATGCCACCCGAGTGGGCCGGCCTGGGAGCCGGCCCAGGCCGGCAGCGAGGCCGGGGCGGCAGGAGGCCGGGGGAGCACCCGGGTGGGCCAACCTGGGAGCCGGCCCAGGCCGATGGTGAGGCCGGTGGCCCACCCGAGGGATCCGGCCGGGAAACCGGTCCAGGCCGGCGTGTGGCCGGGGTGCTAGCCGAATGGGCCGGCCTGGGAGCCGGCCCAGGCCGGCAGTGAGGCCGGTGCCCATTTTTTATTTTTCCTTTTTTCTAATATTCTGTTTTAAAAACGACCGATACCGAAAACGCAATATCTTCCACATACGAACTCCGTTTTCGGTAATCTTGGACTCGTTGGAATCGTCACAACGAGCACTACAAGAATATACATAGAAACATCATTGTTCAACAAGATATGGTAAAACCAAATGATGAGAGGTAAAACCTTTCTATTAAAAACCGGAAAACCATATCTTTTGCAAATGAAGTCCGAATGACATGAAACCAACTTTGTTGGAATGAGGACGACAAATGCTACCCAATAACATGTGAGAATATTGAAACCAAGTAAGAGAGATTTTGCTAATAATTGGAAGAGTGAAATCTTCCGCATAGATGGACCGGCAAAAACTCCGACACCGAAAACTCAATAGGGAACACATATGAAAACCGTTTTCGGTGACCTTGGGCTTGTCATGACAAGCACGACAAGCACCAATACCACACCACGATAAGAGCCAAATAGGAACCAATAAAGATGATGCCAAGGATGCAAAGGTTTGAGCTCTCTACGACCGATACGCTAAAGCTCACTTGAGAGCCCCTCTTGATAGTACGGTTACCTATCCTAAAACCCGGTCTCCCAACTACACCGCGAGACCGGTAAAATAAAAACCCTATCAAGATCATACCTTTTCCTTGCGCATTCCACTTGAGCTAGATGATGACGATCTTAATCTACTCTCAAATGGATCACCTTTCTTGATTGTGCTCCGCTTGGTGAAGCCTCGCATATTGCTCCCCCATACACCAAGATGGGAGAGGCACTCTTCGACATATCTTCACTTGGCCTTGATCAACAAATGATCTTCTTCTTCACATGCCCTAATCTTGTATGTTGATCAACTTGCACTTAGCCTTGATCAACATATAGTCTTCTTCTTTTAGCCTTGACTCCAACATATGGAGTCCAAGCATTCCTTATGGACCAACACTGCAAATATAACTCAAAGCACACATTAGTCCATAGAGATTGTCATTAATTACCAAAACAACACATGGGGGCAACCATGCTCTTTCAATCTCCCTCATTTTGGTAATTGATGACAATCCCTTTTGAGAGGGTTTATATAATGAATTAAGCAACCTTGCAAGACAAGGATGCATGAGCATGAGAGGCAAATGCTTAAGAACCAAACGAAAGCATAAGACCGAATTCCCTTAAACCCTCTAAAACTTCTCCCCCATTGGCATCGATTGCCGAAATGGGAAGAAAAATTTAGAAGGCCAATATAATATGAGTTCCTCCACAAGGTATGCATTTCTCAGGATATGAGTAAAATCAAATGCACATATCCATTGACGAATAATAGAGGAAATCAAACTATATTGAGGATCCTAAGATTGCAAAAGGATGAAATCATTCTAAACGTCTCCACCAAGGAGAAAAGTAATCAAGAAGATCCTAACCGAGAGTTCTAAATAAAATTAGAGAAGCTCCCCAATGTTCATACACTATTGAGGAGTGCACAAATATGGAATCCTCACTCCCCCACAATCATCTAGAACACTCACAAAGTGCAAGGATGTAACCGTTAAAGCAAAACAACGCACTTGCACCAAAGATGTGATTGAGCCATAAGGAGATACCAATTTAAAAGAAATTATCAATAAAGGCCCAACCAAGAGTATGTGTGTGTGACAAGACAATTAATTTGGTAAGACACATAGTGTTACTCAAATGGAGATAAGTTATATATCAAGTAGTGACACACACAACTTACAAAGAAGATTTTTTTTAAATGTTCACAAGCTCAAAGATACCCATTGGAAATTACAACCAATCAAAAAACAAAGAGCAAGTGAGAACACTTAGCCAACAAAATCAACATACTCACCGTGATGAGCATGAAGAGAAGAATCTTCAATAGAATGTGAGTGCGCAAAGATGCGAATAGAAATAAAACAAGCACTCACGATACACACTTGGAGCCACCAAAGAATTATAGATAAAAGACAAGGTGGCTTGAAAGAAAGTAGGATACCAAATAAAAGGTGACCTCTCTCATATGTATAGGTTTCTAAGTAGACAATGATATTCATCAACAAAGAAACTTGCACATATAAAATGGTCGAAGAAAGGAGACTATGGTAACCAAAAGGAAGTCATGAATATACAAAAAGAGATTATTGCTTAAAAGCATAGAACATAGCTCAAATTTATCTTATTGTATAAAAAATGAACTTCAAACACATCAAATGCATCACACAAATCACTAAGGGAACAAGAGATAGTGGAAATGCTTTGAGATAGGCAACAAGTATCACAAAGAAATAATTCCAATTGTAGGAAGGTTTTTGCAATTTCATCACAAATAGCACAAAGATATACCAAGTGAAGGAAATAAGCCAAAACCACAACAATTGCACATTTAAAGTTTTCATGCCAAGGGGCAACCTACACAAGGTTGAATACAAGAAAAATATGCATGGGATAGATACTTGTTACCGAAATAGCATTGGTGATGATGAAGATGAGAATTTTTGTTTATCATCAAAGCTTGACTCCAATAATCACATGGTGAGAACACCTTCCTTATGAATGAGGCAAGCATCCAATGCATCTCCATTGTACCTAAAACAAAATTCAAGTACAACATGGTTCCCAAACTCATTGGGTTCCATAGTAGTTAGATACACTACAATACATAGGAAACACTCCACATAAATATGTGCATATAGATATGAAATTGAATTGCATGCACATCTTAGCCGATTTAGGATTTGGTGGAGTATCCCCTATATATTGGATCAAGAAAGACTAGCATGCCATAAAATAAATATACTAGTAAATATGCATGCATGGACTTACAAGAACCAAATGAGATACAATTTGGACAAAACACCAAGTAAACCAAGAAGAGAGCACACCAAGGTGTGACACAAAAAGGTTGTCCAAATTATATCAAAATCCAAATCAACACATGACTGAGGAAAAATCAAATCAACATATGATTGATTCCAAAACTCATCAACACATGAAGTGTGATATCAATAGGAGTCAAATCAAACAACACTTGAGAGATAAGACACCAATTGAAAAATAAGATACCAACTAGGAGACAGGATACCAAGAAGAGGATAATACTTGACCGGAATCAAGTAAAGTCAACTAAAGTAATAAGGTATCAAAATTCTCACAATAAATATCAATTGAAACAAATATCTATGGAGGAGATATTAAATTCCAATTAATACCAATTGAAGGTACCTAGGCAAGGCCAATGAGCATATAAGATAAAATAAAGAGACATGCTCAAAGGGTTTTCTCATTCTATAGGATAAACATAAAACAAGAAATGAGACAGCAAGACTCCCAAGAGAGAGCAAGGTTACACCAAATAAACCAAACACTCTCTACACTTTTCATGATGGCACAAAGCATCAAGAGAAAAGATTTGTCTCCCATAAACACATATGATAGAAATCAAATGCCAATTGAAAGGATCAAATATTGATAGATAGGATAGTGTTCTAAATAAAAGGAATGCTCCCCCAAGATTCATGCATTATTTTTGATATTGATATTTGCATTTGAATACAAAATGCACGCACAAGGGATCATTACTCTTCATATTTTATTTACAACACTAAACACTACCAATTTGAGGTTTAGGATCCTAGCAAGAGGCAAGGAAGGCAAAGGGAGTCAAAATGAATATTTTGGCAAGAGATGGGGCAAATAAAAACCAATGCCAATGTAAGGATAATCAAAAATATTCTACCACAAACATAAATATGGATTGTCCAAGGACAATGACCATTTGGAATTATTTTCCCGGTGATAGAGGTATCCAAGAATATCCTCACAAGATAAAACATATGGCAAGAGATAAGAAATAAACACCATATTTGAATAAGATTTGTTGGTAGTTCCAACTATTCAAACCAACCGGCAAGGCCATGGTTAGAATAATATGGAACAAATGGTTTCTCAACTAATGTATGGAGATGCATATTAGAGAAAAACCACACCAAGCAAACACACACAAACAAGACCCAAGAGATAGCTAGAAAGCAAATTGGAACTTGTTCGAGCTAATATGCCACATAGAAATAAGATAATTGACAATATCAAATCTAAGTGGCAAAACCTCAAATGTTCACATTTTATGGGATTGTAATATGCACATAGCTTATTACTCCCCCATAATGTGATAATTCTTTTTATCTAAGCAAGAGGCAAATAAAATCAACTAGAGATAATTAATGGATGTTATAGAATTTGAATTTCTCATGATCATGACACACCACATAGTTACTAGATAATCTTGATATATCAATACTAGGTGGTGTTACTCATATACACACATTTTTAGGTTAGTGAAGTGTACAAAGCATATCACTCCCCCAAAATGGGATAGTCCATTAATTTCTCAAAAGAGCCCATTGAAATCAACACAAGATCCAATAAGGACTCAACACAAAGTTTACACATATATGGAGCGCACGTTAACATAGACAAACTTGATTGCTCAAGGTAAGTAATAAGCACAACATATACAAGCACATGCTAGGAACAAAACTAACACATGCTAGGGAGCAAGCAACTTTCAATGTATATATATAATTTAAATATAAGTTACCGCAAGAAGGAGCATTGGATCTGAGATATGACAATATAATCCAAATGACTTGGCTTGTGGAAATAATAATCAAGAAGATCCCTTAATTCTTCAAGGATAGCCAAGTCTCCAATGTCCTCCATCACAACCTATTGATCAAGTTTGAGCTTGTTGGTCCCCAACCAAGTTGGGTCCTAAGAGGTTAGTCACAATAGGCTTGGCAACCCAAATGGTTCTTTTCTTGACACCACTTTGAGTCCCCACATATTTGGCAAACACATTGCCAACCCTATCCTTCCTAAGAGAATAAACATCATCAACTATTATGGGGTTGGATAGAGTACCATTAGTGCATGAAGAAGCCAAGTGACCCTTCTCACGGCATAAGTAGCAATATCGACTCTTTTCTTTCTTCTTAATAGGCTCCTCAACTTGAGGAGCAATGACTTGAGTCTTCTTAGGAGGTGGCCTTTGTTCAACCCGAGGTTGAGCAAGAGATTGAACAAAAGGCCGCTTCCCTAATTGCTTCTCACTAAGAGGATTCTTCTTCATTGGGCAATCCCTAAGATGATGCCCTTCAACTTTGCACTTGAAGCATACAATCTTGGCCGAGTGATTGACTTGTTCTTGGCCCTTCTTATTGCTACTCTTGGACTTGTTCTTGATATTGGAGTTGAATCCAAGTCCACTCTTGTCATTGGGGGATTTTTGCACACTCAACATGTTGTCAAATGAGGCCTTCCCTTTATGACGCTTCTCCACATCTTTCTTCAAGGAAGTGGCTTGTGCCTTGTGCTCTTTAGTCTTCCCTACAAGGTTAGTAGCTACACAAGTACTAGTGGAAGTTGAGGCTTCATTGTTAGAGCAACTAGGCACGAAGTGTAATTCAACATATGATTTACCACTAGTGTGAGATGAAGAATTACACGGACTAGCACATGGCATTGTAGCATTTTTAGTAGAAGTTGTGCCATTGTCCACATGAGGCTCACTAGATATTACCTTGGTAGCGATAGCCTCATGAGCTAAATTTAGCTTATCATGAGATACTAGAAGATCTTCATGAGAGCTCGAGAGCTTCTCATGGCTTTCTTCCAATATCTCATAATTGCTAGTTAGCAATTTAAGTTGAGCCCTTAGCTCAACATTCTCCTTTAGAATGGATGCTTCACAAGAAATAGAGTTAGTAGCACAAGCATCAACATTAATAGAAATGGGAGAACAAGTAGGAAGCCCTTTTAGTAATTGAGCTTGGAGTTGATCATGAGACTTAGTGAGATGTGCAATAGAATCTTCCAAGGACTTGACATCCTTTTCAAATTTCACATTAGCCTCAAGGAGTCTAACAATTTCAACAACAAGCTCATCATTTTTTATTTTAAAATCATTAGCCACCTTGAGAGCTCTATCATGGGTTTCATTTGCTTTAGATAACTCTAGAGTAAATGTCTCCTCAAGAGATTTCTTGGTGGTTTGTTCTTCTTCAAGAGCTTCCTCAAGATCCGCAATCGTGTTCGCATAATCACGTTCGCGGCTAAGACTTTCATTTTCACGAGCCTCCAAATTTTCAATAGTAAGCCCTCGCTCAACAAGGGTGCTCATGATTTCATGTAGGTTCTCACAAGCATTTTCATTCTTTGAGAGAGCATTAAGAACCATTAGACCTTTCTTATTAAAGTAAGCATCATCTTCTTCATTATCATCATTATTGTCATGATCATCACTACTTGACGATTTAGAAGATATGCTAGGACTATCAACACAAGCATGTGAAACATTTATTGTTCTATATGTGTTTAAGTCCAAAGATAAATCATTGCAATAAGATAGAGATGAAATATCATCTAAAGAAAGCTCACTATCATCATTGCGAAATTTATCCCTACTCACCATTGCATTATTTTGTGGCTTGCCACATGTAGGTGAGGTAGAAGAAGTTGAGAACTCATTACGCCCGGAGATGGAGGGAGAAAAATCATTCTCACTATCAATGGACACACCATAATTGTCTTGATGCTTGGTCCATAGCTCATGAGCACTCCGATAGGGAGAGATCGACAAGGCAACTGCATTTCTTAAAGACATGAAAATAACTTTAGAAGCTTGAGCATCTAGATAAGAATTTTCCTCATCCTCCAAAGATAATATTTTCGGATCCTTTGGAGGAGGAAAACCCATATCTAAGATTTGCTCTATAGATGGATCAATGTCCCTAAAATAATTTAGCATGCGATTTCTCCAATCATTATAATTAGTGCCATTGAATATTAAAGAGGCATTGTGCACTAAACCACTAGACGACATCTTTACTCTCTAGGCCGTGAAGCCCTATAAAGAGAGAACCCGCTCTGATACCAATTGAAAGGACACGGATGTCGCCTAGAGGGGGGGGGGGTGAATAGGCGATTTAAAATTATTACGGTTAAGGCTTGAATAAATGCGGAATAAAACTAACGTTTAATTTATCAAGCCAAACCTAAACTAGCTAGGTTCACCTATGTGCACCAACACTTATGCTAAGCAATATAATCAACTAGGTGATAGCAAGATATATTACTTTAAGCTCGATGTTTATCACAAAGTAAATAGCATAAGTAAGAAGCTCGGATATAGAAATACCGAGGCACTTGGAGACGATGATTTATCCCGAAGTTCACTTCCCAATGGAAGCTAGTCTCCGTTGGAGCGGCGCGGTGTTCACCAATGTGAAACACCGAGTAGCCTTGATATGGCACACCGTATCTCCGTTGTGTCTTACCACCAATGTGGCGAGGCACTTGTCACTATGTTGCCGTTGAGGTTGACAACTAGAACCTTTACAAGGGTGAAGCTCACTCCACAAGTTGGAGGGTCTTCACCAAATACACCGAGCCACCAAGACTCGATGCCCAAGGCCGAGGCACACACCACAACTTAATTGGTGGCTCCCGGCAATGTCTTCGTAGCTACCAAAGCTCCGAAGCGAACAAGGTTGGGCCTCCCTCCACAACCTAATTGGAGGCTCCCAACAAATCCCGTGAGCCACCAAGACTCCGGGAAATCAACAACCGTCTAGGGTACCAACGTGCCCTAGAGGAACAAGCTCTAGGGCACCAAAGTACCCAAGAGTAACAAGCTTCTCAACTTCACTTTCCACGAATCACCGTGGAGAACTCAAACCGATGCAACTAATGCAATGGCAAGAACACACTAAGTGATCAAGTTCTTCCAACCCGAATCCAACCAAAGCAACTAATGCTTGGGAGGGATTAGAGAGGAAGAACAAAGGAGAAACACAAAGAAACTCCAAAGATCTAGATCCAAAGTGTTCCCCTCACTTAGAGGAGAAATCAACCGGTGGAAACAAGGATCTAGATCTCCTCTCTCTTTTTCCTCAAAAGGTAGCAAGAACTATCGGAGAGATTGAGAGAAAGCCAAGCTTGAGAAGGTCAACAATGGAGGGAGAAAATAGCTCAAGAGGTTGGCAAAAGTTACTTTTATTTTTGGGGAAGAAGCCCCTTAAATAGGGGCTCCAAAAATGGAGCCGTTGGAAAAAGAAGAAGGCGAAAAGAAAAAAGGCAGCAGACTGCCCAGCCATCGGGCCGGCCTGGCAGCCGGCCCAGGCCGGCAGGAGAGCCGGGATGCCACCCGAGTGGGCTGGCCTAGGAGCCGGCCCAGGCCGGCAGCGAGGCCGGGGCGGCAGGAGGCCGGGGGAGCACCTGGGTGGGCCGGCCTGGGAGCCGGCCCAGGCCGATGGTGAGGCCGGTGGCCCACCCGAGGGATCCGGCCGGGAAACCGGTCCAGGCCGGCGTGTGGCCGGGGTGCTAGCCGAATGGGCCGGCCTGGGAGCCGGCCCAGGCCGGTGCCCATTTTTTCTTTTTCCTTTTTCTAATATTCTGTTTTAAAAACGACCGATACCGAAAACGCAATATCTTGCACATACGAACTCCGTTTTCGGTAATCTTGGACTCGTTGGAATCGTCACAACGAGCACTACAAGAATATACATAGAAACATCATTGTTCAACAAGATATGGTAAAACCAAATGATGAGAGGTAAAACCTTTCTATTAAAAACCGGAAAACCATATCTTTTGCAAATGAAGTCCGAATGACATGAAACCAACTTTGTTGGAAAGAGGACGACAAATGCTACCCAATAACATGTGAGAATATTGAAACCAAGCAAGAGAGATTTTGCTAATAATTGGAAGAGTGAAATCTTCCGCATAGATGGACCGGCAAAAACTCCGACACCGAAAACTCAATAGGGAACACATATGAAAACCGTTTTCGGTGACCTTGGGCTTGTCATGACA
Source organism: Puccinellia tenuiflora (assembly GCA_012064385.1). NCBI lineage: Eukaryota > Viridiplantae > Streptophyta > Magnoliopsida > Poales > Poaceae > Puccinellia > Puccinellia tenuiflora. The sequence continues at coordinate 322,069 of QRDG01002245.1, read as the reverse complement.
AGCACGACAAGCACCAATACCACACCATGATAAGAGCCAAATAGGAACCAATAAAGATGATGCCAAGGATGCAAAGGTTTGAGCTCTCTATGACCGATACGCTAAAGCTCACTTGAGAGCCCCTCTTGATAGTACGGTTACCTATCCTAAAACCCGGTCTCCCAACTACACCGCGAGACCGGTAAAATAGAAACCCTATCAAGATCATACCTTTTCCTTGCGCATTCCACTTGAGCTAGATGATGACGATCTTAATCTACTCTCAAGTGGATCACCTTTCTTGATTGTGCTCCGCTTGGTGAAGCCTCGCATATTGCTCCCCCATACACCAAGATGGGAGAGGCACTCTTCGACATATCTTCACTTGGCCTTGATCAACAAATGATCTTCTTCTTCACATGCCCTAATCTTGTATGTTGATCGACTTGCACTTAGCCTTGATCAACATATAGTCTTCTTCTTTTAGCCTTGACTCCAACATATGGAGTCCAAGCATTCCTTATGGACCAACACTGCAAATATAACTCAAAGCACACATTAGTCCATAGAGATTGTCATTAATTACCAAAACAACACATGGGGGCAACCATGCTCTTTCAGTGCTGCTGCTGGAGCTGCTGTCCGGGGAGGAGCCCGTGCGGTACGAGCTCAACAGGGCGACCGGGTGTACGAGCGGACGTCGCTAATCTAGACCGCAGCGGGGAGGGGATGCTCAAGGACTCCTTCCCCGTCGAGGCAGCGGAGACGCTCACCGCGGTGGCGCTGCGGTACGGTGCGTGGCCAAGGACCCTGCCGCCCGGCCGGAGGTGTCCTAGGTCGCCACCAATTTCTCAATTCCTTGTCGGAGGTGCGATTCTAGCTGCTGTCGAGCGCCATCGCCGATTGCTCTCCGGAGAATTCGTTAATTGATCGTCGAAACTTTCGACGACGGTATAGTTTATTGATCATGATGTTGCCATGATGCGGATGCAGGCAGACGGGTGGTTCCCCCCGGCCAAGCGGTGGAGCTAGCAGAGCGTCACCCACACCTTTGCTCGGAGCGTGCGCAGCCTCAGGTGCGGGTCGTCGCTGACAGTCAACCGCGCCATGATCGGGTCAATACGGTGCCACGTCGGACCTGCCCGGTGGGCCCAAGCTGGCAGAAAATGGGTTAAACTTCCTAAACAACCGAATCAGTGCTCTGCGTCACGACCTAGCCCCAAAAATGGTAGTCATGTGTCATTTCCCCTAAAAATGGTAGCTATCTAACACATCTGCCGTAAATGTCGTAGTTTTCTGTCATTTTCTCATTCGTTCGGGTAGCGTGGCCTCGCTCGGGTGGAAAAGAAGACAGCGAAACGTTTTCTTTTGACTTGGCCGTGGTATTCCTCTGTAATTTGCTGCTCCGCGTGAGACTGCTCCGTGGATCATCGAAACAGGTGCTCCGAAATTTATACACGCAAATCGTCCAGCTTCGCGGATCTGGCTTCACGGAGTTGGGGTGTTCGGTGCTGCTTCCAGGTGGAGCGACGAGAAGCTGGAAGTTGGGCTGTCGCCGAACACGCCCGAAGTCGACAAAATTCCTGTAAAATTCGTGGAGTGTATCACTGGCCGTGCACAGGCGACAATCTCATGCCACAGCAGCAGGATCTCTAGATTCGTGATGGAGTTGGCTGCTGGCCCGAAGTGACAAAAAAAAAAGAACTTCGGTTCGGGCCGGGTCAGGCCTACATATAAACAACCCGAACTCTCTAACCCAAGCCTGGCCCAAGAGAAACAACTGGCCAACATTTCAGGCCCGATCCCAGTCTGGTGTCCTGGACTGGGAAATTTCGGTCGGGCTGTTAGGCTGGGCTGCCATACCCAGGTCTACTCAAAAGCAATGGTTTAACTAGCGGCAGGTTCGGTGCTCCTGCTGGTTAAAAAATTCGAAAATCGTATTTATGAGTTTTAGAAAAATCTGAAAAAATACAGATGTAGCCAATACTATATCCCATAAACGTGTAAAATATCAATTTTTAATCCTTAATATTATGAGCTACACAAAAATGACAAATCTGTGACAATTTGGTGATTTGAAAATATATATACTCAGATCTAAACTTTTGTCATTTTTGTGTAGAACTGTATACAAAGTACTTAAACTTGATTTTTTACAGGTTTGTGGAATACACCATTGGCTACATCTGTGATTTTTTTTCAAAAAATTTAAAAACTTGGATAGTATTTTTGAATTTTTATAAACACCGGGATCACTAGTGTCGCGGTGCACGAAATCTCCTCTCCTGGTTTTGCAGCCCGAGCTCAATGTAGCCCGTTTTTAAAAAAATCACGATCTCAATTTGCATTTTCAGATTTTAAAATTTCAGGAAAAAATACTGGATGTAAATATTGATATGATCTATAATTGCAAAAAAAATATGTATTTTAGATTGGCCAAAAATACAAATGGGTGGATCTCGGATATGTGAAAGTTACATGGTTTGAAAAATATGAAATTTTGCTAGATTTGTATTTTTTTTGTAGCCTAAAAATTATATGAATTTTGGATTGCAAATTAGCACACTCGTGGATCTCAAAATTATCTACATGTAAGGATTTCTATTTCGAATTTTTCGACAATAAAATAATAATTTTGGTTTTTTCAAAAACGAACTACATGGAGATCGGTCTCCCATTAGTACTTGGCCTTATCAAAAATACAAAATCTAATGTTCAAGGTTGAAAGCATGAAAAATAATAACACATACACTCAATCCAGCCGAGCAAGAATCACCTTGGGCATGGTTGATGCATGTAAAATGCGTACATGAATTTTGCATTGAATTGCTTATATTTCAATCATACTAGTGGAATTTGGTGCGGCGACACGCCGCACCCGTTGTATTTTAAAATTTCGTAATTTGTCGCATTCTTTTGTCTGGTTCATCCAAAATTTCATTAAATTGGAGATGTGGAAATCCGACGGAATTTGTCATCTATTAAATTTTATTGAAATTTGCACTAAATTTGAGTATTGAAGCATTTTTTTCCGTCACGACACGTACGTTGTGTTCGAAAATGTTGTAATCTGTCTGAATTTGTTGTTTATTTTCTCTAAATGTTCACTAAATTGGAAATGTTGAAATCCGTTGTTAGAGTCCACAATTAGATGTAGTGCACCTACAATGTATATAAATGTTAGGCATTTTAAATTGTTTAAGTTTGTTTGTATTTTGGCGTTAGTAAGTACCAAAAAAAAATTTATGAGGTCATGTATCTTTGTAATTTGTCATAAATATCGAAATATTTAGTTTAACTCCATAGTCTGAAGAAGTGCGTTGTAAGGGGTTTCAGAAAATTCAAACATTTAGTGGACGAAGCATTTTTAAATTTTATGTTCATAATTAGAGAGTTTTCAGCTAAATTATCTCTAAATATTAAACAACTTGGGAAGATATAATAAGTTCCTATTTTACCTTCAAAATTTAGTTGAACTCCATATTCGAATGGATCACATTAGGGGGACATTTATTAAATTCATTCCATAATTTGAGGGAATTATTTTGGATTCTCACAAAATGTTTGGCGAACTGACATCTTGAAATATGTTTTCATTATGCTGTAAGTAGTGCAAATAATGTTTGTTTTTTTCCTTGACTGCGCAATATAATGAGAGGAAATGTATTTTGTGAGCATTTATTAAATTTTAGTCCACAATTAGATGAAGTGCACCTACAATGTATATAAATGTTAGGCATTTTGAGTTGTTTAAGTTTGTTTGTATTTTGGCGTTAGTAAGTACCAAAAAAAAACTGAGGTCAGGTATCTTTGTAATTTGTCATAAATATCAAAATATTTAGTCTAACTCCATAGTCTGACAAAGTGCGTTGTAAGGGATTTCGGAAAGTTCAATGCATAATTAGAGGAAATAGATTTTTATTTTCTTCAAACATTTAGTGGACGAAACATTTTTAAATTTTATGTCCATAATTAGAGAGTTTTCAGCTAATTATCTCTAAATATTAAACAACTTGGGAAGATATAATAAGTTCATATCTTGCCTTCAAAATTTAGTTGAACTCCATATTCGAATGGATTACATTAGGTGGACATTTATTAAATTCAATACATATTTGGCGGACTGACATCTTGAAATATGTTTTCATTATGCTATAAGTAGTGCAAATAATGTTTGAATTGTTTAAGTTTGTTTGTATTTTGGCGTTGCTAAGTACGGAAAAAAAATATCTGAGCATGCTGATATTTTTGGGGTAACTCAATTTTTTATAGTAATTTGAAATGTTGAAATGTGCTTATTTTTCCCAAATAACATTTAAGTTAACTATGTTGTTAGCGATACTGCATATTTTCTGAATTTGTGCTAACAAATGGGGAAAGTCTGTCTATGTTGCGTTCAAATTTTGACCATTTTGTATTACGCAACAATATTTTGTGCTTTGCTATATGTAGTCAGTGTTATTATTTTTTGAGCATTTTGTATGTACTTTAGTGAATGTCCAAATATTTATCGAATTAAAGTATTTAAATATGTTCGTATGGTAGCATGAATTTTTCATTGTAATTAGGGGAAATGTATTCCAAACATCTCCAAATATTTAAAAGTTTTGAATTTTCAGAAAGTTTTGTTCTATGGCATAAGTAATTAGCACGTAATTTTCTGGTTATTTTGTTGTATTACTCATATTTTTTATCGGTGGTACTGTTCTGGTTATTTTGTGGTTATTTTGTTGTAATTAGCTAAAATAGTTTAAGTACTGTTCTGGTTTCGCAGCATTTAGTAGTTTTCTAAATTTGTACAAATATTGTAGAATAGTATCTACAAAGTGTTTTAAATTAGCTGAAGCATGGTCTTTCTTAAATTCTATTGGTTGGTTCGACTATATTTTTTTTGGAATTAAGATGTAAAATAATTTGGAAAAGGTTTGAAAGCATTTGAAATGATTATTTTTCAATTTTACAGTTTGTTAGAATTTGGTCTAAATGGCTTTGGAGGTGTTTTATAAATTATCTCCAAATATTAGTCTATTTGAACTGGTGGAGAACATATTTGAATTGGTGTAATATATTTTGTTTTTTCTTTTGTTGAATATTTGATTTAATGCAATAATTGGAGGGAACATAACTTATGAGCATTTGTTGAATTCAAATTAAAGTTCAGTGCATAGTTGGAGGGTCTGAATTGCATTTAATGTAAATATTAATCTAATTAAGCCTCATTGAAATTTGGGAGCATAGTTAGAGAGTTTTAAGTTTTAATGTAAATATGAGTTGAATTTGGCGTGGCGTCACGCCACGCCCTTTGTGAGTTTTTTTTTGTTTTTTTCTGTACGATATATATATATATTTTTATTCACAAAAATGTCGGTTAAATTGGAATGTTCAGACATGTTTATATTTTGTTGTGAGTAAGTACCACTTTTGTTAAGTTTTAATGTAAATATGAGTTGAATTTGGCGTGGCGTCACGCCACGCCCTTTGTGAGTTTTTTTTTGTTTTTTCTGTACGATATATATATATTTTTATTCACAAAAATGTCGGTTAAATTGGAATGTTCAGACATGTTTATATTTTGTTGTGAGTAAGTACCACTTTTGTTGTGAGCACTTTTTTTTGGTATATTTTTGTAGAGGTTTCTATTTTGTTGTGAGTAGGTACCTTTTTTTATGTAAGCATTTTCTTGGTGTATTTTATAGATTTTTTAAATGTTTAGTGTTTTGGAATGTTCAAACATGGTTGTATTCTGACGTCTTTAAAATGCTTAGATTTGGAAGCCGCTGAAAATTGTGAAGTTTTCAAAAAAAAATCAAATATGTTTTTCATTTTGCTGTCAATAGGTACCATTTCTTTGTGAGGATTTTTTTAAATTTATTTTGTAGAATGTGCAAACATTTAGTAGTTCGAAATGTTCGCACATATTTGTACTTCGGGTTCTATATTCATTTGAATTTAGTAAAAAATGCGTTTTAATTACCTCTAAATGGCGACAAAAATTGAGTATTCCTTTTTTTGTCATTCAGCATAACCTGTTTGTATGTAATTTGCTGATTGTTTTGATACATCACTCGTGTTTTCCCATGGATGTATTCAGAGATATTTATTTATAATTTGTTTTGAATTTGGAAAATAGGTGAAAGTGGGAAGCTATTCTTTTTTTTTTGCTGGCTTTGAAATGATCAAATTTGGAAGTCATTGGAATTTTTGAAGGTTTTTCGAATTTGGAATTTGGTCATATGGGGCGTGTGGTAAATTTCGAAAATTGGAAATATCTTTTGTTTAGAAAGTGTGAAAATTTGTTTTTTTTTAATTTCTAGCACATGCTCATTTTAGCTGAATAATTAAAGGAAATACAATTTTTGGAAAAATTTAGATGCAATTGAAATTTAATCCATAATTAGGGGATATGAATTTGTATTCTATGCAATTATTCATTTAATCAAGCATTTGTGGGAAAATTTACCTTTAACATATTTAGAGGAAGGGCTTTTTTTTTGGAATGTAATACATTTTTGGAATTAAAAACATTTTTTTTGTCACAAGTCGCAAGCATTTATTTATTCTGATCGGTCGGATATGTTATTCATATTTTTCAAGTGGTTATGTTTGGAAATATTGTTTTTTTGAACATTTTTTATTTTATGCAAACTGTTTTAGTAAAATGGTCCTACCTGTTAGGAATGCAACATTTTTTTAAACATATTTTTTTTAAAGGACATCATCCACGTTAATTCATCTGATGTAGTCAAATATTATCGTCTGGAAATTTTTTTTGTTTTAAATGCATCTTTTGTGTGGAGAGTTTGGAAATATGTTTTTTTAACATATATTGTTTGCATTTTTTGGAATGGTAGATTAAAAGTTATGGTTTTCATAATTTTCTGCATTTTGTTGTAATTGTTAAAGTTACGACACGATTGTTGTGTTTTTTAAATGCATCTTTTGTGTGGAGAGTTTGGAAATATGTTTTTTTTTCATATATTGTTTGCATTTTTTGGAATGGTAGATTAAAAGTTATGATTTTCATATTTTTCTGCATTTTGTTGTAATTGTTAAAGTTACGGCATGGTTATTGTGTTTTTTTTAAATGCATCTTTTGTGTGGAGAGTTTGAAAATATGTTATTTTTTTGTTTTTTTTGATATATTATTTGCATTTTTTGAAATGGCAGATTAAAAGTTATGGTTTTCATAATTTTCTGCATTTTGTTGTAATTGTTAAAGTTATGACACGTAGGTCCCACACGTCAGTTTTTTTTTAAATTGGAAAATCGGCAGTGGAAAATGAGGAAGATTCTGACAGCGCGGGCCCTTGGTGACGTCACCACGTGACGTCACTCGCTGGAGGCCGCCGCGCCGGCGCTGGCGATCTCGCACCGGAGCAGCTGGGCGCGCGCGGGCCTGGGATGGTGTGGTGCAGTGTAGTACTGTAGCTAACACTGTAGGTAGCTACAGTACTACAGTGAGAGCCGATTGCTCTCAGGCCGGCGTTTCCGGTGGCTTTTATGTAGTTACAGTACTAAATTGAATTCTTTTTATTTTATGAAAATTGTAATTTGTGAGATTTTGAGTATGTTGTTATTGGACTTGTGTTAGATGTCCAATTTAGCTCAATAATTTGAGGAAATACATTTTATTAGAGTTTGTGAAATTTTAATTTAAGTTTGAACCATAATTTTTTTGTTTTGATATATTTGGTTTTCGGTCGGATATGTTAATCATATTTTCATGTGGGTAGATTCCAAAAAATTTCTTTTCAATACTTTTTATTTTATGCAAATTTTAATTTGTGAGTTTTCGAGTATGTTGTTATTGGACTTGTGTTAGAAGTCCAATTTAGCTCAATAATTTGAGGAAATACATTTTATGAGAGGTTGTGAAATTTTAATTCATTTTTTTTGTTGAATTCAAATTTTGGAATGTTCATGTTTTGAAGCAGTGCAGATATTCTTGAATTATATTTTGAATTTTAGAAAATAATCGAATATTTTTATAGGGAGAAATAATGTTATTGCATTCAGTCTTGAAAAAAAGAAAAGCAGTTTTTAAAAAAAAAAACGGGGGAAGAACGCAGACAGGCCGGCCCATGTAGCGGCCCGTGTGGCCAGCCCAGGCCCGCCATGACGTCGCCGTGACGTCACGGTCGGGCGGAGCTGCCGCGGCGGCGCAGAGCTCGCCGGCGGCGCGCCACGGCGGCACAGAGCTCGCCGACAGTGTCTCAGCACGCGCCGCTGGGCGCGACGGACGCGGCTGGTCGCGAGGCGGCCGTAGACGGCGGCGCCGCCACGCGTTGGTCGCCGGAGCGGCGCCGACGACGTGCCGACGCGGCGGCGGCCCGCGGTCACGGCGGCGACGATTCCAGCGAGGCGGCGGCCTCCCGGCAAGCAATACTGGGCGAGGAGGGAGAGGACGCGGCGGCGGAGGCCGCCGTGGGCGTGGATTTGGGCGGGGTGGTGCGGAGCGGTGGCGGCAGGCGTCGGCGGCGGCGGCGAGTGCGGTCGTGCGGGAGGAGAGAGAGGGAGGGAGGGGGGTTCTGTGGACATTTTACAGCAACGTCCTCGTATTTTTCGGAATTTTCGTTTAGGTCCCTCGCCTCGCGTTTACGTGGACTGCGGGTTCGATTTGCGGTTTCGTGAGGGTCTTTTTTGCAAAAGCGTCACGGACGCGTCTACGGACCGTCCGATCGACGACGGGCGTCCGGGATCGCAGCACTGTAGCTACTGTAGCGCTACAGGAATCACTGTAGCTGTGAACAGTGCGCGAGGGCCTCTCCGTTCGCGAAATCGTCCGTCTTTTATATATAGTACTAGTTGAATTTGGCGTGGCGTCACGCCACGCCCTTGTTGAGTTTTTTTGTACAATATATATATTTTTTCTTCATCAAAATATTGGCCAAATTGGAATGTTCGAACATGTTTTTTATTTTGTTATGAATAGGTAGCATTTTTTTGTGAGCATTTTTGATATATTTTGTAGAATATTTAAATATTTAGTGGTTTGAAATGTTCAAACATGTTTGTATTTCGACGTCAATATTTAATTGAAATTAGAAAAATCCATTTGAATTTGATTCCACATTTGGGGAAAGTTTATTCGTATGGTGTCGAAATATTGGCCAAATTGAAATGTTCAAATATATTTGTATTTTTGCTATAAGTACATAGCGTTTTTTTTAGCATTTTCGATATATTTTATGGAATATCGGAGTATTTTTTATTTTGCTATGAATAGGTAGCATTTTTGTGAGCATTTTTGATATATTTTGCAGAGTATGCAAATATTTAGTAGTTTGAAATGTTCGAACATGTTTGTATTTTAGCGACAATATTAAATTGAAATTAGAAAATATGCATTTGAATTACCTCCAAATGGTGACAAAATTTAAATAATCTAAAAAAAATCTCTAGCATAAGTAGTTTGTATGTATTTTTCTGATTGTTTTGATATATTACTCGAATTTTTTCCAACGGATATATTCGGAGATATTGATTTATAATTTGTTTGAATTTCGAAAATTGGTGAAAGTGGGAAGCTATTCGTTTTTTTTCGTTTTTCAAATGCTCAGATTTGGAAGCCGTTGAAAATTTCGAAGTTTTCAATTTTTTTTCAAATATGTTTTTCATTTTGCTATGAATAGGTAGCATTTTTGTGAGCATTTTTAATTTATTTTGTAGAATATGCAAACATTTAGTAGTTCGAAATGTTCGAACATGTTTGTATTTCGGGGTCAATATTCAATTGAAATTAGGAGAAATGCATTTGAATTACCTCTAAATGGTGACAAAATTTGAGTATTCCAACTTTTTTTTCCCTCTAGCATAACTTGGTTGTATGTAATCTCCTGATTGTTTTGAAATATTACTCATGTTTTCCACTGGATATATTCGGAGATATTGATTTATAATTTGTTTGAATTTCAAAAATTTGTGGATGTGGGAAGCTATTAGTACGTTTTTTTTTTCGTTTTTCAAATGCTCAGATTTGGATGCCGCTGAAAATTTTGAAGTTTTCAAATTTGAAATTTGATCATATGGCATAAGTAGTAAACGCTTATTTTTTTGTGTAAATGTTGATATATTTGTCATATTTGTGAATACCGTGACGGGAGAAATTCAAATTTGAAGCTCTACACATTCAAAATTTGTGCAGATTTGAATGTATCGAAATTAAAAAGGAGAAGTTTACATTTACAAATTGTTTAAATTTCAAAGTTGTTGAAATTTGTTCGTATGTGAATTATTTTTCTTGTGTTTTTTTAATGCTCAGATCTGAAAGGCATTGAAATTTTAGAAATGTTCAAACTTGCATGCCGCGCATGTGTGTTAAAATTTGGTAAAATTTGCCGGAGTTTGTAGTGTGAAGTATTATCGGCTGGAAATTAGCGCGGAGGAGACCGAGTTTTGTTTTTTTTGTTTTTTGAACTAAAAGTGGGTAATATTTTGAATTTCGTATTTTTTCCCGACGAAGTAGAAAAATTGTCTGGGAAACTAATTTAACAAATTTTAAATAAAGTTGACATTTTCTAGTTCATGTGGGACATTTGAAGGTATTTTTTGTGTGGGAAGTCTGAGAAATTCTTAAATTTGGAAATTTTTGTATTTTATTTGCACTGTTTTGTGTACAATTTTGGTAAGTTTGATTTTTTTTGAAACATTATTTGCATCTTCTGTATCACAGATTAAAAGTTTTAAATTTTACAATTTTCAGCAATTTTTTTTGTGTTTGTAAAGTTTTCGGAATCATCGAGGAAAAGCTCCAATTCTGTAACCAAGGAACCCGAATCCTGCTACTCCCCCCTGACCGCACGTCGATTTCTCCGTCCAGGCAGGAAGCGGCGGCCCTAGCCGTGCCGCCCAATTGACGGAATAGCAAGAAAATCATCGGATTTGAGCGACGCTCACCTCAGGAACCGGGCCGCGAGGAATCCCTCCCAAGAACCGGTCTTTTTTGTGGGAGGCGCCACCGATCTGGGCGACCTCGGCAGAGCGGGCGGGCGGGTGGAGACAGCTAGCGGCGGAGGAAACAATGGGTTGGATTTGGTCGCCGGAGCGGTGCCGGCGACGCGCAGACGCGGCGGCGGACGCCGAGTGCTATAGCGGCGATTCCGGCGCCCTCACGGCGGCCCAGCAGCCGATTTCCGGCGAGGATGGAGAGGGGAAGACGGCGGAGCTCCTCGCATGGTTGGATTCGAACGGGGAGGAGCGGAGCGGCGGCGCGAGGCGGCGGCGGCGACGGTGCTGCACGGGAGAGAGAAAGAAGAGGGAGGGGAGATGTTGTGGCGTTTTTGCAAGAAAGTTCTCCGGGTTTGTCGTAATTTCATATGGATCCTTCTTCTCGTGGAACTGTGGAGTGCGGGTTTGATTTATGGTTTCTGGAGGGATGTTTTTGCAAAACAGTCACGGACGCGTCCCTCAGGCCGTCCGATCGCCGTTCGACGGCCGGGATCGCCCGTGTACTGTAGTACTGTAGCGCTACAGGTCGTACTGTTTCTCGCAACAGTCGCCGAGCGCGGAGGAGGCGAGAAACGGTTCGTCTTTTATATATAGATAGATTTGCATCATATAAGGGTTATATCATTGTTTTAGAATGATTTTGAGAAGATTTCGCAGTTTTCCTATTTTTCTAGAATTAACCCTCCACTGGCAGAAAACCCTATTTTCTATATTTTGATGTTTCAGGGACCCAAACGACGTCCAAATGACCTAAAAATTTACGAGCATCAGTTTTTGGAAGGAACAAAGCGTAGGGGCGAAGGAAGCGAAAAAGTGGAAGCCCGAAGGCCAAAAGAGGGGGGCCCACGCGGCCAGATTCCTTGGCCGCGTGGGGCCCACCAACTTGGCCCTCGTGGCTCCGTTGCCGTCGATCTTTCTTCCAGAAGCTTCGTCTTGACCTAAAACCGACTATAAAAATAGTTCCCCGATGTTTTCTAGAAGGGAGGGCCGCCGAAACACAGAAACAGTACCGAAACAGAGACCTGGAGCTGCAGATTGGCGGGGGAAAACTCCGGCGGGGCGCTGCCGGTGTGGTCTCCATCTCCCCCAACGTCATCTCCACCGTCTCCATGATGAATAGGGAGTAGTCCACCCCTGGACTATGTGTTTGTGGAAGTAACTTATGTATCTCTCCTCTCTTTGAGCTTCACTAATTAGCACCGTATGAGCTACCAAACATGATTACGGTCATCTATGTAATTCCTTTGTGGTGGACCTCTTTATGAGTTAATATATGTTTGAGATTGCAATTGTTTTGTTTCAGTTATGAAAGTAGATGCATATTATGTACCCCGTTCTTGTCTACTTGTTTTGATCAAGCATGTTTATAAGAGCTTGTGTGGGGGAACGTGTGCATTAGTTGGAGTAACGAGGGGGTGGCTAGTGCGGTGAAAGTGAGAGAAGTTCCGAGATCCACTTGGGTATTTTTACCTTACTTTGTTGCCTCACTAGGGATAAAGAAAAATACCATGCTACCGGAGGTGTGGGTGTGACCATTGCCACTTCTCCATGACTAGATCTAGCATGTTCTTAGTTTAACTTCATGTCATAAGACTTAAAGCTATGCTATGATTTATCTTAATTACTGAGGTGCTAAGATTTAATTCACTTCTTGGTGGAGTGTAAGAGAGATTAATAAACAAAAGATCTCTATGTTAGGACGTGATGCCCATATAATTAGTAACTTGTCATGAAACCTTTTTGTTGCAATCTCATATGTCAATTCTAGTGTTCCATTGTCTACCACTTTATTAAAGAGAGAGTGCATTTGTGAAACTATAAACCCCGGTCTATTTTTAATCATAAGAAACACCTTTCCAACAACTTTTATCCATTTTTCATTTTCTGCCATTTAAAAATCCAAAAATACAAAAATACTTTTATATCTTGCATTCACAATACAAAACCCAAAAATATCATCCATCATTGTTCCCACCATCCTTGCATATTTATTTATCATCATTGCATATTTATTTATTGTTTTGCATTTGTTTTATTTTGATATCATTCTCACACCTTGTGCTTGACAACTTGGTGAGGTTGAGGGCACAAAACAATTTACTTTGTTTGTAGGTTCTCAAGAGAAGGATAAGAAGATAAATCTTTCACTACTGATTCCCCGAGAGTTCGATATTAAACCCTTGAGTCACCCCTCGTGGGGAAAACTGTCTTTCCTATACTATACACTCTGCACTTGGAGTCTCAACCTAACCCATATTCTTTTGACACAGGTAACTACGTCAAAGGCCATCAAGACAATTTTCTGGCGCCGTGCCGGGAATCATGCTGTAAGATTTGTCCAAGGAGTATCTCACAACAAAGTCAACTTCATCACCAACTTGTGCTAACACCTAAGCTTGGGGAGGTTGCACCTAAGTGAGCATCATCTTATCCATCTTTACCTTCAAATCATTTTATTTTGTTTTGTTTTTGTCTTGCATATGATCTTTATATTTCGGTTTGCATATTTTATTTTCAGTTTTGCATTTTGTGTTGCATTTGTTATTTGAGTTTGCATTGTTTAGTGTCATTTTATTTTCAGTTTTGCATTTAAAAATTAAAAACACATAAAACTTGCATAATGGGAAAGAGAGCCTTTTGGCCATTTAGTGTTAAAAACTTTCCTCAAGATATGAATATCCCTGTTGAGAAATTTGAAGTAGATCATAATATCACTAAAATGATTTATGAACACCCTTTTTATGGGAAACCAAAAGAGGATCCTATACTTCATCTTAAGAAGTTTAATGATAGATGCAAAGAATTAAATTTGAACCATGACAATGTTAACATGATTAAAGTTAAGCTTTTTCCCTACTCCCTAGCTGGAAAAGCCTTAGACTGGATATTAAGATGGCCACCTGGAAACTTTAGCACTTGGTTCAATTTAAAAGCTTCATTCATTGAAAGATTTTGTTCCACTGAAACTGTTTGTAACCTAAGACAAATAGTTATCACCTTTAAACAAGAAGAGGATGAACCTTTGGTAAAAACATGGGAAAGGTTTAGAGGTATAGCTTTTGGAATGGAACATGGTCTTAGAGATTGGATGCTCATGCATATATTTTATAGAGGATTGTCTGAAAACTCTAGAGTCTTTTTGGATAACGAATGTGAGGGTTCTTTCATGAATACTACTGCTGCTAATACTCATATTCTACTTGATGGCTTGCTTTTGGAAGTAAAAATTAAAGAAAGTTTAGAAAAAGCCCAAGTACCTGAAGATGTTTTTGATGACCGTTATGAAATATTTGATCTATATAATAGGGGAAGAAAAGTTGAGGAAGTTAAAATTCTTAGTGAAGTCAAGGAACCATTACTTGACTTAGATAATTGTAGCTTGCATGAATTAATATCTATCTTACAAAAAGTTGCAAGTGATCCTTCCATCAACTCTAACCAAGCAGGTTTTGGTTCTTATATTGCTAATCATGTTTTAAAAGAAAAGATTGCTAGGTACAACCAAGAAGCTATGATACCACCTAAGCTTGGGGATGTATGGATTCCCGAAGTACTAGTAACCATTGGAAAAGAGACACACCATGCTATATTAGATCTAGGATCTAGTGTCTCTGTTTTATCTAAAGAATTATATGAAGTTCTTGAATTAAAGAATCTTGAAAAATGCTCTATTGAACTTGCCGATGATTCCATTAAACATGCTTTAGGAAAAGTAAGTGATGTTATGGTAGAGTTGCTGTAACAGCCCCAGTTTGGTACTGAGAAATATGAATAATTTTTTCCACTTTTTCATCTCATGTTTGCATCATGGCATGCATTTGAATTCGCTAATTCTAACAAGCAACAACTGGAAACATTTAAAAGGGGGAAGCAAAACCTTCCCAACCATCCAAACCAAATGCATTTGCTCAACATGGCAAACAAATTATTTTGAACTTCCAATTTGTCCAGGAAGTTCCAAGTTTACTTGTTATAACTTTTGTCAAAAGCAAATTCTTGACAAGCAAAGCAATGAACATTTGGAATCCATAATTGGTTCAAATCAACTTGAATTTTGATTCCAAGTTCAATTTGTCAAAAATTTAAAATAAAATTATGGAGAGCTTATTTCTTATATTGGGAGCCTCCATGAATATTCTCCCTATTTTTGAAAATGCTAAAGTACTCCAAGTAAATACATTTTGGAAATTATCAAAAAATGACCATTTTAAACCCTGTGAACAAATGTGGAACAAAACATTTTTATTTTGGAGCACCAATTTTAGTGGAGATTCTAAATGATATGGGAAGCCTAATTGAATTTTTCCAGAATTTTAGAAAATGTTTTAGTGCCTCTTTTTATTTCCCTAAAAGCCTGTTGGACCCATTTGTAAATAAGGTTAAATGGTGCTGGGGGGGGGGGGGGGGTTGCAAATAGGACGTCCTCTTCCTCACTGTCGCCATAGTGGGTGGACTGTGGCGCCATGCTGCCCCGTGCCCATGCCGACGACGCGCTCGACCGCGCGAGGCTCGCCCCTCCGCGTGGACAAGAGGACCCCCGCCGACGCCCTGCTCCTCTCTCTATCTCTCCGCACGCGTTTTCCCCCACCTGCTCTCTCTCTCTCTCTCTCTCTCGGGTGGCCGCCGTGGAGCCGCCGCGCCCGCCGACGTAGCGTCGCTGCTAGAGGAACCGGGGAGCAGATCGAAGACCACCGGAAGTTGCGCCTCGTTTCCCTCTCCGACATGGTCCAAGGAATCGAAGGGGGGCACCGGAACTCGACGCCGTCGCCCGTTCTTCTCCGACACTGCCAGCCGCAAGTCGAGCACGCGCACGTCGCCGTTCGCCCCTCTCCGGCCTCGTCGTTCGCCGCGTCACCCCCAGGGTGAGCTCCGCGCCCGATTTGGGCTTCTCCTGCTTCCCCTCTCTCCCCCTCTCGTCGTCTCGCCGTCGGACACTACCGCCAGTGCCGTCGTAGTGCGCCCGGCCTGGGCACCGGCCCGTCCGGCCAGGAGGCCGGCTGGCTCGGGCAGGTGCCCGGCCTGGTGTCGATCTGGGCCGGCCGAAGGCCGGAGGCCTCGGGTACCAGCCCGGCCTGGACGCCCGGTCTGGGCCGGCTGTAGGCCGGTTGCTTCGGGCCTGTGCCCGGCCTGTGGGCCGGCCTGGCCGAGCTGAGGCCGGCCTGTCTGTGTTTTAGTTTTTCTTTTGGAAAATAAAAATAAAATAAAAGAAATGGTAACTATTTAAATATTGCTCCAAATTTAGCAAATAAAATATCAAATTGTTCAGAAAAACAATACCTACCTGTTGCTAACATTGCCGTGCTCTTTTGAGTAAAATGTTTTGCCTTTATTTAGGAAATACTAAAATGGCAAAACTAATAACAAATTTGGGAAAAATCATAACTCGATAAATAATTAACCAAAAATTGAGAATAAAATATCAAAGTGCCCAGTATTTCAAATGCTACCTAATTATACTACTATCACCTCATGACAACAAATTTTTGCTTTGATGTCATTCCTTAATTGGTTAAAGGAATTAAATTCAAATAATTATTTAATTCACGATTTATTCATCGATAATTAGAAAATTACAAATAAGGTACCAAAACGATCAGAAGAACAATACCTATCTAATCATGTCATGTTCATGCATATTTAAACCACTTTTTATTAGTATAATATTTTACCAACAATGTGATCACTAAGTTAAATATGGGGTTGCTTCCAAATAATTGCACTAATTATTTGGCCCTCCATTTAAATTGTTAGCTAAAATTATATGATGATACCATTGCATAAAATTGACATGTCATCATGTTTGAGCATTGCACCTTGTCTCTGTGTTATTTATTTGTTCTTCTGTTATTATTTGGGTATCGATAGATTCCGGAGTCGAGGGTTCCCCTACCTACCCCGACGAGCCGTACTACACGCCTCGTCAGCAAGGCAAGAGATAACCTAACCTTCTTGGCATCTAGCATCCTACTGTTTTATACAACTATTTTATCCACCATAAAATATTGCATTCGATTCCAATGTCAAATTTTGGACAAGATGTAGAGTATCCTATGGATTGCATTGTCCCCTAAACCATCACATGTTTTCCCCTCCTATGAACCATAGGTTTTATGTGTTGGCCGGAGATAAAATATATAACTGTTGTATATATGCTTAGCTATGCTTAGCCATGCTTAGTCGAATGCTAAATTTTCCGGTGTTTATTTTCCATGATTATGATAATTGATGGGATGTTTCGGACATGGTGGATATTGGTGTACTTAATTAAAATGCTAAGAGGCTTGGATGAGTTTCCATCGGGGTTATGGTGTTTTGCCTCATCCTTGTCGCCTAGGTGCGAGTTCTTTACCTCTTGAACCAAGACGAGCGTGCTTCCATTGGTGGGAGTATGGGCTCCTTACTAACTGAATAACTTGTGCGGGCGTATCCAAGGGTCCTCTAGTTTGCGCTTTCCATTTGCGTGTGGGTGTGAGGGTGGAAAAAAAGAAACGATGAGGATGGTGGTGTTTAGGGTGTGGCGATGGGGGCAGGGGCTGAAATAGGCTGGATAAACTTGTCCTGTCGCCACAGATGATCCTTGGATAGTCTCATGCGAGGTAAAGGTTTAACCGCGCCCACTTGCCAGCTTTCCCCGGAAGAGAGCCAATCAGGCGAGCCGGCCGGTACCAATGGGTAAATTAGTACACCCCTGCAGGGTTTAATCTTTTCAAAAAGCCGTGTCCGCGGTTATGGACGACTTGGGAATAGACGATAAGATCATAGAGAACCTGAACGTAATTACTAAAATTTGGCAGCTAGATGTTGCAACTCAAAGTGTGATAAAAGGTTCATTTCCTCGAGGGTGATTCGAGGGAGTGCCTTGGTGGTGATGAGTGGTTTCTGGCTACAAGTTGGTTCAAGGTGAACCGAAGATGAACGTTTACTATCTTACCCCTTTATGAAAAACCTTCTGAGTAGTCGATGCCATGAGTTGTCTATATCTTTATATGTGAAAACTGCTTTATGCAAAACAACCATTATACAACTTTAGAGCCTTGTCATAATTGGGCCTATATCGCCCTACTAAACTTGCGAGTACGTCGTACTCAGTCTCTCCTTGTTGATTATTAATTATTTCAGAGGAGGACGACACCGAGCAGACAGGTGGGTTCTTCGTTGACATCGACGAGTAGTCTGGGGTTCCCAGGTGGCAGCTTGGGACTGTCGGCACAGTGGAAACCAGGGTACCACGGGCCGGCCTGCCAGGGCCCACAAGATTCTTTGGATGATTTTCGCTAAGGACCAGGCTCTCCAAGCCTGGCGAGCCTCGCGAGGGTATTCCCCTCGCGAGGGGTCTTTTCTCCTCGCCGAGGATTCTCTCTCTTGGCGAGGGATCGCAACTCGACAAGGTGTCTCCGACGCCACCCGCAATTCTGCTAAGGACCAAGCCGAAGGGCTCGGCGAGGTTTTTCGCCTCGCCGAGGCTCCTTCCTCACGAAGCCATCCCTGCCTCCGCGGCAGAGCGCACATGGGCTCTCCACCATGTGCAGAGTAACGCGCGCGCTTGTGCGCGATGACGACGACGCCGCAGTTGCCGTTCCCATGTATAAAGGAGTCGACAAAGCAGCACCAAGCAAAGCGGACAACGAGTATTGCCACTTCGGTGATAAGGGAACCGACTGCAGCTACGCTCCAAGGGCGACGTCACCGTGGGACCCGTTCCGCCTCCGCAGCGCCAGCCCGCCGCCCATTGGACGGTGGCCTTTTCCAGCTTTGGTGACGCCGTCCCTGCCCTGGACCGCGTCCATGGCCTTCACCTTTTCTGGTGGACTTCACCTTTATGGTGCACCGCGCCTCCTCCTTCGTCGCCGTGTGGTAACCCTTCCCGCCCAAATGTTTGGGCGGAAGAGGTCCGAGACGCCTATAAAAGGAGAAGGGGCGCGCCCAAGCAAGGGGGGGGGGTTCGGAATCTGAGAGCTTAGAAAAACCCTAGATCTGAAGACTAGCAAGTAGCCATTGTTAGCCACCTCGAGCTCGACAAGCTCCCCTTGTACTGTGAACTCTCCAAGCAGTGCAATACACCAAAGCAGGACGTAGGGGTTTTACCTCCACAAGAGGGCCCTGAACCTGGGTAAGACCGAGTGTTCCATCTCTGCAGTGCTGTCCCGCAGCGAGTCCGACGAGCACCGTCGCCGGAGCACGTTGAGGGTTGTTTGATCCCGTGTTCAGCCCCTTACTCGATCCTTCTCGAGACACACCCAGTTCCTGGGACAGTTCTCCGACATTTGGCGTGCCAGGTAGGGGGCTGAGGCGCATCTTCAACCTCGACGCAGCCATGGCCGGCCCTTCTCGCGCCGAACGACTCGCTCGCCGGACGGCCAGCACCGCCACCGCTCCTCCCGTTGGCAACCCGCGCGGCCGCCCGCGCGGGAGCGCCGCTCCGGCGCGCCGCGCCGACCCCGAGCCCCGCGTCGAGCACCCGGATGACGACGACATCGACCACGCTGAGGACGACCTCGGCGAAGAGGAGGACTCCTCCCTGCACCCGTCGCGGGACCGTGCTGCTTCCTCGCTGGGTCGCCCTGCGCCCAGCCCGGCGACTGCGCTTCTCATGGCGCAGGAGCTGCTGCAGTACCGTCCCACGCCGGCGGCTCAGGAGGCCTGGCTCAACCGCGTCTCCGAACTCATCGGCGCCGCTCGAGCCGCCGCACCTGCACCGTCTCGTTCCCTGGTTCCTTCCGCGCTCGTGGGGGACGTGGCGCACGGCGCGCCTCCCGCTCCTCCTCGTCACCATGCACCAGCTCCAGCTCCACCAGTTCCACCGCAACCTGCTCCAGCGGGGGCTCCTCCTCGCGACGGTCGCGCTGCATCGCACGCGTCGTCGCCGCACGACTGCCAAATCGTGCAGCGAGCCCCTGAGGACGCACGCGTGAGCATCGAGCGCGGGCAGGAACGCCGCAACCGCGCCGTCCAGGACGTCGCCACCGCCGGGCGCCACCTCCGCGCCACCCTCGCCAGCGGCACGGTCACCAACGGCACGACGGCCGCATTCACTCGCAGCCTCCGTCGCGTCGTCTGGCCGGTCAAGTTCAAGCCGGACCTCCCTCCGCGCTACGACGGCAAGAACAACCCCTGGAGTTCCTGCAGCTCTACACTCTGGCCATCCAGGCCGCCGGGGGCGACGACAGGGTCATGGCGAACTGGTTCCCCATGGCCCTCAAGGACTCTGCGTCCTCATGGCTCACCAACCTCCCCGCCGAGTCCATCAACACCTGGGAGGAGCTCTGCCGGTGCTTCGTCGCCAACTTCAAGGGCATGTACGAGCGCGGCCTCACCTACAACGACCTCCGCGCCGTGCGTCAGAAGCCCGGCGAGACCCTCCGCAAGTACATCCAGCGTTTCAGCCAAGTGCGCAACAAGATCCCCAACGCCACCGACGCGCAGGTCATTTCGGCCTTCCAGGCTGGGGTCACAGACGTGCGGATGCTCGAGAAGCTTGGCATCCACGACAACATCACCACCGTCGTCAAGCTCTTCGACTTGGCGGACAAGTGCGCCAAGGCTGAAGAGGGCCGCTTGTTCGTCAAGAACGAGCCAGGGGACCCCGCCGAGGGGTCCAAGAAGAAGAAATCCTCCGAGAAGCGCAAGACCACTGCGGTCCTCGCGGCAGAGCCCGACGCCAAGCAGCCTCGCCAAGCTGCCACTCCAGCCGCGGGACCTGAGAAGAAAGATGATCGTCCTTTCTGCATCTACCACAACAGGCATTCTCATGCCACCGAGGACTGCTACGACCTCAAGAGGCTTCGCGAGGCTCGCGAGGCAAACGGAGGCCACGGAGGCCGCGGCGGAGGCCGCGGCGGCCGCGGGGGGCGACGCTGGAACAACAACTACAACGACAACTACCAGCAGAACCCCCAGGCCAATGCCGTCCAGCCCGCGGACGACAACCTGCCTGCCGAGGCTGACGAGGGCTACCAGGTGCCTCGCGGGGCCGCTTGCATCCTCGGCGGGGCTCAGGCCCCTCGCTCCAACCGCCACTTCAAGCAACTCGCTCGCGAGGTTGCGGCAGCCCTTCCTGGAGTCGAGGCCTCCAGGCCCCTCAAGTGGTCCCAGTGCCCCATCACTTTCGACTCCAGCGACCACCCCAAGTCCACCTCGACTGTTGGCACCATCCCGCTGGTCTGCACCCCCACCATCAACAACATCGCCGTCTCTAAGATGCTCATTGATGGGGGTGCCGGCCTCAACGTCATCTCCGTCGAGACATTCGAGAAGCTGCAGGTGCCCTACGAGCGGCTCATGCCCACCAGGCCCTTCTCGGGAGTGATAGAGGGTCTTACCACCCCTTTGGGGCAGGTGAGGCTCGCCGTCACTTTCGGCACCCAGGCCAACTACCGCACCGATCTGATCGACTTCGACGTCGCGCACATCGGCCTGCCCTACAATGCCATACTCGGCTACCCCGCCCTCGCCAAGTTCATGGCGGTGACCCACCACGCCTACAACCTCGTCAAGCTCCCTGGCTCGGGTGGCACCATTGTCATCCGCGGCGTGGTCTCGGACGCCCTGTACGCTGCGCAGGCGGCCTACAAGGCTGCCGCGGTGGCGTCACCCGCTGACGAGGATGAGGAACCCCTCCCGAGGCCCCCCGCGAAGAAGAAGCAGCTGTTCTCTCAGGAGAAGGCCGCGACAAAGCAAGTGTCTCTGGAGGCAAGCGGCTCGGGGGCTAGCGTCACCATCGGCGCCAACCTGCCTCCCAAATAGGAAAGCGCGCTCATCGCCTTCCTTAGGGCAAACTCTGACATGTTCGCCTGGACACCGTCAGATATGTCCGGAGTACCGAGGGAGGTGATCGAGCACCACTTAGCCGTGTGTCCAAACGCACGCCCCGTCAAGCAAAAAGCGCGGCGCCAGGCGCCAGAGAAACAAGACTTCATCGTCAAGGAAGTAGAGAAGCTGAAGAAGGCCAGCATCATCAAGGAAGTGGTCCACCCCACTTGGCTCGCCAACGGTGTGGTCGTCCCCAAGCACACCGGAGGAAGCCGCCTCTGCATCGACTTCACCGACCTCAACAAGGCCTGCCCCAAGGACCCCTACCCCCTCCCGAGGATCGACCAGATCGTGGACTCCACCGCCGGCTGCGCACTCCTCTGTTTTCTGGATGCCTTCTCTGGTTACCACCAGATCAAGATGGCGAAAGAAGACGAAGAGAAGACAGCATTTCTCACCCCTTGTGGTGTGTTCTGCTACGTCTGCATGCCCTTCGGCCTGAAGAACGCCGGCGCCACTTTCCAGCGCCTCATGAGGATCGCCTTGGGGGCTCAAATGGGGAGGAATGCAGAGGCCTACGTCGACGACATTGTCGTCAAGACCCGTGAGAAGGACACGCTCATCCAGGACCTCGAGGAGACCTTTGCCAACCTGCGCAAGGTCAACATCAAGCTGAACCCCGCCAAGTGCGTCTTCGGGGTCCCTTCAGGCAAGCTCCTCGGATTCCTGGTATCTCACCGCGGCATTGAGGCCAACCCCGACAAGATCAAGGCCATAGAGCAGATGCAGCCTCCTCGTCGCCTCAAGGACATGCAGCGCTTAGCGGGATGTATGGCCAGCCTCGACCGTTTCATCTCCAAGTTCGGCGAGAGGGCGCTGCCATTTTTCAAGATCATGAAGAGGTCCGGTCCCTTCAAGTGGACCCCTGAAGCAGCAAAGGCCTTTGAGGACCTGAAAATATACCTGGCGAGCCTACCCATCATGGTTGCCCCACGCCCTCGCGAGCCTCTGAAGCTGTATCTTGCAGCCACTCCTCAGACGACGAGCGCGGTCTTGGTGGCTGAAAGGGAAGAGCCAGTCCTCGCCAAGCAGACCTCTGCCTCGCCAAGCCCAGAACCCCCCGACAAGGAGGCACCCTCGCCAAGCATCCAGCCTCCTACCGAGCCTCCCCAAGTGGGGCCTCAAGAAACCCTCGTCGAGGACTCCACCAAGCCTGGAGAGGAGTCAGCCGCTGCCACGCCAACGACTACCCTCGTCGAGCATCCCGTGTACTTTGTCAACACAGTACTGCGGGACGCTCGCGAGCGCTACCCCATGCAGCAAAAGCTCCTCTTCTCGCTCCTCATCGCCTCCAGGAAACTACGCCACTACTTCCAGGGCCACCCCATCAAGGTGGTCACCTCATATCCCCTGGAGCAGGTCCTGCGCAACCCAAACGCGACAGATCGCGTCGCAAGCTGGGGCATAGAGCTACAACCCTTCGAGCTGGAGTTTGACACCACCAGGGTCATCAAGGGCAGGGCGCTGGCTGATTTCATGGCCGAATGGACGGACACGCGTGAAGAAGAGCCTCAAGAGGAGGAGGTTACAGCCTCAGGAGGGACGACACCAAGCCACTGGACCATGCACTTCGACGGCGCCTTCGCGGCCAGGAGTGCAGGAGCTGGTGCCGTCCTCACCTCACCGATAGGCGACAAGCTCTACTACGCCGTCCAACTGTGCTTCAAGGACAATGACAAGGTCTCCAACAACATTACTGAATATGAAGGCCTCCTCGCCGGGCTCAGAGCCGCCATCGCCCTCGGCATCAAGTACATCCTCATCAAGGGCGACTCCCAGCTCCTCGTCAACTTCTCCAACAAAAGCTACATGCCAAAGGACACCTACATGGTGGCCTACCTTGAAGAGGTATGCAAGCTGGAGAAGCACTTCAGGGGCATGGAGCTCAAGCACATTCCGCGGGCAAAAAACCAAGAGGCAGATGAAATTGCTCGGCGAGCAGCAAGAAGAGAAGCCCAGAAGCCTGGAGTGTTCGAGGAGAGGCTCACCAAGGCCTCGGTCAAGCAACCTGTGGTCAACATCAGCATCGACGAGGAGCTCCCACCTGCCCCACCGAACGGAGCACCAAACTGTGGGTTGCCCTCGGGCGATCGCTTGCTGCTAACCCTGGTACGACAAGACACTGGTTGGATCGACGAGATCAAGAACTACCTGCAGAACCGAGCCCTCCCCGAAGACGATGCAGAGGCCGAAAGAATTGCTCGCCAGGCCAAGTCCTACTGCCTCCTTGACGGAGACCTGTACCGCAAGCGACCCAATGGGGTTGCGCTGCGGTGCGTCCCTGCCGAGGAAGGCCGCCAGCTCATCAACGACATTCACAGCGGCGAGTGCGGCCACCACTCTTCCTCGCGCACCATTGCAGGCAAGGTCTTCCGGAGTGGCTTCTACTGGCCCTCAGTGCTTCAAGATGCCGCCGAAATCGTCCAGTCCTGCGACGCATGCCAATTCCACGCCAAGCAAATCCACCAGCCCGCGCAAGGACTCCAGACGATCCCGCTCTCCTGGCCGTTCGCGGTCTGGGGGCTGGACCTGCTGGGACCCTTCCCGCGAGTGCTCGGGGGCTACCGCTACCTCTACGTCGCCATCGACAAATTCACCAAGTGGCCTGAGGTGGAACCCGTGCGCACCATTCCGGCAAAATCGGCAGTAAAATTCATAAGGAGCCTGGTCTGCCGCTTTGGCGTGCCCAACCGCATCATCACCGACAACGGCTCACAATTCATCAGTGGCGCCTTCAAGTCCTACTGCGGCAGCATCGGTGCCCAAATCTGCTACGCCTCGGTGGCGCATCCACGAAGCAACGGGCAGGCCGAACGAGCCAACGCCGAGGTGCTCAAGGGCCTCAAGTCGAGAAGCTTCGACCGCCTCAAGGCCTAGCGGCAAGCACTGGATCGATGAGCTCCCCTCGGTGCTCTGGTCCATCCGCACCACGCCAACGAAGCCAACTGGTGAGACGCTGTTCTCCCTCATCTATGGCGCCGAAGCCGTCCTCCCCAGCGAGATCACTCATGGCTCTCCGCGAGTCCTGGCCTTCAAGGAGGCTGAGGTGGACGAACTCCGCAACGACGACCTGCTGCTGCTTGAAGGGCTCCGCCGCAATGCGGCCCTGAGAGCAGCAAGGTACCAGCAAGACCTCCGTCGCTACCACAGCCGCCACAGACCTTGTCCTGAGGAGAATCCTCTCCAGGGCAGGCCTCCACAAGCTCTCACCAATGTGGGAAGGCCCCTACAGAGTCGTGCACATCGCCAGGCCTGGCTCCGCGCGGCTCTAGACGGAGGATGGCATCCCTGTTGCTAACCCCTGGAACATCCAGCACTTGCGCAAGTTCTACCCCTGATCGCCCTCGGCGAGCAACTTTTTGCATCAAGGGAGAGCCACACGCCATCATCCTCCACGACGAAAAACTTCGGGCTCCCCTCTCTACTATACGTGACGCGGGCCGTTCGAGAAGACTCCCAAGCCATCACGCCTCAGCAAGGTAACCTCTTCAGGCACCATGCCTTGGCGTGGTGGATCCCCATGCCCAGCCATGGTGGACCACAGGCTCTACAAGCCACCCCCGCATAGGGGCCCCCTCTGAGCTCTCTCTACATGCGTCGCCATGAGCATGCCCCCTCGAGAGTTTCAGCCACAGCATGTGGAACCCCATGCCTGACATGGTGGATTTTTTGTGTTTCTGGCCACGCCAGTGTAATGAACATCTATTTCAGGTCATTTTGAACCTTTGCGCATCGCGCCAGCATATTTTGTGGCTTCGGTAAGCTGTTATGTTATTGCTGTTTATTTCTCGCTCGTAGGATCCCTCCTGTGTATCTCGCGAGTGGGGGCTAGCATGGTGCCATGCCACGGGAGCATCCCGGCAGTGCCTCAAACCCAAGGGATCCGAGCTCTGAACTCACGGACCAGCCTTCATGCATGTCAACTCCCAAGGAGCTCTGAACTCATGAGCCGGCTCCCGTGCACGTCAACTCACCAAGGACCTTGGTGCCTGTTCTCCTCGCGAGACACCCATGAAGGAACCTACGAGCACGCATAAGTTATCTAGCTATGTATCGCTTGTGGTACGCCTATCTGTCAAAACGCAGGAAAACAGGTCCAAAGTGAGCGCCAGGAACCAACACCCTCTCCAAGGCAAAAACATCTCGCCAGGGAACCAACACCCTCTCCAAGGCAGAATGCCTCGCTAAGCTAAGTACAAACACTTGGTCGAATTTCCTCTCGCTGGTTTTTGCCCCTCGAGTCCCTTTTCTCTCTCCTACGCCTCATGGGCTGCTTGCACGTCAAAGGGGGGCCCCAAGCATCACGCTTCAAGGAGCTCTTACTTCTTGAGGCCTCACACACCCCCCGGCCTTGTGGAGCCCTGACTCTCACATACCGAAGCGGCGGTGGTGTAGCGCTAAGAGAGGGTCCTAAGACGTAGAGCGAAAAAGACATGAAGGGGAAAGACAAAAGCCACCCGAGGGACATTCACAAGCACACTCCAATATAACTTGACAAGTTCTTACAAGGTTTACAACCAAAATGAATGCTAAGCTAGTCTGTCTCTGCACGCCCAGATGCAGGAGCTCAGGCCGTCGCGCCCCCCGAGGTGCCTGCCTTGTCCACGGCGGTCTCCGCCTCCTCTTCCAGAGCATCCTCCTCGTCGTCGCCTTCGATCACCACTTGGTCGAATTTCTTGGCGAACGCGATGGCAGCCTGCGTGGCGGTCTCCCGCGCCTTGTTGCTGATGGCGCGCGGCGGTGCCATCACGTCCTCAAGGTCAAGTGAGGGCTGGAGTCTCACGAGGTTGCTGAAGATGTTGGTGACGGCGACGACAAGGAGCTCGCGGCTCTCCTCCACGACGCGCTCGTCAAAACCCTTCGCGACCCCTTCAAGCCTCCCGAGGAATTGCTCGAAGAAGTATGAATACGTGGTTTCATCGTCGGTCGCCGCGGAGAAGGAGGGGACGTCGATCCTTAGATCGTCCCCGACCGCGTGCGCACGGCTCACCAAGCTTTGAAGAATACTCTGGCGCTGGCGCGTCATTGACCGGTCAACCTGGCGCTGGTCCCGTGCTTGCTCCGCCAGAGCTGCGGCCGGCCCCACCTGCTACCGGAGCTCCTCCAGGTCTCTCTCCAGGGCAATGGTGTTCCCCTCCACGCGAGCCTGGGCCTCCCGGGAGACCTCGAGGCAAGAGGTCAACCGCTTCTCCAGTTGCTCGAGCTCCTTGTTGCGATTTTTGAACTCCTCGCGCTTGGACTTGAAGCGGTCCTCCTGCTTCGTGGCCTTCTCTTCATATTCTTTGGAGAGACTCTCGCGGATGAGCTTGACCTTGAGGTCGGCCTCTTCTTGGAGCCTCTTCCGCTCCGCCGCGAGGTTGGCTTCGTCCTTGGCCACTCGGCCCTCACGCTACTGCAGCTGCCCCTCGCGGGTGGCCTGGTCCTTCTCGAGCAGCTGGACCTGCTCCTCGCGCCTGTGCAGCTCCTTCTCGCGGAGGGAGAGCTCCTCCTCGCGCCGCATCAGCTCTGCTTCGCGAGGCGCCAGCTGCCCCTCGCGGGCGTCTAGCAGCTCGCGGAGCTCCTTCAGGCTGGCCCTTGCGACCTCGAAGTCAGCAGCAAACTTCTGCTCCGCGGCCGCTAGCTCGTCATCTTTGGAGGCGGTCTCCACCTCGAGCGCCTCCCTGGCGGCGTCGAGCTCTTCCATCACCTCCTGCGCCTCCCGCTTGACGCTGTCGCGGGTCTCTTTGGCAAAGCGGAGGGCCTCTTGGCGCTCCGCCTGGGCCGCCGCGTCCTGCCGGCGGCACATCTCCACCCTCTCGTGAAGAAGGGTCCAGGCCTCGCCGAGCCTTGCCCTTTCCTCCGCCAGGGCGTTTTCTTCCTCGGCGAGCTGCTCCTCCAGCCTGTCGAGCGCCCGCCGCGCCTGGTTGAGGACGATCCGGCGATGAATTGCTTGGCGCCGCGGCTCCTGCAGCGCCAAGGCTCCCGCACTACTGCTGGGTGCGGAGTCCTCGATCCTCGTCGAGGCGCCCGGGGCCTCCTGCCTCGGGCCCACGACCGCCTCCGGTGCGGTCCGGGGGCTTGTGGGGGCGCCTCCCTCGACGCTCGCTTCGGTCGCCCTCTGGGGGCTGGGCGCCCTCTCGTGCTCAGCTCCAGCGCCGGTGGGCTCCGGAGGTGCCTCCGCCTCCTGCTCCTCAGGGGCGCCTCCGGTCCCCTCTGCGACGGCCACGTCCGCCGCGGCCTCGGGCACATCGGCCCCTTGTGGGCGAGCCTCCCCCTCCATTGGGGGCGGCTCCATGACGATCTCCTCGTCCATCCTCTCCTTCTCCGTCTCGGTCTGGACGGGAGGAGTGGCCGTCCTTGTTGTCTACGGCGGTGCCACCTCTTCTACCACCTCCTCCGTACGGCGCTCGACCACGGGAGGAGTCGCCGCTCGAGCCGAGGACGGCGTCACCTCTTCGGTCACCTCCTCCTCGCGGTGCTCCACCGCGGGGGGAGTGGCCGCGCGAACCGGCGACGGCGTGGCCTTCTCAACCACCACCACCTCCGCGTGGTGCTCGACCGCGGGAGGGATAGCTGCCTGCTGCGGCTCACCAGTCAAGGGCGTCTCTGCGACGGCGCTGGTGGTCTCTCCAGCCTTGTAGAGCCGCCGCCTCTTTGGCTCCGCAGGTCGCCTGAAAGGAAGATAAGTTGAAGATCCTTCAAGGGAATTTTCTCAGAAACAGAATGCTAAAGGAAAAAGGAAAGAATCAAAGGCTTACTCATCGGCCATCACCCACACCCTCTTCTTCGCCTTGGGCGGCTGGGTGTTGCTTGCTCCGGCCTCCTCCCGAGCCGCTCCTGTCTCCGCGCGAGGAGGGTTTCTCGCGGTTGCGGCCCTCCTGTCGTGGACGGCCTTGGAGCGGGGTTCGCAGCGCCCTCCCCCGCCGCCGCTCGTCTCCTCCTCCTCTTCGATGCGCTGGGAGCGGGCGACGCGGAAGGCATCCTCCTCGTCGCTGGAGGAGAGCACCTGGAGGTCCACTTCAGCAGGAACACTCCTTGAGGAGCCGGCGTCCTCACCGACGGGGTCGGTTCCCCTCGAGGCCTCGTCCTCGCCGAGGGGGTCCTCGTCTCTCGAGGCCTCCTCCTCAGCAGACTCCTCGGCCTCCTCAGGCTCCGGAGACTCGTCCATGTACTCCGGCTCCGCCGCCCACGGGTTAGGGCGAGGCCCGCGGTGCCCCGCGGGCACCATTCCCCATTCGTCGAACGTGGGCATGCACGCGCGCTGCTCCACGATGCTCTCCTCGGCGAAGCAGATGAGAGGTTTGGCCTCCTCCTTGGTGGGGGACGGGACCTCCGACGTCGCGAAGAGGACGCCCATGATCTGGCGTAGTACCTCAGGCGCAAAGCCATCCCTGCTCAAGCGCATTGCGTCCTCCTTGCCATTGTGAGCGATCCGGCGCCTCGTGAAGTCTTTTGCCACCATCTGGCCGGTGACCCCTGCCTCGCGGAGGCTCTGGATGAACACGTACACCGCGTCAAGCCTCGGGCCCCTGAAGTCCGCGCTCGCCCAGCGCGCCCACTTCCTCGGGGGCGCCTCGGGCACCTCCAGGAGAGGGTGAGTGGCCTTGGCGTTGACGAAGAGCCACTTCTCGCGGAACTTCTCCACCTTCTTCGTCACCTTGGTGATGGCGTTCTCACCGCACCAGGCGATGGGAATGTAGTTCTCGCTCCTGGCGTCGACGATGCGGAAGGAGACGCATCCGAGCCGCTCATTCTGGGCGGTGCTCCGAAGAGAGTAGAAGCTGCGGAAGAGCGCCACCAAGGGGTGGATGCCGATGTAGGCCTCGCAGAGGTGGGCGAAGATGGCGAGGATGAGGATAGAGTTGGGATGAAGATGAAGCAACTGGATCTGGTACACCTCCAAGATAGCCAGGAGGAAGTCGGAGAACGGTGGAACCAGGCCGGCGTAGAGACCATGGAGGAAGATGGGGTAGAATGCCTCGGTGAGCCTGCTGCCGGCCGGCCTCATCTCGGTGGCACCATGCTCGTTGGTGCTCTCCGCCGCCAGATGGCGCACCTTGGCTACCCCCGCCGCGGTGACGCGGGTCCGCGGTAGCGCTCCCTCGAGAGCAGCAGCACGCGCCATCGCCGCCGATGTGCCGGCCCGCATTGCGGCCTTGCCCTTCGGGTCGGGGTTGGCTTTCTTGGGCGCCATCGGTCACCGGAGAAGAAGACGAAGACTCTGGAGTTGGAGCGCTCTGGAGAGATTAGAGGTGTGGGGAGAAGTTTGCGGAGGAGTTATGGGAGAAGTGAAGGGCGCCGACCGCACACCCAGGCTTTATTGACCAGCTCCCGAGTCGTGGCGGGCCCCGCCACGTCGCCCGTTGGAGCCGAGGAGGTCGTGGCCACGGGTGCAACCGCTGCGCTCCACGTGTCGCGGCCCTGTCAGGAATCTTTGGCCACTCGACGCTTCGCCTTCGTCCATGGGCCTCGGCGTGCCCGTCGCGGGCCCGGGGGCTACTGTCGGCATAGTGGAAACCAGGGTACCACGGGCCAGCCTGCCAGGGCCCACAAGATTTTTTGGATGATTTTCGCTAAGGACCAGGCTCTCCAAGCCTGGCGAACCTCGCGAGGTATCCCTCGAGGGTCTTTTCTCCTCGCCGAGGATTCTCTCTGTTGGCGAGGGATCGCAACTCGACAAGGTGTCTCCGACGCCATCCGCAATTCTGCTAAGGACCAAGCCGAAGGGCTCGGCGAGGTTTTTCGCCTCGCCGAGGCTCCTTCCTCACGAAGCCATCCCTGCCTCCGCGGCAGAGCGTACATGGGCTCTGCGCCATGTGCAGAGTGACGCACGCGCTTGCGCGCGATAACGACACCGCCGCAGTTGCCGTTCCCATGTATAAAGGAGTCAACAAAGCAGCACCAAGCAAAGCGGACAACGAGTATTGCCACTTCGGTGATAAGGGAACCGACTGCAGCTACGCTCCAAGGGCGACGTCACCGTGGGACCCGTTCCGCCTCCGCAGCGCCAGCCCGCCGCCCGTTGGACGGTGGCCTTTTCCAGCTTTGGTGACGCCGTCCCTGCCCTGGACCGCGTCCATGGCCTTCACCTTTTCTGGTGGACTTCACCTTTATGGTGCACCGCGCCTCCTCCTTCGTCGCCATGTGGTAACCCTTCCCGCCCAAATGTTTGGGCGGAAGAGGTCCGAGACGCCTATAAAAGGAGAAGGGGCGCGCCCAAGCAAGGGGGGGGGGTTCGGAATCTGAGAGCTTAGAAAAACCCTAGATCTGAAGACTAGCAAGTAGCCATTGTTAGCCACCTCGAGCTCGACAAGCTCCCCTTGTACTGTGAACTCTCCAAGCAGTGCAATACACCAAAGAAGGACGTAGGGGTTTTACCTCCACAAGAGGGCCCTGAACCTGGGTAAGACCGAGTGTTCCATCTCTGCAGTGCTGTCCCGCAGCGAGTCCGACGAGCACCGTCGCCGGAGCACGTTGAGGGTTGTTTGATTCCGTGTTCAGCCCCTTACTCGATCCTTCTCGAGACACACCCAGTTCCTGGGACAGTTCTCCGACAGGGACGCCTCGGAACAAGCTGGCTGGGGTTATGTTTATCTGTAAGCCTCTTAGGCCATATTTTGGATCTTGTTGTATTAGACAACTACCTCGCTTCCGCATGATATAATGTTGGGTCGGTGACCCCTGTTGTGTAATTTGTATCTTTCTCGCTATATGAGTTGCTATATGAACTTCTATAACGTAGAGTCTGTGATGTGCCATTTGTTCCACAAGTCTTGATCTCTTTATTATACATTGATAGCTATGCCAGTGTTTATGGCACGATCGATGTGTTGCGTGGGAGCGGTAATTCCATGCCCTTCGATTGTGTAGCATAGCCTGTGGGTTACATAGCTTCTCTGTATAATTCCGGGGTCGGGGAGCTACAGTTGCATATGACATTTGTACCTGTTAATTTTCTAATCATGGATATGGGGAATAAAACCTCTAGTCCAATTATTCTTGGAAGACCTTTTCTTCGTACCACAGGTGCTATCATTGATTCACAAGAAGGGAATGTGAAGTTTCAGTTTCCACACAAGAAGTGCATGGAATATTTCCCAAGAAAGAGGGACACACCAAAGTTCAAGTTCCCTCATGAGCTTCGTCCACAATAAATATCAAGTAAAAAGGCTAGCTATATGGCTATAAAGAAAGCGCTTTACGGAAGGCAACCCGGTTGTTTTTATTTTTTATTTTCTTTGTGTCCTCTTGCTGTAACAAGAGACTTAGTTTTTAGTTTTGTTTCTTGAATTTTTAATAAAGTGCCAAGTTTTACCTATTTTGGTATGAAAAAGTTGCTATTTGCATTTGGAGATTTTATTCCAGCACGAATCTGTGCATGGTATGATTTTTCATTCCTATTCTGTAATTCCGAATGAGCTGAAATTTTTCTGTAACTGCAACTTTTCATCCTCTATATTCCTGAATTGTTTCAGAATTTTTAGACATGTTTAAGTCGGGTAGAAAAATGCGTTTCGCTGCTGCTAATTTTCTGTACAGATTCTGTCCCATTTTGTTTGATGCATTCTTTGAACTTTTAACTTGAATCTTTTTTATCCAATTGAGTTTATAAGTATGCATACAATATTATACACTCTCTGGACATTAATATGAATTTTTGTTTAAGGATTCTATGCAGCAAGTAATTCATTTGTCTATCACTACTAATGTCACCCCACAGAAAAGAAATGGGAGAAACAGTGTTTTGAATTTTTTCACAGGGATTAGAGTAGATGCACCAAGAGCTATCCAAGGATGGTGAAGACCATAAGCTTGGGGCTGTGAAGACAACCCCACTGGACCAACACACTCTCGGTTTGCACACGTCTAACTTCTGTTTTTCGATCAATGCACTTTATCGCATAAACTTGGAGCGTATTTTATTTGCTTTCTATTTTGGTTTGATTTTTGTTTTGAGACCACCACTATCATTTTTATATGAGAGAGCTACTGGAAATTTGGGTTGAATTAAGTTGGATGCTATAATAAGATTGGGAAAGGGATGTTTGAGTTGATTTAAAAATACATATAGTTGCATAATTCATGTGCTTTTAATGAGTATTAATTTACAAGTGTTTTATCAAGAGCTATCTATTATTCATGTTTTGATGCTGAATGTTACTTTACTTTGTTTAACATATATTGGTTAGTTCTATGGACACTTGTGCATGCATTTAGATGGTCGACTTTCTCCCTTTTGCTAGCCCAAAAATTCCAACAAGTAAAAACTTGTTTTCCAACACCTTCAACCAAAGTTTTTCCAGTGAGTCCACCATATCTACCTATTAGCTTTATGCTATTCCGAGTATGTTTATCATGTTACTTTGTATTATCTATACCTCTGAATTAAAATGCTTATGTTATTGATTGTTATGGGAAAGTTGGTTAAATATCTCTCACACCTTACTATTGCATTTAATAAACATGAACCATTGTGATTAAAATTATGAAGTTGTGAGATTGACAAGAGTCTTGGTTGGTAGTTAGCCCAAATGTGTTGTCACATGGCAAGCTTTCAACATGCTAATAATTATATTTAGTTGATATCATGTACTTTTGTTTATGGATGCCTATCATAGTGCCAAATAAATGTGGAAACTAAGTAAGTTTAAGTATTTTGTACAAATGGCTAGAGAGACACCTAGGCTGCTAATCTAAGCCATGCTGCCATGGTGGAAATTTACTTACATGCTATGTGAACCTTCAGTGATGCACCTAATAATAAAAGGCTATATCAATAGTAAATAAAAAGGGTGTTGAGATTGTTCATTATGTTTGTTTGTCTTGTCATTTTGACATGGGCTTGTTCCATGTCCTGGGACAAGAGGTACCCCAGTTGACCCTCTTGATGATGATATTATACAATGACTTTTACTTGAACTTGCTTTTTATGCCAAGTTGAGTAACACCATGGTGTAGGTACTCATATTAAAGGGGCATGAAACTTTCAACCATTTCTTTGTCAAGCACACTACTCATAATTGCTTTCACTTTAAACTTAATCATTAAACATGCTACAATAAGGGGTAATGAGAGCTTGATACCAATGGTACCACATTGCAAACATTAACTTAAATAAAAGTATTTGGAAGTTAGATGAAACTTGTTCATGTTTTTACCTCTACTCATTTATATATCTTTCCAAAGTGTCCACCTTTTATATTCAGTTTTATAAGAGTACTCTATGACCATTATAGGATGTTTTTACTTTTCATTATGCATACATTTGGTCCATAGTACTTTCTTCTATGTTACACTTTGTGAATTATCATTGAACATCCTTGCATTGAATATTTGATATCACTTTATAATCTATCTTGCATATTGCTATTCCTTTAAAGAATGAATCATTTTACTCTATGTAGCAATAATAATCATCTTTTTATATCCTTTGATAATAATTAAATGCAAAGTCCATGTTAGTTTTATCACCTTCATACTCGAGGACGAGTATAGGTTAAGCTTGGGGATGTTGATGCATGTAAAATGCATACATGAACTTTGCATTGAATTGCTTATATTTCAATCATATTTGCATCATATAAGGGTTATATAATTGTTTTATAATGATTTTGGGAAGATTTCACAGTTTTCCTATTTTTCTGGAATTAACCCTGCACTGGCAGAAAACCCTATTTTCTATATTTTGATGTTTCAGGGACCCAAACGACGTCCAAATGACCTGAAAATTTACGAGCATCAGTTTTTGGAAGGAACAAAGCGTAGGGGCGAAGGAAGCGAAAAAGTGGAAGCCCGAAGGCCAAAAGAGGGGGGCCCACGCGGCCAGATTCCTTGGCCACGTGGGGCCCACCAACTTGGCCCTCGTGGCTCCGTTGTCGTCGATCTTTCTTCCAGAAGCTTCGTCTTGACCTAAAACCGACTATAAAAATAGTCCCCCGACGTTTTCCAGAAGGGAGGGCCGCCGAAACACAGAAACATCGAAACAGAGACCTGGAGCTGTAGATTGGAGGGGGAAAACTCCGGCGGGGCGCTGCCGGTGTGGTCTCCATCTCCCCCAACGTCATCTCCACCGTCTCCATGATGAAGAGGGAGTAGTCCACCCCTAGACTATGGGTTTGTGAAAGTAACTTATGTATCTCTCCTCTCTTTGAGCTTCACTAATTAGCACCGTATGAGCTGCCGAACATGATTACGGTCATCTATGTAATTCCTTTGTGGTGGATCTCTTTATGAGTTAATATATGTTTGAGATTGCAAATGTTTTGTTTCAGTTATGAAAGTAGATGCATATTATGTACCCCGTTCTTGTCTACTTGTTTTGATCAAGCATGTTTATGAGAGCTTGTGTGGGGGAACATGTGCATTAGTTGGAGTAACGAGGGGGTGGCTAGTGCGGTGAAAGTGAGAGAAGTTCCGCGATCCACTTGGGTATTTTTACCTTACTTTGTTGCCCCACTAGGGATAAAGAAAAATGCCATGCTACCGGAGGTGTGGGTGTGACCATTTCCACTTCTCCATGACGAGATCTAGCATGTTCTTATTTTAACTTCATGTCATAAGACTTAAAGCTATGCTCTGATTTATCTTAATTACCGAGGTGCTAAGATTTAATTCACATCTTGGTGGAGTGTAAGAGAGATTAATAAACAAAAGATCTCTATGTTAGGACGTGATGCCCATATAATTAGTAACTTGTCACGAAACCTTTTTGTTGCAATCTCATATGTCAATTCTAGTGTTCCATTGTCTACCACTTTATTAAAGAGAGAGTGCATTTGTGAAACCATGAACCCCGATCCATATTTAATTATAAGAAACACCTTTCCAACAACTTTTATCCATTTTTCATTTTCTGCCATTTAAAAATCCGAAAATACAAAAATACTTTTATATCTTGCATTCACAATACAAAACCCAAAAATATCATCCATCATTGTTCCCACCATCCTTGCATATTTATTTATTGTTTTGTATTTGTTTTATTTTGATATCATTCTCACACCTTGTGCTTGACAACCACTTGGTGAGGTTGAGGGCACAAAACAATTTACTTTGTTTGTAGGTTCTCAAGAGAAGGATAAGAAGATAAATCTTTCACTACTGATTCCCTGAGAGTTCAATATTAAACCCTCGAGTCACCCCTTATGGGGAAAACTGTCTTTCCTATACTATACACTCTGCACTTGGAGTCTCAACCTAACCCATATTCTTTTGATGCAGGTAACTACGACAAGGGCCATCAATAGCCTAGTCCCTCTTCTTTGTCCATGTCCCTGTTTTTATTTTTCGAAAATAAGATTGAAACACTCGACATCTGCATAAAAATAATACGCACAATCGTTTTATTAAATTCTGCACCAAATCCTTACAAACAAATACACCAATCAATTTGAATGATCCGAGGATCAAGGGTTTCCCTAGAGACTAACAAATCATGACGACGTAGTAGAGATCCCACGGGCAATGCCTCAACTTAGTTATACGTCGCTCGAAGTCGTCACCATGGTCAGCTCCGATCAAAAGTCGAAACACGGGTTTCACCCAAGAAGATCACGCGTCATTCAGCTGTGCCCTACCTTGCCCAAACTAACGCCTTTGTTGTCCGCAAGCCTAGGTCTGCTAAGTGCCTCTGCAACCATGCAACAAGGGCGCCAATGCCAAGGCCGTGGGAGACGGCTCGCCGATGCTAGGGAGTCGCATCACCACCGCTAGTCTAGGGTCGCCGCCTCGATATCCGATATGCATCGTAGAAAAACGGCCGGAGGTCCCCTCCACCTTTGAGTGCAAGGCCCACTGCCACCACGGACGAGCCGGCAGCATCGGTGGCAAGTGGAGGTCGGAGAGGGGAACCCTACACGCTAAGGTTGGAGCCGCCTGGGTCGCATTGGGAGAGCAACACGTGAGCCTACAAATGGAGGGAGTCCGCATCAACGCAACCCTGTATTGTTCCATTGTTTCGATCTCCTCTAGGAAAAACTAGCTACATGCAATGAAAGACTCTGGTTAGTCCTTTAGTTGATGGATATTCGTATTGTCCCAAAACTTGATTGTTAGATGCATTAGTTTTGATCATATTGGAGGAGTTTATCATTGTTGGTATGCTCATGCGGTGAGAGAAATCTGACATTTGTTCTCTATAGATAGTGAAATTTCAATACTCCGTCTATTTGGTATTGTAGGGATGGAGGGCCAATTCGTGCAGATTAAGAAAGAAATTAACCTTCTTATTTATCTTCCTATAATTACCCCCCATCTCATTACACCTAAAACTGTTGCTATTAAATAGGGGAAGCAATCCATGTGAATTTTTTTTGGCTAGTTATGAGAGGAGAAGATTCACATGCATGCATTAGTCTCGCCGTTTCTGAGGAGGTTAACCAAAGTTTGTTGGCACTACCGTATTAAATCTCTGGAACATGAATTTAGGAGATTTAATACTCAATCCTTAATTATAATTCTGAAATATCTGAAAAAGCCTCCACCCCTGTAATCCCAAACAAAGGGAGTAGCAAAAGTATCACATGATCAGAACAAGGATAATAAGGATGTCTGTAATGGGAAATGGCTCTGCTGAATCTAATGACACTCCACGTCATCATCTGGTGCTAAGAGACACCACCGATGAATCCATCGTTTCTTCTTTCCTCCTTCGCATTTATTTATTTATTGCTACTCCCATCGACCATCCAAGGAGCTAATTGGCCAAACCACGTTCGTCTCACTGGTTGAGGAAGCAATCGATTCCTTTCTCTTGGAGTTTGTGTCAAGAACCGTAGTTAAAATTAGAAACGGTTCTCTTTTCTTCATTAAATATCCCTTCACGTAATCAAACAATCCAACGCGGCTCTCTAAGAGACGATCCAGACTGTTGTGTTAAAGACAGCCTAATAACCTGACTCATGTGGGTCGATATCAGCAACGATAGTTCAAACAATGTTTAGTCGACAAACCCACAAAGACATAGCATAGGAAAACCCCAAAATGAATAGGAGAATCGCACACGAAAACACAAATGTAGACATCAGGGTTGGTTTGAAATCATACGGTGCCTTCTTCGTAACTCATCATGGGTACCAACCGAAAGAGCATCTCCATCCCTAAGTTATTTTGGAGTTGATAATAACGAATTTTGTGGAATAATTGTGTGCTCAAGCTTATAGGTACATTTTTTGTTAAGCACAAGTGATACGTCTCTGACGTATCTATAATTTTTGATGTTCAATGCTTGATTTTATATCAGTGCCACATGTTTTTCTATCATTTTGGCATGATTTATGGAACTAACCTATTAACAAGATGCCTAGTGCCAGTTCCTATTTTCTGCTGTCTTTTTGTTTCAGAAAGTTGTTCTGTGAAGTTTCTCGGAACGCGCTGAAAATTTACGTGATTTATTTCCAAGCTGAAACAAAGACGGAGCCCGAAGGACGCCCGGAGGGGAGGCTCCCAGCCTCCAGTCGCCCTCCAGACGCGGCCCCACCCTAGGTCGTGCCTGGGGCCCACCTGGCGCCCTCCTTAACCTCCTCGAGCCGCCTCTTCGCCTATAAATTGGTCTTCGCCCCAAAAACACAAAGACCCAATCATGTTTTTCTAGAAGACGTCTGAGGCCGCCGCCATCTCAAACCCTTTTCGGGAGGGTTCTGCAGCTCTTCCCGGCACCCTGCCAGAGAGGGGAATCGACACCGGAGGCATCTACACCACCATGTCTGCCTTCGGAGTGATGCGTGAGTAGTCCACCACGGGACTACGGGTCCATAGCAGTAGCTAGATGATTGTCTGTCCTCCTTGTACTCCATTGCTTAGATCTTGTGAACTGCCTATCATGATCAAGATCATATTATCTGTAACTGCTACATGATTGTGTTTGCATGGATCCGATGAATTGTGGAAGTCGTTACTTTTGTTTATCTATGTGTTGTGTTTTATCTATGATCTTGCATGCTCTTCGATGCTAGTGGATGCTTTGGCCAAGTAATTATTAGTGTTGTATGAGGGAGTATTTATGCTAGATAGTGGGTTCATGCCTCTCTTGTCTGAGCTCGGGTTGACAGAAACGATTAAGACAAGAGATGTGTTGTTGCCACTAGGGAGAAAATAGCGGTGTGATTTCCTTGTGTTATTTACATTGCTTACATTATGTACTTTGCTTATTGCAATGATCTGTTGCTTGTAACTTAATACTTTTGGGTGACATGTTGGATAGCGATCCCGGAGTGGATTATTAGTCATACATGCTGTTGGATAACAGTCTATGTATTTTGACGTAATGCCCATATTACATGAAACGGTGAACTATATTGTTTTATGGTAGCCTTGTTGTGCGCCCACAATTCTGTCAATTGCCATGCTGTAATTTGTTTACCCATCATGTATATCTTCTGGAGAGACACCGCTAGT
This sequence comes from Puccinellia tenuiflora, assembly GCA_012064385.1. Classification (NCBI taxonomy): domain Eukaryota; kingdom Viridiplantae; phylum Streptophyta; class Magnoliopsida; order Poales; family Poaceae; genus Puccinellia; species Puccinellia tenuiflora. The sequence goes on along the minus strand of QRDG01002245.1, from coordinate 282,961 downwards.
GAACTGTGGATCCCGGTCCTATTTTCCTACATTGTTTACAACTGTTTTAATAGCTTTTCATCATCATTTGCTCGCTGGTCGTATTTCACTCTCATCATATTTTACATCCACATATTTAATTCTTTGTGTTCAGCAAGCTGGAGAGATTGACAACCTCTTTGTTTCGTTGGGGCAAAGTAGTTTGTTTGTGATTGTGTGCAGGTCCACGCCAATTATTGTTAACGGTGCCGTTGACACCTTGCTAAGCCTTCTTCAAGTCCTACTGGATCTGTCAACCTTAGTTTTGTAATAAAGGGGAAATTGCTTCTATACTGCATCATACCTTCCTCTTGGGGTTCCCCAGCGAACGTGTGATCCACGTCATCAAGCTCTTTTCTGGCGCCGTTGCCGGGGATTTGAAGAAGGCTTCTCGAACTACCAAGTCTTCCGTCAACACACCACAAGCTCTTTTCTGGCGTCGTTGCCGGGGACTTGGAAGCTTCAGCTAGGGGAGTTTCACACATCCTTTCACTTTACTTTGTTATTGTCTTGCTTAGTATATTTTTTGTTAGTCTTGTTTTGCTTTTCGTTTGCTCTAAAACTGAAAAACATAAAAAAAAAAATTCAGCACCTAGTTTATTTCAGTTTTGTCCTGTTATTATGTCTTGTTCTATACTTGCTATGAATGATTACTTTGTTTGAGACTAGATCTTATTGACAAGGTGCATTCACGGAGGAACAACAGAAATATTATAAGAAATACCGCTTGTCTGAAAAAGGGAAACACTTACGGGCACAAATAAATAAATTAAATAGTCTTGCTGAAAACTTTTGCTCTACTTATGATGAATCATGGTGCCTTAATGAATCTTTTTGATGTAGGAGGCATAAACACCTCCCTTTTCAATGTGATTATAATGATAATGAAATATTGGCTTCTTATGCTAAAGGAAACTATGATTTTTCATAATCTTGAACAAATTAAAGAATTTGTTGTTTTTATGGATGCCTATGAAATTACTTCTGTGCTTAAAGATATTGATGATGCTTCTTACAAATCTGAAAATTTTGTTATACTTGGATATTGCCTTGAGTACAATGATAATCCTTATATTACTGAATTTCTTCAGAGAACTTATCCTCCAAAAGAAGAGATTGTTGCCTTGCAGGAAACCGTGGAAGAAGAAATTGCTGAAACTGAAAGCTCATTGGATGAAAAAGAGGAAGAGAGTGACGAACAAAAGGAGGAAGAATGGAGTAGCTACCCCTGCTCACCTTCTAATGATAGTAACTCCTCAACTCTTACACTATTTGATTGCCCTCCATGCTTACCAAAGGAGGATGAATGTTATGTTCCTATGGATTCTCTGGAAATATCCCTTTTTGAGGAAATTGATGCTTGCTACACTTATGACCACGATTCCCCTATTAAACATCACCCAAAACACAACCAAACCAAAAAGAAACAGAAGGTAGAAATAAAATGGGATACGGTTGTTTATGATGACTTATGCTATGAAGTCTATGATGATCCTGTGTTACTTGGTGATATTAATTGTAATACTACTGAAAATTATTATGAGAGATGGAAATATGTTATTATTATTCCTATCATTATGAAATTTTTGAGGTTGCTATTGTTCTACTTTTATATGTTGGTTGCTTTATGCCTCAATGATTATTATAAGAAAGAGTTTTCTCTCTTTATGTTGAAAGTTTTATTTTACCTTCTCCTGCTTGTCACTATGTTCTNCTGGTCAAGTGCCTCCACTACTAGGAAACTAGCTATAGGTGGATAGCTATTCTGTGGCGCACCAAAGTTTACGTGCGCCACAGAATATATTCTGTGGCGCATCTCTGTAGGTGCGCCACAGAAATAATTTCCTTTTTGTGGCGCATATATAAGAGGTGCGCCACTGAAATGTGTTATTCTGTGGCGCACGAGTGTACATGCGCCACAGAAAACGTGTGGGCCCCACAACCCACGGCTGTATTGCATCCTACCACACCTTTTCTGTGGCGCATGGCTACGGATGCGCCACAAACAATTTTGTTTCTGTGGCGCAGCTGTACCTATGCGCCACAGAAATAAGGGTGGGCCCGGAACAAAAAATTGAAGGAGCCATTTGTGTGGCGCATCCAGCGGCGTGCGCCACAGATGCGCCACAGAACTCCTGTGCAGAAATTCAAAAGTGTGGCAGCATATGAATTTTAGTATTATACCTACTAAAGGTGTATATTCTTTATTTAAAAATATTAACAAATATGTGTGTGTTCTTTCTTTAAATTTAACCAAAACTTTATTTTTTGAAAAGAAAAAAATATCATTAAAAAGAATAACAAATATGTGTGTGTTCTTTCTTTAAATTTAACCAATTTTTTTTGTATTATACCTACTAAAGGTGTCTATTCTTTATTTAAAAATATTAACAAATATGTGTGTGTTCTTTCTTTAAATTTAACCAAAACTTTATTTTTTGAAAAGAAAAAAAATATCATTAAAAAGAATAACAAATATGTGTGTGTTCTTTCTTTAAATTTAACCAATTTTTTTTGTATTATACCTACTAAAGGTGTCTATTCTTTATTTAAAAATATTAACAAATATGTGTGTGTTCTTTCTTTAAATTTAACCAAAACTTTATTTTTTGAAAAGAAAAAAATATCATTAAAAAGAATAACAAATATGTGTGTGTTCTTTCTTTAAATTTAACCAATTTTTTTTGTATTATACCTACTAAAGGTGTCTATTCTTTATTTAAAAATATTAACAAATATGTGTGTGTTCTTTCTTTAAATTTAACCAAAACTTTATTTTTTGAAAAGAAAAAAATATCATTAAAAAGAATAACAAATATGTGTGTGTTCTTTCTTTAAATTTAACCAATTTTTTTTGTATTATACCTACTAAAGGTGTATATTCTTTATTTAAAAATATTAACAAATATGTGTGTGTTCTTTCTTTAAATTTAACCAAAACTTTATTTTTTGAAAGAAAAAAATATCATTAAAAAGAATAACAAATATGTGTGTGTTCTTTCTTTAAATTTAACCAATTTTTTTTGTATTATACCTACTAAAGGTGTCTATTCTTTATTAAAAATATTAACAAATATGTGTGTGTTCTTTCTTTAAATTTAACCAAAACTTTATTTTTTGAAAAGAAAAAAAATATCATTAAAAAGAATAACAAATATGTGTGTGTTCTTTCTTTAAATTTAACCAATTTTTTTGTATTATACCTACTAAAGGTGTCTATTCTTTATTTAAAAATATTAACAAATATGTGTGTGTTCTTTCTTTAAATTTAACCAAAACTTTATTTTTTGAAAAGAAAAAAAATATCGCGCATTTCTGTGGCGCACTCCTCCAACAGTGCGCCACAGAATCCTTCCTTTCTGTGGCGCACCCTTCCCGCGGTGCGCCACAGAATCCTTCCTTTCTGTGGCGCACCCTTCCCGCGGTGCGCCACAGAATCCTATCGCGCCCACTTACATGTGGGTCCGCCAACGCGCCTCCCTCACATCGCGAAAACGGCTAAGTCCCAAATTTTCGCGCGCTCTCGAGACGACCACCACCGCGTCCTCGCCGCCGGCAGCTCCCGCCCGCGCGCTCGACGACCACCGCACGTCCTCGCCGCCACTCCACCGCGCTCTACCTGCCCCGCCACTGACGGCCAGGAGCACCTCCACCGCCACGCCCGCACCGCCCCTGCCCGAACCGCACACTCGGCCCCCGCGTGGCGCCGCCGACGAAGACCTCCCACCCTCGCACCTCCCTTCCCTCCACACCGGCGACGACCTCTACACCGCGCTCGACAACCTCCCCTCCCTCCCCTCCCCGAGGTGCTTCCTTTCCCCCTCCTCCCTCCCCTACCGAACTGCTGCACCCAAGGTGTTTGTAGAAATTCCCCTACCGAACTGCTGTTAGTTGAGATGAAAAAATTGAGAAAAAAAAATGTTAGTGCATGCAGTAGATGTTTAGGTTAGTGCTAGGTGCTTGATATATGTTGTTATATGGAAAAATGCAGTAGATGTTTAGGTTAGTGCATAGTTGCTAGTTCTAGGTTAGTGCATAGTTGCTTGCTGTTAGTGCTAGGTTAGTGCTAGTGCTAGGTTAGTGCTAGTGCTAGGTTAGTGCTAGTGCTATTGGTATTTTTTTGTTGCTTGCTACTGCCACTATGTTGCTTGCTTGCTCTAGTTGCTTGCTGCATAGTTGCTAATGCTCTAGTTGCTTGATGCATAGTTGCTAATGCTTTTCTTGTAAAAAAATTGCTACTGCCACTATGTTAATTGCTATGGTGTACTACTGCCACTATGTTAATTGCTAAATCATGGTTTTGTTAATTTATTGCAGCGCCACGAGGAGCACCTCCACCACGCCGATCTCGGACCCGAGCCTCCCTTCCCTACCCGAGGTAGTTCCTCTCTCCCTCGATGTGGATGTGGATGTGGTGATGTATATGTGCATGAGGATATGTGTCCACGACCATCGTGTCGTGGTTGTTGTGCTCCGACCATCGTGTCGTGGAGATTGTTGTGGTTGTTTGTGCTCCGACCATCGTGTCGTGGAGATGCCGGCCGGAGATGTGGATTTTTTGTGAAATGCTTGCAGGTACCCCGAGAGGCCCTTGAGATTGCCGGAACGTTGATTAACTTCCGTTCCGGCAAATTCGGGTACTCCATATGTCCCTTTTTTAGCAAAGGTCATGCCGAAATTTTTCGTGAATTTTGGCATGACTCTGCTAAAAAAGGGACATATGGGGTATTGCGACTAATGCATGGGCCGGGGTATCCTAGTACTTAATTAATTGATTTTTTTTCTTATATTTCTGTTGTACTAACTTTTTGTCTTTTTTTAATTAAGTGCAAACATGTCGGACTCCGCGGGACCTTCTAAGAAGATGAGCGTCGAAGAAATAGCTAGAGACGCCAACAAGTCGTTCTGGGAAGCGTCCCAAGAGTTGGAGGAGGCCGCCGCCGCCGGAGCTGCTAGTGGCGACCGTGCTGACGATGAGCAAGACGCCCTGGAGGGCGACGACGCCGAAACCACCGATGGAGCTGCTAGTGGCGGCCATGAGGATGACACCACTGATGGCGGCGACCACACGGATGGTGGTGTCGACCCGACCGCTCCGAAGCAGAATAAGGAAAGGAGGGATAGGACACCTCAAGTGCTCGCCAACGTCACAGAACATTTCACCGAGGTCACGCCAAGTGGCCTACCAGTGGCGCCTAAGGCCACTGCCAAAGGGTACAGCATGCAACTAGGGTGCATCCTCCGGGAAAGCGTGTCCATCAACACGAAGGACATCAGAAGCACGGCCAATAAGGCTTTGCGCGACGTCCTCCTCCAGAAGCTTCACCAACGGTACACATTCCCGGAGCCGTTCAACAAAAAGGTGGACAGTTTAGCCATCTCAAAGATGAGCACCGCCTTGAGCAGCTGGAAACACCGGGTGAAGCGGAAGATTGAGAAGGGTCTCAGCTGGCAGGAGATAAAAGCCAAAGAGCCGATGCTCGACCAAGAAGAGTTCGAGGAATTCAAGTTGTTCTTAAGAACTGAGGAGGCTAAAAAATGGACCAAGTGGGGGAAGGACATGCGGGAGCAAAACATAGGTAACCACCGTTGTGGAAGCGGCGGTTACCGAGGAAAGAAGCCCATTTGGGACAAGGAGGATGCCGAGTATGCACGTCTCGGAAAAGAGAACCCGTGGGAAAAAATCACGGACGAGCAGACGAGGTTCTTTGTCCGGTCCCGCTACTATCTGGACATGACCACGGGGGAATTTGTTACCGACGATACCGCCGTGAAGGATTTTGAGAAGTATCTGGTAAGGAATTTAATTACCGTGGATATCTCAAAGTCCATTGCGTTGATCTAGTTAGATAACGAAGCCAAATAAATTAATGCCTAATTTGTCTGCAGGAGGCAGAGTTGAAGGCTGACGCTGAGGCCGGCGGCCCGTCGTCCCAGGGGTCGACAGAGCCGTGGGACACGACTTTCAACAGGGCGACGAACGCCTACAAGGGTAGGCCCCTGTCGATGCCGCCGACGTCAGCTGGCCGTGTGTCCGGCTTCGGTACGAGCATGAAGTTCATCAACTACTACCACTCGGACGCCGAGACGAAAAAGGAGAGGAGGAGGCCAAGTAAGGATAAAGCCGAGGTTGTGGAGCTAAGAAAAAAGGTGGAGACACTGGAGAATCAAAAAGTGGACTCCACCACGGTTGAGCGGTTAGTGGACGAGAGGCTGAAAAGTTTCTTACCCCCTGGGTTGGTGGAGGGGTTAGCTGCTTGGAATGCGGCTGGTCGACAGGGGCCGATATACGTGCCCAGCGTCAGCGGCAGCAACTCCATGAACCAAAACGTGTCGCCGGACCTGACGACCCCACAGCCCAACGCAACGACGCCCCCTACCGCGAAAGATATCGAGCCGCAGCCGGCGGCGGCTGTTCTTCATAATGCAACCGAGCGGCCGGAGAATGATAGGAAGGCCGCCGGCACCGACGCCCTTGTCTCGACAGTTGCCGAGCTCGACGCCATCACCCAGGTAACTAATTAGTTAGTCCGCAGAATCTTCTATAACTATGCCTATGATGACTGCCATCTCATGATGTCCAACATGTTTTGACTCAGGACATGCCTTGCATACTACTGCATAGGTTGGTGCCCGGCGGCGAGTTGAAGGACTGTGCTCAGGGCACTGTCGTACAACCAATGAGCCGCGATATGCACCACAGTAAAATGGACGAGGACGTGATGAGGGTCAGGTTGGTTACGATAGTGCCTGAGTTTCGCGACGTCGAGCCCCCCATTCAACCTCCGGGAGCCGACGAGGAACACATGGTCCTTAAAGATTGCATCAAGTGGCCGATGACATGGCCGAAGACCCAGATTCGTCTTGGGACTGGACTTCTAGGGTTAAGGCGCAGCACCGGCGCCACCTCGAGGCCCCCGATCGTTCGGCCCTCGAGGCCCCCGATCGTTCGGCCCTCCTCGAAGCCTGCAGCCATCACCGCCACCCAGAAGGAACCGACGGTCGTCGCCACCAGCAGTCGCCACCAAAAACTGTTGGGAGCGCCTGTACCGCAACCATCCAAAGGCGCTGCCAATGCACCTCAACTTGGTGCCAACGACGATGATGGTGATAATGTCGACGTCGAGGGCTACCTCAACACTGGTGCCAGCATGGACATGTACATGCCTCCTGTGGATGAAGAACCCTTCCGCGCTCAAGGCGATCAAGCTGCTCGTCCCAGTACATGCACGCAGCGCCTGGACTTCCAGGGTTTATCTCAAGACACGCCTCCGGAGGCCGGCGATCAACCTCCACGCAAATTACCGTCTACCATTTTCAGCCCTGGTACACTACGTAAGACGGTTTTCCCGGAGTCCGCACCCCAACCACCCTCACCATCCCCGGAGATGAAGAAGAAGAACAAGAACAAGAAGAGAAAGAGGGGGCCAGGCGTCTCTGCGAGCCAGCCAGCTCCTAAGACTATCCGGGGTCATGAAGACACGGTATCACCCCGTGCGATTGTTGGCTTGACCCGGGTTCATGAAGCTGGTAAAGCGATACTGCCTCCGGAGCTACTCTGCCTCGCACGTGGATCCATGCACGCTTTGCATGAATCTGTCTTGGTGCTAGAGCGCCTCCTTATTCAAGACAAGGACCCAAATTACCCGGTGTTCACGGTCAGGGTGCCAATGGACTTGGACTTCATCTGTGATGCCCCCGCGAATCCGTTCTTCATCGCGTACGAGGACGTCTTCAATCTCTTTCACTCTAGACGGCTGGACTATAACTTGGTCCGCCTATACGCGCTTGATATGTCGATGAAGATCAAGAGAGATAATACCCAGTCCGTCGCGGTAGCGGATCCCTACTATATGCGTGACTGCCAGCTGGTGGAAGGATCAGCGACACGGACCAAGGCGATAGAGTACCTCCGGAGTTTCATGCTGACCAACAAGAGGAAGAACAACATTCTTCTGCCTTTCTTTCCCGAGTAAGTACACATCCGCTCGCTGCCGTCGTAACTTATGCTTTCTTGTAGATTTGTTTCATTGCTGATCCTTTCCAACATTTCGTTTCAATTGTGTTGAGCAGGAACAAGTACTGCACACTCGTCGTCCTGAACCCGAGGTGGTCCAGTGCCACTTATCTCGACTCGGGGAGTTTGGATATGAAGAAAGACTACACCAAGTTAAAGGGTGTTCTCGATGAGGCTCTCGAGGGCTACGCCAAAAAGGGAGGCCCCTTCGAAAAGAAGCAACAAGTTTTGAGCAATGACGGCACACACCGGTTCAAGCATGTGACCGAGTTCTGCTGCATCAAGCAGAAGTCTGGCAGCGTGAAGGAGGCCTTCTACGCCCTCCATCACCTTAAAGGGTTTGTCCGGGATGCTGAGAAATTGAAGTTGCCATCTAGCCTCCAAGAATGGACCAAATGTGCGGGGGCGATCACCGATGCCGATCTTAGAGAAGACTTCCATCGCATCCAGGTGCAGTTATCACGAATCATCGTCGAAGATGTCACCAATCATCGGGGGTCCTTACACAACATCAGAGGTAGCAATAAGTGCTTCTTTGTTTTCTTTATTATAGACTTGTCCACTTAGATTTGTATTATTAATCAATCTATTTATATCCCAATCCATCTACAGGGTTGCCTAAGAGGGAGATCGAAGAAATCCTAGAGGCTCAGTTGGACACCAGGACATGGACGACGAAAGAGGGCTGCAAACCGTTACCGGCACCGACAAAGAAGAAGGATCCATGATCGTCCTCCCCGCTCTTCCTCACCATCATCACGGATCATAGTTAGGCGGTGTGACCTATTCCTTTGTAATGTGTAAAACGATGTTAAAAATTCGGCACTTGTAATTATTGTGTGACACGATGAACTTTTGGATCGTACTTGTGTAAAAATTGTGTATCTCGGGCTCTAAGTAATGTGATATACCTGTATTTTCTGTTTCCTGTAATATACCTGTATTTTCTGTAATATACCGGTATTTGTACAGCAGGCAGCAGAAAACTGAAAATACATTTAAATTATTCTGTGGCGCATCTTTTTATTTTTCTGTGGCGCATATAGTTCTGTGGCGCATTGGTGGATGATGCGCCACAGAAATATTTCTGTGGCGCACTTTTCCTCGTGCGCCACAGAATCTCGGTATTTCTGTGGCGCACTGTGGGGATGCGCCACAGAAATACATTTTAGTGGCGAGACTTCTGTGGCGCATCCCCCCATTTCCTGGATGCGCCACAGAAATCCAATAATGGTGCGCCACTAATGACCATTTCCCTAGTAGTGCTCGTCCCATCGTGCAAGTGGTTCTGCGTCCTGACCCGTGATTGTAGGGACAAGACCTGCGTCTTGACCATGGCCCGAGTAAGCTTCCTTATTCGGCACAGGCATGCCGACTCCCCTGTAACTCGGTTTCACCTTCCCTGCATACAAGAAGAACAAAGAACGATCCGACATATAACTTACGTGATCCGACATAACCATATGTCGGTTAGCCATGACCCGGCCAACTCCGAGTCAGCCGGTACAGTTATGTCGGTTTCGGTGACCCGGTCAACACCGAGTCAACCTTTATATCGGCGTCTTGCCCCTATTCGGGGGTTGCCCCCCGACAGGGGTAATCATCCGTGATTTTTGGGCTGTGTATTGCAGCTTCACAAAAATTTCTACCACATGTTGTTGACGATCCTATGGCTGAAGCTTATTCTTCCGAGAAGGTTTGACGTTGGCCCAACACATTGGAACTAATCATTTTATTATCCAAACAGACTACTATGAAGGATGGAGGTTTCTCGGTGACGTCTTTGGCGTTGTTGTGTGATGTGGTGTGGGTTTGATAATGTGTCCGTAGAACATTTTAATAGGAAAACCAATCAAGTAGCTCATGACCTCGTGAGTGATGTTTATATTTTTGGTAATTCTTGTATTTGGGTCGACGAACCCCTCGATAAACCCCCTACATTTATTCTCGGCAAACTCGGGATGTAAGAGCATCTCCAACAGAAGCACTAAATATGGCGCGCGCGGAAAAAACCGCCACTTTAGCGCGCACGGGGCGAAGAGCAGCGCTCCAGCAGCCGCGCTATAATCACGCGCGCGGTAAAAAGGGGCCAGCGCGCTGGGAAAAGATGCATCGCGCGCGGTGTATTTTGCGCACCCGCTCCAGCGCGCTGGGTGAAGAGAAACTGAGCGCGCGAATCCAACTGCCGACCTGAAACCTCCGGCGCGCCCGTCCTCCCCCCGCCCCCGCGCGGCCGCTGACGAAATTCCTTCGATGGACGGCGCCGCCGACATCCCCGTAACCCCTACGTACAGCCGCGCCCCCTCGGCCGCCGCCGCTGCCGCAAACCCTAGCGCGGGGTTGACCGAAACCGCACCACCCCCAAGAACCGCCATCGCGCGCGGCCTCTTCGTGGCGCCGCGGCTGAACTATGCCGCGGCGGCACCCGGCGGGAAGCCTCGGACCGGCGTCTCCAAGCGGCCGGTGGCCGCGGCGGCGGCAGGCCAAAAGAAGGGGAAGGCGGACGGCGTTGCTAGGCGTCCGAGGAAGGCCGCGCCTCCGACCGCGACTTCGATCGCAACTTCGACCGCGGCTGCGCCACCCCCCGCCACCGCCGCACCCGCCTCCACCGCCGGAATTTGCTGCGCCGGCCGGTGCGTCCATGGTGTTTGAGGAAATGTCCCAAAGGTATAAATTTTAGTTTCTTTTTATTTCTTTTTTGTTGTTGTTAGATAAATGTTTGCATATGAGGAATAGCTTCATTTAGCTTGTTGTACACCTTGTAGTTTCAATGATGAAACATATTTCGCAACTATGGGTGTTGGTTCCAACAATTGGTCTCACACCAATGAAGCACATGATGAATACGATAATGAGGAATATGAAGTGGATGAGGAGGGTGAGGGTGTGGTCGGTGGATCGAAAGGTAGGGCGGCCAACTACACTATATATGAAGATGTCTTGCTATGCAACACTTGGTTGTGCGTATCTATGGATGCCACCGTTGCGATGGACCAAACTAGAGATATATATTGGAAAAGGATGAAGGAGCACTTTGATCAAAACAACACAAGTGGAATTAAACGCACCGATAGATCTCTTCGGTCCCGGTGGTTGTTGATCAACTCGGATTGTCAAAAGTGGGGGGCGGCAATGACGGCGGTTGATAGGATGAACCCAAGTGGCACTAATGAAAGAGATAGGGTAAGTGGCACTAACTTGTTCTCTATGTTCCACATTGTCTATTTTGTGATTCAAATGGAACTAACTTGTTCTCTATTTTGTGTGGCTCAATATTGCACAAAACTTGTTCCAAGGAGAACCCAAAAGGAGCAAGAAAGGCAAGGTTAAACAAGGGAGGGCATTTGTGTTGCCTCATTGCCATGAAGTGTTGAAGAATGAAGAGAAATGGAAGAACCGTGATGGCTTAGAGGTGCCAAAGAAGAATATTGATGCGGTGGTCTTAGATGACGATGAAGAAGCATCAAGTGAAGACGCCAAGAGGATCCCAACGCCAAACTCGGTTGCCTACTTGAAGTCAAAGAGACCAATTGGCACTAAACAAGCAAAAGAAAAGAAGAATAAGGGAGGAGGAGGTGTCATCAAGATTGCTATGGATGCTATGGTGAAAGCAAGAATGGAAGCAAAAGAGGATATGAAGATGGCCGAAGAGAGGAGGGTGGCGGTCGAGGAAAGGAAGGTGGCGGCCGAGGAGAGGAGGGTGGCATTGGAGGAGAAGAAATTGCAAATGGAGGAGAAAGTTAGGCTCATGGAATATGAGAAGTACCTCTTCTTCATGGACACATCTAACTTCGACGATAGGCAAAAGGAGTATATGAAAGAACAAACGATGTCGCCTAGAGGGGGGAGGTGAATAGGCGATTAAAACATTTCCGGTTTAAGGCTTGATAATTGCGGAATAAAACTAGGTGTTTAAATTAACAAGCCAACAACCTAATATACTAGGTTCACCTATGTGCACCAACAACTTATGCTAAGCAATATAACAACAAGGTGATAGCAATACTCTACTATAATAAAGTTCGAAGGATCGCTGCATTCTCAGTCGTTTGCTTCTCGTTAACCAATTGTTGAGTGACACATTCATGGCCTTGCCGTCATTGTTGACTTTGTAGCCTATTTGATTCAGTCACTGCTGAGTGGACCCCGCCTCCTCTTCTCTTTTGGCTTCTCGTGTCTTGTGCTCCATCCGGTTGCCTCGCCTTGCCGTGCCTTCAAATTCTTACCTGCGTCCATCCGGTCATACTGGTTGCACAAGCATCCAACTGGTAGTCCCCGTCCTCCCGCGTTCTAGCCGGTTGGATTGGTGGAGAGAAAATGTCCAGACGTGTCCCCATGTGATTTATTTAGTGGACCCGGTATGGATCTTATCTGAACTCATTTTGTCTGCCTTGCGTGGGAGACCCTCTCACGTCTCTCCCATCTCTCATTTTCCTCTCACACCCACCTCAAAAAGGGAACATGAGAGCGGCGGCGCTTGCCGCCGGCGCGCGCGAACGGCAGGAAGGGCGCCGCATGCGAGGGAAGGGAGAGGCAGGGCCAGGTCGTGGCCTTCAGGTGAGATTGATGAACGGAGGGGTGGCCGTCCGTTTGCATGCACAAGAGAGAGGAGGGGTTGGCTACATCACCAGACCATCGCCCAAGCCTTATGAGAGATCGGAGATGGCAGGTATGTCGCCGGATTTCGCATCTCTGAGATCAGGCGCAACGTTTCTCTCGCTGAACTTTCCTTTTGTCACGGGGAGGCCGCGGCCATGCAGAGTTGAGTCAGAAGGCGGTGCCGTTTCTCTCTCTACAGCAGCGGGAGAGGCGACGACAGAGACGCCAGCATCGACCACGGGTCCGGCGGCGACCAGCCGGTACGCGCCTCGGTTTGCAGGTACATCGCCTAACCGCTCCCACTTCTACCGTACATATGCTCTCTTTCTTCCGCCTCACCTTCTCTCCATGCGTTTCTTTTAGCCGCTGACAACGGCGAGCGCAGCACCGGGCGCACGACGGGATCTCGACCTACGATGATGCGTCCTCGACTCCACGGCTACCGGCAGCGGCGGATCTAGCCGCCGGCCCGTCCCCGTCCCTGACTCCGGTACTAGCTTCGGGCCGCAGAAGGGACGGCGGAGGTTCAGCACCACGGTGGCGCGCGCGACGCCCCTACATGCAGGCTGAGAAGCAGTTGCATGCTGCCAGCCCTGGCGAGGACAGAGAGAAGGTCAGTGCCGATGATTGTGCCTTCCTCTCTGATTCGTTTCTACTTTCAATCTTTTTTCTTTGCTAGGTCAGTGTCCGTGTACTCAAGAATCCAGATCTGCGTATTTGCCAGCCCTGCATCCTTTATTCTGTTAATTATCACTTACAAAATTCATTTTCTTTCCATCCAGCTAACGAGTTGCATGTGTTAGGCAGTTGTGGACTTCATGAACTTTGATATTTCTATGAGAGTATGAAGGAACAAAATTGGCAACAGAAGGAGAGGAGTTGCTAACCGGGCAGAAGGAACACTAATCAGAAGAGAGATGAGAGGGACACCAGAATTAGTAGACATAAATCGGTATGGGATGCGGTGCATACTTTAGTGAAAATATAATGTCACTTCATGTGCATATTATTTTGTTGTTTTACTGCAGAGAAACACCTTTATTATGAGTTGAACACATTAATATATTTTGGAATAGATTGACAAGACCCAACTTAAATCTTTCAAATTACAGCACTTGCTAATACTTCGCACAAATTGGAAACTGGAGATTGAAAAAAGGCAATAGGAATTTTACACCTGTTATTGTCAATCATATATCAAAATTTTGGTTGGCATATTTACTGTTAATATTGCTATAATATTAAAATGGCAGGTGTCTTTGCATTTGCTTTGAGAATGGTGTGATTTGGCAATTCCAGCAAGCACATACAAATGATCTGGTATAAAGCATCATAAAATCCTGAATAATATGTCAGGTAATTTACATTTGATTTTATTGTTATCTCTCATATACTGCCGACAAATGGCAAACAACAGATTCAATCGTAGCATCTGACGTAGGCACGTGTGAATGCGAAGGTGTGGAGCGAGGAGGCAGCTTGGGATGGCACGATAGGCCTCTGGGCCTTGGCGAGGATGGCATGATAGGTCTGCTATCGGGTGACTCACGGTTTCTCCTGCGGTGCCCCTTCGACTGGTGCCATGGCTTTCACTGATTTCAGCACTGCTTGCTATTATTGGATTCATTGTTGATCATTGGTCGACGTTGTCTGTTGATCCTACTGGGGATTCTTCTGCTGGTGTGGATGCTTGGAGGCGCACAATTACCTTGGCAAACTGCTGTTAAGCCTCTTGATGGTATTTTTCCTGCTCTTTTATTCTGTGGTGACTATTCTATCGCTTACAGTCCTCAGTTTGCTTGAATTAAAAGGGAAGGTATATCTAATTTCTAGGCCTCATTATAGGTACCATGCCTTTTCTTCTTCTTTGAATCTGCAGCCCTATTTTTAGATCCTTTAATTCATGTTGGAAAGTAGTAATGTAGTAAGAGATTAAAATTATTGTGTAAGTAGTAGCATTTATTCTTGGCTGGATGAGATGACTCAAGTGCCTCCATGGGATTGAGCGGAATATGTGACTAAAAAATTATGGAAAGGATGGCCTGTAGCTCTTAAAATGGAAGTTTAGGTCTGTCAGATCTTACAAGCGATAAATTATCAACTAGAAATTGCTAAATTATATTGAAATTTGTGTTTTACTTCAGTCTTACCTTTTGGACGTGTCAATATTGGTAGCTAAAGTTAATTGTTTTCATCACTACTTTGATTATGCATAGTAAAGAAAAATCTTGATGTACTAGCAACAATTGGATCTTCTTCACAATGACAGGACAAAGCAAGGATATCGAGTAAGTAGAGTGGATTTACATGGATGTTGCTGATTTGCTGAGAGATTTTGGAAGTATATTATTTCAAGGTGAACACGATGATTGTATATGCACAGAATTCTTGCAACCATGCAGCTTTGGTTGTTTCAGCACACAAGTTGCTCACTCAATTAGTAAAGGTATCACAATCAAGTTAAATTACCCACTAGTGCTTGATTGTTTTCTGTACATGCTTTCATACAATAAATGAGATAACATTGTGTGGTGTTGAAAGTGTGCGGACATTATCTTCAGGTAGGTTTATTTCATGATCTTTTTCCCTGAGTAACTGTGGAACTGGAAATGCACAAGTAGCTTGGTGTTGCGTATATTTAAGGAGCACGGTTAGGTTCATGCTGTAAAGTAGTAGGGCGTACTTTTTGTTAATCTTGACTGCCTCTATTTTCGTAAAGACATGATGCCCTGGATAAGTTTTAAGTTATTGTTGTGGATGTTCTTACCAATAAACACAATCATGTAGATTATAGAGGTGTCCTGGAAGGGTGGAAGATTTTTTTTTCTACATTTCCTGATTTCCCTCGGTGTTACGTATACACCAGGGATTTATGAGTGGTCCTCTGTTGCGTGTAGGCATACTAACGATGCGATATGTTTTCTCCAATTCTTTCAAGTTATTTCTACCTTACCCGAGACAAACATGTTGTCGTTACCAGTGAGAAGCTAATTTGATTACCATGTAGTATCTTATCATGCTCTACCTCTGAATTAATAAATATTCCTTTCAAATCTGTTGATTAACTTTTTGTTTATTTAGGTTCTTTGTGGAAACCTCTAAGCATGTTCCAGAAATAACACCAGCCAAATAAAACTGCACCTCTCTAGAGGACATTTCAGAGACCAGTGTGTGCTTGCAAGTGTTTAAGACAGGCAACAAATTAACGAATATGATCGACATGTGTCTTAACACTATTGCTTTACTCTAAAATGAGCACAACTTTTGAACTCCGGTTACATGGTTTCTCTGTTTCAGCTCATTCATTTCTGCTTTGATTGATTGTCTTAGTTTGCAACTTTGGACAGTTTGGGGCTGGGACAGAAAGTCATAAACTGCTCATGTCGGCAAATGAGAGTTCAACATTCAGTTAACATTTTGTACTTTATTTGGCTCTTTCACATTCTCTCCTTTTCCATTTGTTGTATAAGTTGGTCAGTACGGTTGCTTGCCCCTCTTGCTTTTGAAATCTGTCCAATGTACAATCAGTTGTTTGAGTTTGCAGGCAGACTGGGTTGCTTCTCTTCATTTTGAAATCTGTGTAATCAAGTGATCTGGGTCAATCCACTTGTTGCAAGTTATCAGTTTATTTTTTGGTTTGCTTGACAACAAGACTGTTCTCATATCGTAAGCCATGTGCTTGGTGTTTATTTATATTCTTATGAACAAATTAGTAATATTCCAGTTTTCCTGCCAAAAACATTCTCCCACGAGAAAGATGTACAAAAACATACTCCCGCTGTTCTAGATTAGATGACTTCCATGCATCTAAATGTGGATGTATCTATACTTGTAACATGTCTAGATATCCACATGTGGTTAAATGTAAGTCATCTAAATTGGAACCGAGGGAGTAGTTTTTAGTCATATACATGAACCATTTCCTGACGTTGAATGTCTTAAAATGCATCATTTCCTGAACTTCAATGTCTCAAGATGATTCCTAGATGCGCTGCTGTTAATTGGACTCTGTATATGCTTTATACTCGGATGATTTCCGTTTTCAGTACTATAAGAGCACATCTTCCTAGGTTCAGAGCTATGTCATGCTTGCTCCATGTTTTTGTTTTGCTCATCGTGAACAGTTAGTCAGGTGTTGTATTTTTTCAAGGTCAAGGTGAAGCCGTGAACACCATACCCTTCCCGCTCTGAGTACAATTATTAGACTGAAGGTTTTTAGAATTTCTATACATGAAAATAATCAGCTATTGCTAACTGATCTTAATTTTCTTTTCTTTTTGCCTGGTCGATTCTGAATTCCATAACTTGCAGTCCATGAGAGGATTTGCGTGTATGAAACCACAAGAACTGCAAGAGGGGAGTGTAAATGCCAAGGGTGCCCTGATTCCTTATCTATACTGTGTAGATCACTAGGGAGAAATTTGAAATGTACTAATAGCCATGTCATGAAATGGTGAGATTTCACATTGCACTAAACCCGTGATGTTTTCAAATGTCAATGGAGTAGATAACATTCTTCCGTTAGTGATGGACGACAAACTATCGATTTATGTACTATTTGATTATTTTGATTCTTCTCTTTGGGTGAAACTAGAACGTGGTTTTGTTTTGCCTTGGCCGATAGCTTAGATGACCGACCGTGGTTTTGTTTTGTTTTATTTCGAATATCAGTATATTATTTTTCTGGCCTGCTAGCCTACTTGTTGTCTCGATTGTGATGTGCTAATTTTTAGAACTGTTTCAGTGCCAATGCTGCCAGATTGTCAAACCCAGTGCATGCTAACCCCAGACAAATCACAGATTTAACGCTCTGAAATCAGTTAACGGCAAGAATTTCTCCACGACATGAAGAAGTTCAGATGCCACCACAACTGTCCTAGGGGGCCAACATACCACAGTTCGCGTCGACACAAGATCCAGCCAACCAACTGTGTATATGGTAACACACCTGAGCTGCTCCATTTACTACATACTTTTTTTCCTGATATAAGTTTATCCTAAAACTTATAAAATGTCACACAATAATTGCAGGCACCAAGGACACACACACCGACAGCAAACGGCTGCTACACATCACGGCTGAAAGTAGAAGCCCTGGCTCCGCATCAAGGAGAACACGCGCTGCAGGAGGTTACCTTTGAAATTCCTCTAGAAATGACTATTCTGGTAGCCGAAGAACGTGTGACAATGCAAACCCTCAGGTATTTATACGGCCAGCAAGCTATCACAGTTATAGATTATCTCTACATGTGTGTATTTGGAGTGCAACAGGCTGCACTTGAGGCCCAGCAAAGCCTCGGTAGCACATTGGCCTGGGCAGGGCAACAACAAGGAAGTCAGGCAGCACTGCAGCAACAGGCTGAGGTTTTCAAAAGATCACATGCAAAGATGATCTGCTCAGAAATGCCTTCTGTGAGTTTGGTGACATTACTGCACTGCAAATGCACTGTCCCAGATCGAAGTACTCCAACAGGCGAGATACAGAGTACATCGACTCGTCAGTTCCACTTGAAGCGGCCCCGAACCCGAAAGCTGAGAGACAAATAGAAGCGAAGTGGAAGCTACATCTTCCAATTGAAGCGGAAGCTGAGAGACAGAGTGGTGAACAAGGAAACGACAATGATGCAAGCGAAGTGAACAAGTACATCTGAAGCATACTATACCATATATTTCGTCACATAATTAGTACGTGCAGCTACGGTATTATATAGAATCTATATGTGTACTCGCAGCAGAATGTACAATGTGTTTGTACATATTATTGTATATCAGTCTACTAGGTTGTGGTGTGCTGCAAATAAGCAACTTATATTGTGCTGGAAATAAGCCATGTAAAGAGTACAAGCAATAAATGTATGTTATTGATATTTTACTATTTTGCTTCACTCTAAGCTTGCCACAATGTTTCTCTCCCCAAGACGATTCTCTTTTCTATTAACTTTTCCAAAAGATTACACACAAAACAAAATAGCCTTACTGTCGAGCAAACTTTAAGTAAGATAAACACAATCAACAAATTACGGAAAAAATTTATTTCTTATTTTCACTGTAAGAACACCCTACGGGCGCGGCATGCCGCCGCGCCAAGGCCTACTAGTATATATGACATCAAGCACAAAGGCTATCACAATGAAAATTGCATAAGTAAAGAGCTCGGGTATAGAAATAACCGAGGCACGCGGAGACGAGGATGTATTACCGAGTCCTCCTTGTTAAGGGAGTACGTCTCATTGGAGGGGTGTGAGCTCGCCACAAAAGGCCTACTCAAGATGCCACAAAAAGCCTCATCCTATTCTCCGATGAACCTCACCCCAAGGGTTAGGTTCACCTTCCACTATCGGAATCCTTCAAGGCGGAATCCGGAGCCTTTACAACGATCTTGGGGAACACACCCACAACTCAATCGGGGGCTCCCAAATCTTGCCCGAACCTTCACAACTCGAAGCCTTCGCGACACCACCAACCGTCTAGGGTACACAATGCACCCAAGAGGCACAAGCTCTTAGGAACACAATGCACCCAAGAGTAACAAGCTTCTCGAACTTCAATCCCACGTATCACCGTGGGGAACTCAAACCTATGCACCAAATGCAAAAGGCAAGACCACACAAGGTGGTCAAATTCTTCACTACCAAATCCAACCAAAGCAACTAATGCTAGGGAGGGATTTGAGAGGAAGAACAAAGAGGAGAACCACAAAAGAACTCCAAGGACTAGATCCACTAGGTTCCCCTTACTTAGAGGAGAGATTGTTTGTTGGAAACTTAGATCTAGATCTCCTCTTTTGAATCCCTAAAGATGGGCAAGAATCACTGGAGGGATTTAGAGAAACCCAAGCTTTTTCGAAGTCAGACAATGGAGGAGAGAGAGAAAAAGCGGGCAGCCTCCTCTTGGGGAAGAAGGAGGCTATTTATAGCCTCCTTCAAAATCTGACCGTTACAGCCAAAATTGCGCAGATGAAAACATGGGCCGGAACTTCTGGTGCTTGGGCCGGACCTTCCGGGGGCCGGAATTTCCGGCCTCCGGGCCAGAACTTCCGCCCCTATGAAAAACTGCAGAAAGTGCAAAACGAAAACGGACATAACTTTCGCATCCGGACTCCGTTTTCGATGATCTTGGGCTCGTTAGAATCGTAACGACGAGCTCTACAAGAATATACAGAAAAACATCATAGTCCAACAAAGGAGGATAAAACCAAATGGGGAAAGGTAAAACCTCTCTATAAAAGACGAACCGGTAAACCTCCAAAAACCAAAAACGCAATAGAGGACACATACAAAATCTGTTTTCGGTGAACTTGACCTTGTCATGATGAGCACGACAAGCACCAAGGACACACCACGATAAGAGCCAAATAAGAACCAATAAAGATGATTGCAAGGATGCAAAGATTTGAGCTCTCCACGAACGATACGATCAAGATACTCGGTCGAGAGCCCCTCTTGATAGTACGGCTATCTATCCTATAACCCGGTCTCTCAACTAACATCATGCGACCGGTAAAATAGAAAGCCTATCAAGATCATACCTTTGTCTTGCGCTTAATCCACTTGAGGTCGATGATGACGATCTTCATCTCCTCAAGATGAACCACCTTTTTTGATTGCGCTTCGCTTGGTGAAGACTCACATGTTGCTCCCCCATACACCAATATGGGAGAAGCACCTCTTCGACATATCTTCACTTGGACTTGAGTGTTGATCAACTCACACTTAGCCTTGATCAACTACTCTTCTTCCCTTAGGCTTGACTCCAAGAAATGGATATCAAGCAATGCTTATGAACAAACTTACAAGTATAGCTCAATACAAACATTAGTCCATAAAGATTGTCATTAATTACCAAAACCACACATGGGGGCAACCATGCACTTTCAGTATATCAACATATGTCGTGATCAACTCTTGGCTCAAAAAAGAATGATGGCTATGGGAAGCATGGAGGTATTGATGGCTTCGGAGCCATGGGAGGCATGGGAGCTATGGGAGACATGGGTGGCATTAGTTTTGGGTCTCTCATGGGAGGGATGGGAGCACCTATGGGAGGCATTGGTGCCATGGGAGGAATGAGTTCGGAATGAGAGCATACGGAGACATGGGTGGTATGGAAGGCATGGGAGGGATGAGTGCACCTCCGGTTGGCATGGGAGGAACGAGTGCACCTCCGGTTGGCATGGATGACATGGGTGGCATTGACGGTATGGGAGGCATTGGTGCCTCCTATGCCTACCGATGGTGCCTTTGGAGATAGTGGAAACAACGTTCAAGTTTCCAATGATGACGAGGATGCGCGTGAAGATGAAGAGGGGGAAGAAGATAAGGAGGAGGAAGAAGAAAATGAGACATGATTGTTGATGTTTCATTTGTTTGTATGAATTATTTATAATAAACTTGGTTATGGTTTGATGATTTTGAATTATGTCATAAATTTGAACTATGCTATGTTAATCAAGTCATAATTTCGTATATTTTGTTTATGTTTGAGAGCATCCTTTATTTCATTTTAGCAAATTGATATGTTGTTTTCTTTTTGGCTAGCGCCGGCTGGTGGGCATGCGCGCTGCATTTAGCGCACCTGGTGAAGTGCTACCGCGGCGCACAATAATTTAGCGCTTCCGGAAAACCACTTCTTCTCCCCGCGCGCGTTAAAACGTTATTTCGACGCGGTATACTGGTTTTAGCGCGCCGCGTCGTCGTGCGACTGTTGGAGATGATCTAACTATCATGTCTGATCAATAAAGCATGCCGCATGGTTTTCCCTAAAAAAAAATTAGGGCCCAAAGTCAGGGTGCACGTGGGAGTGGGCAGCCCATGGAACCCACTACCCAAACCCACATAATAGCTTAAGTGGATACACGGTGGGTAAGCAGAGAATTAAGTGGGATATGTGGGCTAATCCCACTTACCCACATCGACGCCCATGTGAGGAGGATAGAGGAGCCGCCGGAGCGCCACCCGCTAGCTCCGGCATGACAGCCGCTCCTCTTCCGGCTCCAGTGGACGGAGATCTTCTCTCCAACCGTTCACCCCCTCTCCCTTCCATCCCTCTGCTAACTTACCGGAATTGGGTGGCAGTGAAGACGGCTACGAGGGGCAAATCGGCGACGGCGGCGAGGTGGACCAGCTTGTTGGCGGTAGAATCCACAGAGACATATCAAATCCCAGCCGCAAAGACTCCCCAAGATCCAAGATTCCCAAGAAGAGGAAGCACACAAGGTGAGCCCCCCAAATCGAATCTTGCAATAGCCACTGGTTCATATGTGAAGCTAGCTAGCTAGGATTCTCCAACTAGCTTGGATGCAAGATGCATTTAGAACTCAGTCTACTCCTCGTATGCAGGTCTTACAGCCTGAGTTGCTGTAAACATTTTCATGTCTTTTGCTAATACTTTGAGATGATGATGTATAAATCTCTTTTTTATCGCAAGAAATAAGAAAGGAAGTTTTTTTAAAGGGAAGAAACGAAAAGTATACCACTATACCTCTCTTTTCTTTGACATGCATCAGCTTCATATACTTGCCTTTTTTCTAGCACTAGACATGTGCAAGCAGAATGTGTCTGTTTTACTCCCATCACTATCGCCAGATTGTTGTTTCTACCTCTTAATCTGAAATGGATTCCTTCCAATTGTACCTGTCGGAATTATTACTCTTTCAGACAATGATGAGTAAGCCATTTTTCCATTGCTTCCTTGCATCATTACAGGTAATTATTTTGATACAAGGTGTAATACGTTTCAGTTGCTATATTACACTTCTCCTGTCTGGTATTGATCCATTGCTCTAGATTGCAATACTAATCTGCTACTGTTCCATTGATGTAATGCACATGCGTATTCTTTCATTTCCTTGTACTACTGTATATCTGTTGTACAACTAGCTTCATTGCTTTGCGTCACTTTTGCTTGGGAGCATGGCTGATGTCTCACTTCTGGCTATTTTTTGCTTGTCCTGCACACTTAGTTTTCTTGCCA
This sequence comes from Puccinellia tenuiflora, assembly GCA_012064385.1. Taxonomy (NCBI): domain Eukaryota; kingdom Viridiplantae; phylum Streptophyta; class Magnoliopsida; order Poales; family Poaceae; genus Puccinellia; species Puccinellia tenuiflora. The sequence goes on along the minus strand of QRDG01002245.1, from coordinate 260,355 downwards.
CTGCCTCGATGCTTCTCATCGAAATGAAGGCGAAAGCTTTCTTTCAGCTAATGTGTCACTGTCAAAATTATATACATAACGGTATTGTCATTATATCTGTTCTACGACAGGCTTCTTTTGGTCTGTCTCACTTTTGCTTGGGAGCATGGCTGATGCTCTGTATAAACTCTTGAAATATGCCTATGAATGTGAAATATTTCTTTAAACTGATGTGTTAGTGTCACTGTCAAAATTGTCTTGGTAAAATCTGTATGCTCATTCATACTTTATTTTTATTAGCTTATTCCGAGTCAAGTTGAAGAAGCAATCTTCATATTATGAAACACTGATGTGAAGCTGATGTTAAAATGGTCTTGAAGAAATCAGCAAAGAGAGATTGTCCCCACATCAAGAGAAATTGTAAGATATATCAATACTCTCTGTATAATTGTCGTGGGACGAATACTACGCTAATACAAATTCCTACACAGCTCACGACAATAATTATAGATCCGAGGGAGTATATCTGATTGTAAGTGATGTTAGTGCTGTGTTCCAATCAAGTATTAGTGCTAAATGGTTGATCTGCTTTTTTGGTACGTTGAACAAAAGTTGTGTTTGATCTGTTGTGCTAAATGGTTGAGTTAGCAAGAGTAGAGCTAAATGAAAGCTGGCTATAACATCCAAATTTGAACAAAGGTTCAGGATTTTCAGACTAGCTAGTAGAAGGAGATACTTTATTTTATGGGAACTATTAACTTGTACTATAAGAGGAGGCTGTCAACAAGCACCAGCTTGAAAGCCAAAGTTGCTGCCTTGGATATCAAACACAACTCTGAATGACCTCATTGCTTTATTCCCTAATATTTGAACCCCTCGCACGCCAGCATCATCCGGCCGAAATGTGGAGCAAATATGACCATATGGGGTTTCGTACAAGACATTCTCGACTGGCAGCTTCAGGATAGACCCTATAAGTTTTATCTCAACTGTCGGTAAGTCGTTCCAGTTTATTGACCCACTGGTGGAAAGGAAGCAAATCTTCGTTTCAAATTCCTTGAATGACGAAGCTACCCGATCATAGCCCCTGTCTAGCATTGCCGCTGACAGTGCTTTGTCAAATGCACGAAACACTGGAGAAAGAATGAATGTTTCAGCAGTACCAGAATCAACAATTGTCATCACAGTAGTATAGATAAATGGATCAATTTCAAGACGAATCCCATCAACCATCATATCGAGCTGCTGAAGAGCATAGCCGGATCTGTCACTGTAAGGTATCAGTCTAGTCAACACTAGTTTATCACCCCTGACATACGGCCCAATTGACAGAAACCCTTCATTTTCATTATCACTGGGAAAGCAGTAAGAGAAGGCACTGTAGTTTGTTTGTTGTGCTACCTGGTTGAAAAATGAATAACTTTCATTCGCAAAACCAATTACTCCTGCATTTGTTCCTCTGTATCTATTATCTGCACCACAGCCAAACATGAAGTTGCCAATGTAACTGTTGGCAAGAGTGAGCTTATCTTCACCCAAGTACCCAACTGAGTATTCCCCTGATCCATATCTTAGGCTGTAGATGCAGGTGTCTTCCTCTTTAACACAGCCAGAATTCATACCACGGCTCTCGTGCATGTCATGGCAGACAATAGTGGAGCATCCAACTCTTCGGTAAGTTGCAGAGTTGAAAGGGTTTAATTTGATTCCAGCCTTCTGAACTTGCTGATAGCACCTTATGCAGGGCAGACACTGAACCCAAGAGAGGGTAGAGCCAGTGTCAATAGTGACAAGATTAAAAACAGCAGGCGTCCCGAGGGCGATGCCCACGAAGAACTCATTTTTACGGATATTGTCATCCCCTACCACAGTGGCGACTGGAATATTGGCAAGCTGCATCAGCGAATCCAAGGAAGGATGATCTTTATGGAATACAGGGAACTGAAATGCTCCATCAGTATTCAGCCGGATTCCTGCTTATTATACATAAAACACAAGCTTGATTAGGCACCAAAACTAGAAACTCGGTTTAGCAACCAAAACAAATATACCTTGAGCAGAGAAATAAAACCAGATAAAAATATGTTGAAGTGTGTTTCTGCATGAAATTAAGCGTCCACAGACCACTACACTACCATTTCAAAACTCATTCTCATATATTTAATAGCATGAAGACACAATTTCTGTGCCAAGCCAAACCAATATTGATTAGATCACAAGTTTACAAAGTGAAGCTGGGAGCTGGATAACGAATACTGAAACCCAACACTCTGGAACCCAACCCTCTTTTTATTTCACGTACAGAGTAGTTATAATGTTCAGTAAATAAGACAAGCCTAACGAATTAGCTACATATGAAATTGCTTGTGTTTATTAACACATCAAACTTTTATCGTAATAGAACTTATAATTATGTGTACTTCCTCCAATCAAAAATAGACAGCGTTCTAGATGAACGGTATAAATAATTTTTTTAATCATTGTTATTACATGTATATGTCATTAGAAAATTATAAACATTATGAAGATACGGTGATGACAAATTTTATGATATAACTTTCATGCTTGGGGATTCCAGACCTTGGACGGGTGTTACTAGCCTCCGAGTTCCTGATCGTGTAGAATGCGTTTAGACCCGCTCCATCCATGGAGGGGTCTTAACATGCAATTCAAAAAGGATGAACGTGCACTGCTCACTGCATCCAAGCCTGGAGTTCGTTTCGGCATGAACTCGAAAGAGCCACATAATCCAGGAAGCCATCGATCCTAGACTAGCGTGGGATCTGTGATAGTGATACATGGGGAGTCTCTTGTGCTCTCTAGCCCTCTGGCATTACGTTTTGCTGTGGAGGGCCGTTAGGGGTGTGCATCTCAGGGAAATGTTGGACGTTCTCTAGTGGCGTTTGACGTCGGGTGGCCAGTATCATCCAAGTTGTGGTATCAATCCTTTTTGAGGATCTGGTTAGAACACACACTCGGAAGCTCAACCGAAAGTCCCAGATTCGCCTTGGGAGAAGTTCTTCATCTGACTCACTTGTCATCACTTATCAGCTGATGTTGGACAACCGATAGGCTCACGAAATAAGGCCTCCAACACGTACCACAATGCGTGCTTTCTGACCAGGACGAGGAGACCATGGATATCCTATGGTATGTGGCGCTCTCTTGGATACGATACACACCCCTCCCACCACACACAGATGGGTGGCTTCACACTTTCCAGGGTGTTCCAAAGGCCGCAAGGAAAGACACATTTCATTGATCATGCTAACGGGATCGTGGATTTGGAACCAGCGCAACACGGTAATTTTCGATGGTGCGCAACTTGAAGCTCGTCGTGTCCTAGTCACTGTCTGGGCATAGGCTCGGGACTGGGCGACATGGCAAAGGGTCTCACGCAGTTGCTTCCAATTGTATGTAGTGTTTAGATGTGTGTCGTCCTCTCTTGGACTTGTACATGAATTTTTCGATCAATGCATTGAGACTAAAACTTTTGGGCTTTCTTAAAATAAAAAACTTTCGTGGACCTTATTTACTGACACACATATATTTTCATTTATTTACTAGTAACCAAAGTTAACGAAGTTTGTGGTCATGTATTCCTTTAATTGATTTAGTATAATTTTGTATCAAGTAGACAATAAATTGTCAGCTATGGAATCAAAGTTTGTGAAACTCGGGAAAAGTTTTAACTGAACCCCATGTCACCTACACCCGCGTACTTTTTCACATTTTCTTGTTTTCATATCTAAAAAAGTACAAGATTTTGATTTGAAAATTTGCAGCTCACTGAAGCATTAGAGATACAATGTGGGAAAAATAGTTCAAAGCTTTGTGTAATTTAAAATATTTAATATTTAAAATTCAAAATAAATTCATTAAATATATATAATGGAAAAAAATACCGTACTATTTTTTCCACATTCTATCTCGAATGTTTTAGTGGACTGCAAATTGTCAAATCTATAGGTTTTATGGTCTGAGAGATACAGAAAAGAGAAGTTGTTTAAGAGGGGAGAAACAGCTCGCACGGATCTTGATGCATGTATGAAGAGCTCAAGTAGGAGGTGTAACTGAGTAGGTGCTTAGAAAAACTGCTCTCGCTCAAGAACTAACTTGTTGAAATAAAAGAAGATGCGAGAAAGGTGGAGGTCATGTTAAGTTGTATCCCCTTGACCTCTGCCAGAGTAGCATAGTTACATAAAAAGAATATGAACATGTCAGGTTTATCCGGTTATGCATTTTTGTTTTGGGTGAGTGGAAAAATGCAGTGTCAACAAACACAAGAATGACCGAACATGCAAATACTTGATGACAAAAACAAAACAAAATTGTAGAGATGGACGTACAGGTTCTACAACCAAGTCACCAATTAACTGTGGACATCAGAATACGGAAGGATGGAATATATTTAAAGGTGATACAGTCACGGAGCAGCGCATGGGCGGCACCAGAAGAAGCGGCGATGCCGACCCAGGAGGGAACAGGCCGCCGCCCGCTGAGGAGGCGACAACGGAGAGCCGTTCCCAGCAGTTTCGTCCCCCGAAAGCTTTCGGCTAGTTGGATTTAGCTCTCGATTCATCCTTTTATTTTGTTTTGAGCCGTTGGATAAATATGCACCACAGTTATGCATCGTGTCCCAAGATGAAAAAAGTTGCTGTTGGAATGGGTGGATCTAACACAGAGATTTGCTGTGTGAATAACTGAATACCCTCCAAAAAGTCCAGGTTTTCCACGGAAATAAAGATAAATACAGAAGTTCTCATAAAAGATGAACTGGAAACCAGAAGCCATTAACCATAAGCATTAAGGTCCCTTTTGGATATTTGAATAGTTTCTTGTGGAATCATGTATCCAAACAAAGCCCTATTTAATAATCAGGAGATTTGAAGGTATGAACTAAAGAATGGTCTATAGCTAGCGACAATAGAACATACATGATTCGACATATTGCAAGAAAAAGTTGCGTATGTCATTAGATTTGTCACTCCATTCTGAATCTAACGATGAAAAAATCTTGGAAAAACGTAGGAGGCGTATCCGATGATTTATTGATTGAAATCGGAATCTTTTTCTTCACATACGCAAAAAAAATGCAAACATTAAAGAATCATGGATAGAATTACCGTAGGACGAAGAGTAGTCTGGGCTGGCACTTGTGTACGATTGCAACATGTAGCTTAGCGCAAGAAGAGCTAGGATACATGTATGTAAGTACTCCATTATGTTTTTCCTATTTGAGTTGTACATGCGAAATGCAATGGTCGGGTGTCCAAATGCAATTATTTGTCCCGATTTATATATTGCTCACCAAGCATGCAAAACAATATCTCCACCTACCCATACATCATACTCATTGCATTTTCACAGGTCACCATATATCGTGAGGTCATTTTGGACTTGATTTGTGTGTCCGTATTGCATTAAGCCTAGATACCTACTCCCTCTGCTTTCAAAAAAAAAAAGATACCTACTCCCTCTGTCCAAAAAATTCGTGGCGTAACAACAATAAAAAAGCATATAGACCAAGACAGGCATTCCAAAGAAAGTTTTGGACCGAATGGTTTCACAACCGATAAACGTTGCCACATGTGATCTTAAAGAACATACCATGGAGTATCAACATATGGTTGGATGGTTAGGAGGGTGGTTATATCTCCAGCTCATAAGAGTTTAAACCTTAGATTTGGCAATGTTGTTTCTCATTAAGGCAGAATATTTTTTCAGTGAGAGGCGATGTTCCCATCGATAACAATACGCCCGTGGTGACTTTTTGAATCTAAAAACTCAATCTGCCGGCTCAGTCTTTCAGAGTTGCTCGTAGTGTAGGATGTGCGTGTGTGCGTTCATAGGGCAAGTCTATGCGCATGTATGTGTGTATTGTATTTCGTACAAAATGTAGCCATACCACATCTTAATTTTTTTGTCCGGGTTATACGAATTTTTCTAAAAGAAAGAATCCACTTTATCCATAGTCATGCCCATACACTGTCCATGGAATTTCAGAAGCACCAAAAGAGATGGGGCTACCCTTTGTTAGAACCCTTTTAATCAAGTCATTGGTGGAGATTAAAACATATCCTTCAACTTTTATTTCAAAAAGAGGAATAAAATGTACACATGGGGCACCATGCACTTTCATAGGACGAAGGGAAAATGGTTGGTTCTCTGACATGTGGTGCACGTCAATCGAAATCCTATGTGGCGGGCGTGTACGACACCCCCGAGCTGGACCGAAACTTGAAGGCGGACAAGAGGTTGACAACTTGACATACAGTTTTTTCAGGTCGTTCGGGCCGATGGAGGGCGCCGTTAGGGGTCGGCCGGTGGGAGGCTTGTCGAGGGCACCGGTGAAGATGCTCAGATGACACCGGTCTCGTTTTAGTTTATTTCCCTAAGGCTTCAAACTAATCAACGTGATGCCCTAATGACGTCGGTCTCTCGCTGGTTCGTGGGCCTCGACGTACGAGAAGCAACGGACTATGGGTGATGGATGATGGAAACACTCCACTAGGACTCCAAGACTAGGGTTTTTTTTTTTTGAACCTGGAATCATATCATCCCATTAACCAAACGGTCCAACCAAATATCTGTAGACCAAGACATGGACGAAGGTGGATCTCCAAGACTAGTTCGGGCAGGAGTACAACCGCGTTGGACTAGGAGAAAGACTAGGTCGGTTATTCTATGCAAGCCCAATTGTCGTCAAATCAACTAACTGCAGGGGCGCACGGAGCGGCGGTACAAAGCGTCTCCGCGCCTGGTTAACTCGTTTGCCATGGCTCGCGCCACCGCGGTCTTCTTCATCTGCCTCCTGGTGGCGTCGCAGGCGAGTGCGGTGAACCTTAATAAAGATGACGTGGTTGACAGGAGCAGCTCCGGCTCCCCCTATGACTCCAAGTGGCCGATAATGTTCATCACCATAATTGCCGTCCATCTCGGCAACACCAACTCCTGCGTCGCCGGCTACACGGACTCCGGGGAGGGGTTCAAGATATGCATCCCGTCCTGGGTTGCTTTAGCTGACGACGGAGCCTTCCTCGTCGGGGAGGCCGCCAAGAACCACGGCGCGGCAGACCCTCAGGCCGCCGCCTTTGGTTTCAAGCGCCTGCTCGGGGAAAAGTACGTAGATCGGTTGATTTATTTCTGTAGATTGGACAGGGATAATTGTTTTTCGATTGCTTGTTTAATTAATTGATTTACTCAATGGCTCGTTCGATTTCAGGTTTAGTGGCTTCAGCTATGAGGAAATTCAGAGACTCGCCGAGCGTGTGCCATACAAGATCGTGGAGAGTGATTTCGGTGGCGTCGACATCGAGCTGAGGTCCAATGCCACTGGCGTGGCCATGCCACTGCACGTCTCGACGGCCGCCGCCATGTTGGTCGCCGATCTCAAGGCTAGAGCGGAGACCTACCTCGGCCTCAAGGTTCACGACGCCGTTGTGATCGTCCCGGGTTACTTCTACGAGGGTCCCCGGGATGCGGCCATGGACGCTGCCGCCGAGTTCGCCCGCCTGACGACCGCCAGGATCATCGACGAGCCCACTGCCGCCGCCGTCTCCCACGGAATCCACAAGTGGATGCGCAACGACGGGAACCTCCTTGTGCTGCATGTTGGCGGTGGCACCACGGACGCCTCCGTTCTGAGGTACCACGACGGCGTGTTTGAGGGCTGCGGGTACAAGCACGACCTGCACCTCGGAGGCGACGACTTTGATCAGAGGATCACGGACCACTTCGTTGAACTAATCCAGACGAAGCATGGCCTGGACATCAGGAACGACAGGATCGCCCTAGGGAAACTGAGGACAGAGTGTGAGCGTGCCAAGAAGGAGCTCAGCACTCGAGATGTTGCCCATATCAGAGTCCCTGGCACGGGCCTGTCAGTGTCAGAGCCGCTGACACGGGCCAAGTTCGAGGAGCTCAACCATGATCTTTTCCAGAGAGTCGTCGCGCTGGTGGACAAGGTGAAGATACGAGGAAACAAGCTATCCGAGAACAAGGAATTGATCGACGAGGTTCTTCTCGTCGGTGGAAGCTCCAGGATCCCGATGATTCAACGCCTGATAAGCAACTACTTTGAAGCCAAGAAACCCGTTACAGCGGTGGAACCTGACGAGTCTGTTGTTTACGGAGGCCCTCTTTTGGAACAACCGTATGGGGATGGTTACGAGTGCATGGGAGTTGCTGGCCGGCGTCAGTATTGGCATAGGTCGGACTCGTGTTACCCTCGAACCTCTCGCCCTCATCTCCTTGTTCTGAAACCTTTGCCTGCGGCTGTTGATGCGAATCAGTGGTGGCATTTTAGAAGCATCATCTTCACAGTTAAATCTGCATACAAACTTCTCTCCACGGTCCTAGTTAGACCTTGGTAGACTACATGTACGGCTGAGATTAGAGATAGAATTAGGTTAATGACCTTCTTGTATTCCAAGTCTCCACCTACCCCATGTACTTCTATATATAGCCCCCGTGAGGGTCAAATCAATACAACACAATTTTAGGGTTCTATATTTTCCACATGGTATCAGAGCGGTTAGTCTCACGACGCCGATCCTAGGGTTCTAAACTCCTTCCGCAGCGCGCCGCCCCCCGGGGAGATCAATCTCTTCTCCTCGGGGGCGCGGCACCCGGTCTAGATCAATGATCTGATCGGTTTCTTAGATTTCTTTAGATGCAATTTTGAAATTTCAATCTCATAGTTTAGATCCGATTTTAGCCACAAATAAATCCCTATATCTCCACGATCCTCAAATTTCTGGTGAAATCGGTGCAAAATTCATCCGCCGCCACACGCTGCAGTTGCCCGCGACTTCGATCTCCTACGAATACAAGCTGGCTCGATCGATGCGCCCATCGCCGAGCAGCCGCCGCCGTCGCACGTGCTGTCCTGCATGCAAGCCTCCACCCGATGCATCGCATGGAGGTGAGGTGAGTGTGCTTGTGTACGTGTGTATGCTTGCACCTTGCACGTGTCTATCTGCTCCAGCAGCCCGTCAGCCTGATCACGATTCCGAGAAGACGACCACACCGACGACCAGCACGCCTCCATTATCAAGATCTGCACTGCATCGATCCGGAACTACATCAAGCCGAATAACGACATCAACCTGTACGACTACATCAAGATCTTCGTCGAGCTCTACACCGCCAACACAAATCAACGCCAAGGTCTACATCACGCGAGACCAGCCACATGCCGCCAAAAAAAAAAAAAAAAAAAAAAACCCGCCGCCTGCCGCCGCCACTCCCATGCGAGTCGCCGCCGCACGCCGCCAATGACAACCAAAAACCCGCCGCCGTCGCAGAAACCCTGCCACCGCTGCCTAAAAACTCGCAGAAACCCTGCCACCGCTGCCTAAAAACCCGCCAGCGCTCTGCTAGGACGAGCATACAATCGTCTCGCCCGCTTGGTAAAAACCCCGCCGCCACCGCAGGTTGCCGCCGCAGAAAACCTGCCGCCGCCGCCGCAGATCCTTGCTGCCGCCGCACAAAACCCAAACCCTACGACACAAAACTGCGCAATTTTTTTTTTTTTGCGCCTTCGGCTCTATCGGCTACACCGACCTCGACAACATCGACCACGGCTACATCATGCTTGGCTACCTCGACATCAACATCATACACACGTCTACAGCAACTCAAGAGCTCCAGTCAACAGCATCCGCGTCATCGCTTGCGTCCATGACACTCCCGCTGTGACTGCGGGAGGGAAGAGAAGGAAAAGAAGGAACAAGAAGGGGATGGCGATGATGACAAGGTGGAGGAGGCGACGGACGCGCATGACTTCTCCAGTCGCAATCGTCCGCTTCACTCCCGCTACGACTGAGGGGGAATGTTAGACTACATGTACGGCTGAGATTAGAGATAGAATTAGGTTAATGACCTTCTTGTATTCCAAGTCTCCACCTACCCCATATACTTCTATATATAGCCCCCGTGAGGGTCACATCAATACAACACAATTTTAGGGTTCTATATTTTCCACAGACCTTTCTAAGTATCATACTACTTTGCAATACAAGTTGACACTTGATATTCATGTTTCTATGTCGCTTTTGTTTCGGTTTTCGGTCACAACTAGACATAATATGCATACAAAGGGTTGGGCTGTGCCAGTTTTGCAACGAGAATGAATCTACTAAGCATATGTTCTTCTCATGCACCGGCTCACGAAACGGCTCTTGTACGAACGCGAGCGGTCGCGCGGTCTCGCGCTAGCGACGTGCGCGTGCGGGCCCCACCCACGTTCTTCCTCCTCCTGTTCCCCTCCTCTTAATTTTCTTCCTCACCCGAGACGGCAGCGTGGACGAGACGGCGCCGGTGACGCCGCCGCGACCGCCAGGGAGCCGCGGCGGAGAAGACGCCGTCGAGACCGGAGCGAGGCAGCAGCCAAGCAATGGACTTAATAGTGGGGGTGGGGGTGCTCGCCGGCGACGAGGTTTAGAGGGATGGTCGGGGGCGGCGGCGGACCGGCGGAGATAGAGATTTGAGGAGGGCGGGGCGGCGAGGCGGCCGCGAGCGGTTCGGCCGGCGGCGGCGGCGGGGGAACCCTGTTCATCTTCTTCCCCGACCGGTTTGTCGTATGCTGTCGGAACTCCTCGCGCGGGCTGTCGGAAACTGCGCGACGGCTCGCGCATGCGTAAGCTAAACCAGCCCACCGGCTCATTCAGTTAGGGACAAATTGCATCCCACGACTTATAGCAATATTATGTGTCGATAAATAAATATTGGAGTTACTTCGTTTAGGCTTTATTTGACACTTCTGCTTCGGTACACCCCCCTCTAAACTCAAACACAATGACGGCTCAGATCGCTCCGTACCCCTTCATAATAAAGGGCATGATGGTCTTATTTAATTAATTATTAATCGTATTAGGGCCTGTAGAAACCCGTATGGCCCAAATCGTTTCTGCCAGTTTTTGTACGAGTATCTAAATTTCCGTATACGAAATCACTTAATCGTGGTGGCCCCGTATGTTTAACCCACGATCAAAGCAGGCCGGCAGGATCGACGGCAACCTTGGCCGGCCGCTGGTTCTAGGACGAGGAATGGCGACCACGGCCGGCCAGATCGACGGCGACCGGCTCTGGGAGGAGGAGGAAGGATGGCGACCTTGGCCGGCGGGTTGGACGGCCGCCGGTTCTAGGACGAGGAACGGCGACCGCGGCCGGCTCCGGGAGGAGGAGGAGGAGGAAGGATGGCGACCTGGAAAGAGGAAGAAAGGGTGGTGGCGCTGTGACGGAGGGCTGGCGGGAGGTGGGAGCGGACGGAGGCGAGCTCCCGCGACCTGAAGACGAAGGAGCGGTGTGTCATGTCGTCCAGGGGGCATCATGGTGGTGCCGTTGGTGTTGGGCACGTCGTCGTATTCGTTTGTGTCACAAAGTAAGAAAACTACACTCAATAGTTAATAGGCTACAGAGCCATGTCAAAAAGAAAAAGAAAAAAGCTACAGAGCCTGCCGGGACATGCCCAGGACTTGTCTTCGTCCGCGTACAGACGCCGCTGCGGCCACCGAGCCTACCAGGACAACGCCCGGACTTGTCCGGCCCATTTTTTTCACCTTTGCTTTTTAATCAATAGGCGGCCGGTGGGGAGGACCGATGAAGAGCCGCCGGCCGATAGTGTTCCAAGGGGCAGCTCCGCCGACCGACGCGGAAGGGCACGAACCAGAAGTCCTTCTCCTCGACGGCCTTCTCCTCCTTGAGGATAGCGGAATTGCAGCGGGCGGCGAGCAGCTGCAGCTAGGGGTTTGGGCGGCGTGAGGGATGGCGACGGCGACCGACCGATCGATCTAACCTGTCCTGCGGGATCGACTACGTCTGGATGTAGTTTTACGGTGTGCCAATACTATGGGTATACAGGGCTGGACCTGGGCTTTCCGGGCCACGAAATTAACTAACTTCATTAGTCCCCAAATCAACGACCGTGGAAAAAAAAAGAGTTCGCTGTGGAGGGGGGGGGGGGGGGGGGGTGTACGGAAGATGTTTGTATCTACAGGCTTAGCATTGCATTGCCTCCAATGTTAACTCGACCCTTCTTGCGCCCTGGGGCACATCGGTAAGCCAGATCGTCTGCTGACACGGGTGTGACCGGGGGTTGAGCTGGGTCCTGTGCTACCTGGGCTATCCAGCGAAGCAGTCCTAGCTGCCAATATTCGGGTGTGGTGCTCCAACGGCACTGAAGTCGACGTTCGGCCCAACCGGCACCGTCTATTGCGATCAGTTCCTCTCTGGAGTACCGTTTATTCGTACTACGCATGAGTTCTAACGTGGGTTGCAACTCAGATTTGATGATTGACTGAGAATTAAGTTAATTATCATTCGTTCGACGGAGAGAATTAAGTTAATTCTCATTCGACGGAGGATCAATCACACCCTATGTTAAAATATTCAAATTAACTAGAGAAAGGAGGAGATGCACACATTCGATTCTTTGGTACAGGTGATTTTAATGATCAGAATTAAGATGGGCATAGAAAGAAAGACAAATGGCTCATCGGGCTACACCAAAAGACACTACTTATCCATAGAAATTGCCACGATAGCCACGGTTTGCATGCACCGTGTTGACTCCAAAATAATTTAGTACCGCATCGCCTAGTTAAGACGTCTTCGGTACAGAAATCACAAATGGAGATCGAGCTCGAGTAAGTCTTTAACTTGAATTTTCAAAACAAAAAAATGAAAGAAAAAAATCTGGATGTAGATAATGATGCATTCTAACAACGTGCAAAATCTCAACTAAAAAAAATTATAAACTTGGCTACACAAAAATATGACAGATTTTGAGAGAGTTGAAATTTTGTTTTGTTCCTTACTTTTAAATGTCAGATTTTTTAATTTTGGGCAGTCCAAAATACAAGACATTTCTTGTTGAGATTTTGCATGTTGGTAGAATACAACATTGTCTACATCCAAGATTTTTTTCAAATTGTTTTTTTTTTAGCTTAAGGTGGTCGAAATCCACCGCTCGATTAGATAGAATAGAGTTGACCCAGTTTATAAGAAAAACTGGGTCCCAAAAGCATACAAGTTATACAATGCCCTGTTTATAAGGACAACAGGGCCAAAAAAACGCACAGACGTGGCGACCCGCCGCCCACACGGCGCAAGTCGACCAAACGCGACAACACACACCACCTGCTCCGGGGCCGCCGCCCCGACGTAACAACCAGATCGACCTTCCCATTGCCCGAAGGCGATCCAGTCATGGTCGACGGACCCTCTGCTCGCACAGTCTTCATCCAGGTCGCCACCAAAATCCACCTGTTCCGGGGCCGCCGCCCCAGCGTAGCAACCAGATCGGCCTTCGCATTGTCCGAAAGCGATCCAGTTGGGTCGACGAACCTTCTGTCCGTGCAGTCTTTATCCAGGCCGCCACCCAAACCCATGCAAGACAACGACCCTTCCTCATAGAACCGCCGCGGCATGGGAGACCGAGGCCGCCGCCTTGACGTCCACCACCGTCCGGGGCCGCCGCCCCGGGATCCACATCCCCGGCCACCGAAACTCATCGTCAACTGCCGCGAACCATTCACACCGTGATGGCCTGGATTTCCAAGACGACGCCTCCAAGAAGGTAGCAACGCGTCCGTCACCGCCGCCCGCTCCAGAGGAGCTTAGGTTTTCACCCGGAGATCGCAGAGCCGCTCACGTTGATCAGAGCCGAACCACCACAACGACGCAAACAAGAGAGAGAACGACGCCAAAGGCACCGCCGTCGTCGGCACCGACCAAAGTCTGAGCAGAGCTTTCGCCCAGGAGGTCGGTCCTATCGCAAAGCGAGAGGAGCAACAAGATGGACGACAAGGATCTGTTGCCGACCACCAATCTCCACCGTCAGCCACGGCGGTCGCGATGCCCCATGCCATGACCACCATGCCGTGCCGTCGAGGCGGCCATCTGATCCGGGGCCGCTGCCCCGGCGTCCTCGCAGTCGCAGCCAGGGTGGCGGAGGACGACGGCACGAGATGCCACCTCCTGTTGCCGCGTCGGCACCTCCACCATCTTCAGCTCCACCTTCGCGACTCCCCATCCAACCACAGCCGCACCGGCCACCAGCAGGGGAGGCCGTCCGGAAGCTGGATCCACGCCGAGCCCGACGCAGCACCACTGCCCGGCACCGGAGACGAAGCCCCCGGCGTGTCAGACGCGGCCTGCACGGCCCGCCCCAACCCAGATCGAGCCCGGGTGGCGACATCGCTCCCTGCATCTGCGTAGGCCGCCCCGCGTCTACGCCGCCGCGCCGCCACCCTTGAAGCCGAGCGAGAGAGCAACCAGAGAACCGACGCCCCGCCGCCACCTTCCTCGGACGCGTGCAGCTTCGCCGACGCCCCCTCCGGCGGCGGCAGAGCAGAGCAGGGAAGGGAGGAGGGAGGCTCTGAGCCGGCGGCAGCTACTAGGGTTCCCCCGTGTCGCCGGACGCGGGCGACGCGGGGGGGGGGGGGGAGGTGTTTTTTCCGTCTTCTTTGTAATTTCTTGCGCATTACCTGAGGTTAAATTTGAATGGGTGTTTTTCAGATTGTTTTAATTTCAGCATATGATCTTTAAAAAAATTCCAAATAAAGTGCTCACTATAGCACGTGCTCCATTTGTCCAAACTTTCTTCAGGAGACTTATATAACGCGGCAATGTAGCAATGTAAACTTTTTTTTATAGATGTAACAATGTAACCGGACTGTCAGTTAACACCATGTTGCACTGTAACATGGGGGCTCCTATACCCCACGACACGCGGAAATAGTGCCGCGCCGCGCACCCCCCACCCACCGCAGGGAAACGGGCCGACCCACAGGTAGTCTTTTTTTTTACTTTTCGGTTTTATTTACTGTTTTCATTTTCTTTTCTTTTTTATACTAACAATAAAATGTGTTTATATTTGTGGGAAAAAGAACAAAAATAATTGTAATAAAAATATTATATATAGAGAAAATAGATAAAATATATCTATTTTATTTGAACTATTATCACACATGAAAAAATATGTTATTTGAACGAAAATTTCAAATATGAATTTTTATGTTATTTAAATAATTTTTAATAAACATTATCTTATTTGAATGATTCTCAAAACATGCACAATTATGCTATTTGAACGAATTTTCAACAAATCATTTATCTTATTTGAACGATTTTAAAAACATGAACTATTATGTTATTTGAACGAATTTTTAATAAAATATTCATCATATTTGAACGATTTTCAAAACATGAACAATTATGCTATTTGAACGAATTTCAACAAAGCATTTATCTTATTTGAACGATTTTTAAAAACATAAATAATTATGTTATTTAAATGAATTTTTAATAAAACATTTATCTTATTTGAACGATTTTAAAAAGTGAACAAAAAATGCTGGTGAACGGAAACTATTTTAAACGATTTTAAAAGTGAACAGAAAAGGTCTGTGAACAAGTGGGTACGCGGAGCGCGGTATGCGGGGTATAGGGATGGCCCTATAACATGGCCCGTCGGTGCAGCTTTGCATATGGGTCTTGGGCCATCACGTCCCCTTTAGCTAGGGCGCGATTCCGAGCGAGCGGTCCTGCTGGCCTTGCAAGCTTCGATCCGTACACAAATGTACTAGTCTGGCTCATGCTCATCTAGCGAGGATGTCTAGAGAGCGGCGGCGATTTGGAGGCCGAGCTCCATCTTATCAAATATATAGTCAAAATAGTCAAACAATATCCTGACATCAGGACGAACAATCAGTTGTGTTGCTATAGCGAGCCCGCCCGTTTGGCAGCTTGAACTCACGCCACCGATGAGCGCACATATCCTGCTGCCGCAAAAAGGCGGCGATCGAGTCGACCACAAGTAGCAACCATGGACCGTCCACTCCAAAGCGGGTAAAGCGGAGCGGGGGGCAGAACGGTCCGGCCGACATGGTTTACAAGCGGTCCCGTTGCCGTCGGCGATGGAGAGAGAGAGAGAGAGTGCGGCCCACCACGAGCACCTCTCTGTCCGGATAGATACGCGCGCGCGACGCAACGTTTCCGTGCGGGGCAAAGAGGGAGGCCGCTTTAGTTTCTATTTCTGCCTGCGCAGCTGGGACACACCCCGCGTGATGAGAGAAAGCTACGCGCCTTCCAGACCACCGGCCAATCCCAACCACGGCGTGGGCGTGGTCGGCCCTGTTTCGGGCCGCTCCAAAACCGAATAAAACCGCTACGAGCAGAGCAGAGCACCAACTGACTCTGCTATGCCGTGTGCCGATATGTATCTACGACATGCTTTGGTGATGGCAACGAAATGGGAAGTGTGTGGCAATAGAGATAGTAGTACGTATCATTTTTGTTAGCCGCACTATTAGGATTGTCTTATCTCTTTAATTATATATAAGAACCAAACACATGAGATTACAAAATTCACGTGTGTGTTTTTTTTTTGTTCTCCGTTTTACACATGCATGCAATCCAACGTACTAGTTTGTTTTGCAACTTTCCTTCCTACGTTTTCATGCCTTGACGCGACGGACCAAAGAGGCGTCTAAAACCGAGTGGTTGTAAATAGTCTAGTATGTGGCTCATCTACCATCACAACTTCCCTACGACATCGACATATGGGGGACATGTGAGGTTCTATTGATCAGATTCTATGAGCTTGTGCGCGTTCACGGTGTATTTTACGGTGACATGTTGTGCTCCACTCGGGGGTAGGCGCTCCAGCTCACTATCGGTTGCAATTTTCGAAGATCATTCCACATACCTATTTGAGAGGGACTTACCTCACGTGCATTCTGCCACACATGTCATGGGCGTCGGCGTCACTGAGGATGGATGGCTTGGAAGCCGTGTTCGGCAGTGGTGGAGGGAGAGGAACGAACAAAGCGCCCGGACTTCTTCATCCTCATCTCGGATGCGGTGTGCTTCAGCATTACCGTTGAAGCCGACGGCATGCCTCTACACGGGGGAGCAGCGGGAGGAGGTAGAAATCCTACGTTGGCCCCGCTAGCGTCAGAGGACGACGCCAAACATGGCTTTGCTTGAGCTTCGGGGCCCTACACATTGTCTCTTGCATTGGGCAAGAGGTGCAGGTTGAGGCGGCGATGGGGCCTACGATGCGGGAAATGAGACCCTAAATCCTCCAGGGTGTCCATGGTACGATAGGATTGGGCGGGAAGGTGCGAGGGGAAATTTGTTGGCGAGAAGACAAACGACCGCCTACAATACTTAGGCTGGTGCCAACGGGGTCGAGAGCGCGGGCGATATCGCCCGCGGGGAGGCGGGAGGGGGGCGGTAGGGGGGCGGGACGGTAGTGGCGGGCGGTGGATCCACCGCCCGGCGGTAGCGGCCGCTACCGCCCCGCTGCCGCCCGCGTTGGCGGCGAGAGTGAGGCGGGAGGCGGGCGGCGCGCTGGCGGGGCGACAGGCGGGCGGGAGCGGGCGGGAGCGGGTCGGGAGCGGGGCGGGAGCGGGCGGGAGCGGGGCGGGAGTGAGGCGGGAGGCGGGCGGTAGACGCAACGGCTAGCTGACGTGGCGAGCTGTGATTCGTCCACGTCAGCTAGCCGTTGAGGTGTCCGTTGCAGCCTCCAAAATTTGAAAAAAAATTCAAAAAACTCCAAATTTCATCCCAACCCCCTATAAATACCCCCCACCACCTCACTCATTCCACACCTCACTTCATCTCATTTCTCTCCCAAATCTTCTCCACCATGTCGGGTTGGTCTCCAGATTTCACCCCATTCACCGACCTCTTGCAGTCCGACGGGTCACTAGCCCCTCCCCTAGATGATATCTCTCCGACACATCGTCGCTCCAATGTCGGTTCTTCGCCGCATCCCCGAGTTTTAATCCCCTCCGGCACACCAACTCCGGGGCCATATGGTCCATACCCTCCACCTCCGGGGCCATATGGTCCATACCCTCCGCCTCCGTATCCATACCCCCACCACCTCCACATGCTCCACCTACAGGTAGCGGGAGTGGGAGTCTACCTCCGTACCCACCCACCTCCGGGGCCATACGGTCCATATGCTCCACCTCCATATGCTCCATACCCGCCATATGCTCCATACCACCCACCACCTCCCGAAGCCACTGCTCCAAGCTCCGGGTCCGAAGCCGCGGAAACAATCGTACCAAAGCGTCCAAAGAGGCTTGACTGGACAACTTCGGACGAGGAAAACTGGTAATTTACTTAACCGTCACATATTTAATATGGAATTTTATTTTATTATATGACTAACAATATCTATTTCGGGTAGGTTCATGCTTGGATTTTTCACTCCAAGGACTCTATCGCCGGTAATTGCAAGACCGGCGTTAGTTTTTGGGGTCAGATAGCTGAGACCTTCAACTCTACCTCGGAACCTTCCCGTCGTCGGACCGCGAAGCAACTGAAGGATCATTGGAACGTCTACAACCGTGAGGTGTCCTTGTTCAATGCATTCTACATCCAAGAAGAAGGGTTACGTCAGAGTGGAGCAGACGATTCAATGGTCATGAAGGCGGCAATGGCGAGGTACGAGAATGACGACAGAGTGACTCAGCCTTTCAGACGCCACCACTGGTGGGAAGCTGTTCGCAATGAAGCGAAGTGGAAAGGACAACATGGTCCTGGTAGTGGATCCGATTCCACTTCCAAGAGAAGCCGGCTGGGAGTTTCTGGTGAGTACAGCTCTGGCGACGCTGATGAGGAGGACCGTCCAATAGGCCGCGATAGGGCCAAGGCAACGGCACGGAGGGAGAAGGGAAATAGGAAGGGGAAGGAATCCTCATCAAGCAGTGAGGCAGCAAGTAAAGCCTTCACAATGAAGAACATGTGGGGTGGTTTAGTGAAGGCTAAGCTACTCAAGCAATGGAACAAAATGAAGGACCGATCAACCGCCGACATGGACGAAGCAGAAAAACGCAAACATGCGAAGGCCATGAATTTGGTGGAAAAAGAGCTTGGGCTGCAAGATGATGAGGATGAGGAACATGAGGAGGATTAGAATGTATTTTTTATTTATTATGTAATTTTTTCAATTTATTATGCAATTTTATTAATTATTATGTAATCGGTAACATTTTTAATTGAATAAAATAATTTTCTTGTATTATTTTAAATGTTTAAAGAAAAGCGAGTGAAATAATTTAATCTGAAAAAGAAATGCTGATGTGGAGGAGAGAGGAGTGAGAGCTGGCACTATAGCCCGTGCACTGGCACCGTGGGGTGAGAGTGTGGTGAGAGTGGGGTGAGAGTGGGAGAAAAAGCTGACGTGGCAGCGCTATCACGGGCGATAGTGCGTGGTGCACTGGCACCAGCCTTAGCTTGAAAGAAAATTATGATAACAAGAGGAACCACCTTGGTAGCACAGCTTAACCGAAAAATAAGCATGTGAACACGGATGCATATATCCGTTTCCGAAAAACATTGTTGAAATGTTTAAAATATGAAGAAAAAAGTTGTGCGCATACATTTGCACGTTTTATGTGTGCGTGACCTGTGTAAAAGGACAAAATATGTCCCATGATGTTTTCTTTCTAGCACCAAAATATTTGTTTTTTTTTTTTTTTGCGGAGGTGCAACGAAAAAATCACAAAACTTTTACGCCGCTCACATATTTTGACAAGATATATGCGTTGAATTTTATTTCAGACTTTTGATAATGTATTTTTCAAAAAAAAATGTGTGGCACTCTTAACTGAATCAAAAGCTATGTAGAGCAGGTATACTTTTTTCATGAGGTGCTGCGCGTCATCACCTAAAAAAAAGGCTAAAACCCGCAAAAAAAAAACCGTATTGTCGCTAGCTAGTCGTCATCTGCAAGTAATCAGCACCGTGAAAGCACGGAAGGAATATTTTAACTGGTGGACGCGGCGGGGTCTGGAAGGTCAAATTCGTTCGGCAAATTGGCCCCTCCGGCCCCCGCTTCCCACCACCCCGGCCTCCTGGCAGATGCCACGTACCCGCTTCTGGGTCCTCACCCCCAACCTCCTCTCCCTTCCAGAAACTTCCGGCCATTTCCTGGCCAGGAATCCCCGGCCCGATCCAGCGGCTCGGCGCGCGCCACGTGTACGGTCCGGCCACGTTGGCGTCTGACGTGGCTCCCCCGCCCACGGCCCCGAGTCCCCGACGAATCACAAAACTGATACGCCCAAATCTCGCTGCCTCCAGCCTCACGCTTGGAAAGCAGGTGCCCGCTGCTCCCTCCCCTGTTCGCCAAACCAACGCCATCTCCCCCTCCCTCCCTCCCTCCCGTGTGGCCGCCAGCCAGCCAGCCAACGAGCGAAGCGGAGTCCTAGACGGAGGTAATAGCGGCGGCGGGGGCGGTGAGTACGGAGATTACGGAGGAGATGAACGGCGGCGGCGGAGGAGGAGGAGGAGAAGTTGGTTTAGTAGGGGGAGGGGAGGAGGACATGGAGGAGGACGGCGTGCAGGGGGCGGGGAAGGAGCAGGTGGTGCTGATGTGGGGGTACCTCCCCGGCGTCTCGCCGCAGCGCTCCCCGATGCTGGGCCCCGTGCCCGTCAGGCTGCCCCCCACGGCGGCGGCCGGCGACGTGTGGAGGGATGTCTGCGGCGGCGGGTGCGGCTTCGCCATGGCCCTCTCCGGTGACGCATCCCGCTCTCCCTTTTCCCATTTTTTGCTCCGTTTGTGTTCCGTTATACTTCCAGTTTGTTTGTTTGTTCCTTCGTTCGTCCTCCCCGTTTGCTGCGTAGATAGATCTACTGTGTGCGTCGTCTTGTGCGGTTTGTGTGGCGGATTGCTTGTCGGAATCGTTAGAGGATTTCGTGGAAGTTTGCGACCTGAGAGTACAGGAGGTCTCATTTGCGGTACATGTATTTTGTAAGGGTGCAGTACTGCAGTGTAGATGTTCTTCTTAAACCGGCAGCCTAGGACTCGACGCATTTGAAATAGCTGTGTGAATTTGCATTTCTAAGGGGGGTTGAGTTCTGCACGATTTCGATTTGGCCTTGAGGTGTCTCTCTTCAATCATCGTGGCAAGCTCGAATGGTTTGCGTTGTCGGATTATGGGACAGAGTTTAGAATAATTTTCTCCGTGGTGAGCGAATGTGTATATTTGGGATTTGTTGCGCTAGGTGCCAAATAATCAGCGAAAACGAGGGTAAGGGTCACATTTTTCGAACAAAGCTTATTACTGTTTTTCCTAGAACCTTATTGTGAAGATGCACAGTTGCACACGTGGATCAAATCATTACTGGTGCGGTAGAAGGAATAGGATGAAGAGAAGGGCCTCATATTCTTACACGAAACAGACTTTCGCCCAGCTATATAAATATAGCAACCACCCGATACAACCGTAAGGCCACTGCTGGGGCAACAAATCCTTTCTTTGCTTGAACATGATTGTGAATTTGCTCGTTTATTGGTTGCACCAATTTCCGTAGATTTTCTCGATTTACAAATTTGTAGCGTTTGTTCAATGATATTGCCAAATGAGCATTTTCTTTCATTAGGTTGTCTTGGTCGTTGTGATAAGTTCTAATCAACACTGACCTATATTTTTTTCATTTGCTTAAGAGTCTGGAAAACTCCTCACCTGGGGCTCTACTGATGATATGGGCCAAAGTTATGTGACTGCTGGGAAGCACGAGGTATTTGTTGCCTTTGCTTTCGTCTGCACGACAAGTATACTCGGATGACATTACTAAAGGAGTATCTTGTACCTCTCAGGAGACTCCAGAGGCTTTTCCTCTTCCCAGTGATGTTGCGATAGTGAGGGCTGAAGCTGGCTGGGCTCATTGTGTTGCAATAACAGGTATATAGCTAAACAGAGATGCAAAACTTCGTACTCTGCGAAGAGCTCATAGTTTTGGTGTCGGTGTACTGTTCTCATAAATAGATGTTATGCTCCACCAGATGAAGGGGTTGTCTATACATGGGGTTGGAAAGAATGTGTGCCAACTGGAAGGGTCGTCACAGACCAATCGTCAGTTGGAACATTGGAGAAGGATGAAAGACAGAGTGCAAATGCCAATGACCAAGGTTGTGACCCATACTACCTAACTTGTTTCGGTTCTGCATTATGAACATCATATAAGCTTCCCTCTATTAAGTGCTTACAGATATATTATATAACAAAGGTAATTCCAATGCAGTGAGCCCCAAGTCACAGACGTCTAGGGCAAGCAGCGGAGCAGCATCTGGTCATTCTGAAAGTAGAGGTACCGAGGATACCACGAAGAGACGCCGATTGTCCTCAGCAAAACAGGGAAATGACAGTTCGACATCTGGTGATGAAAACCTTTCCGCACCACCTTGTGTTGTGACATTTAATACGGGAGTGAAAATAGCGGCAGTAGCTGCTGGTGGTCGCCATACATTAGCACTATCGGGTAATGTGCATTAGTGCATTTGGTAGTGTGGTAGTACTATTATATAACCTATCTAAGGAGCTTTGCTGATAAACGCCCAATCTTTCTGGAAAGCTTCAGAGTTCGGTCAGGTATGGGGTTGGGGATATGGAGGAGAAGGGCAACTGGGTCTGGGGTCCAGAATCCGGACAGTTTCCTCTCCTCATCCTATACCGTGCATTGAATTGGCTTCATACAGCAAGGATCGACAAGCAGCTATGAAAGGCAAAAATGCTGAAGGGCATGTCAGTAAAGCCATGGGAAATCGCGTAAAGGCCATTGCTTGTGGTGGCCGCCATAGTGTTGTTGTAACAGGTCTGTTCAGTCTTTCTTTCTCTTTCCGGTAACTCTTGTACTATATATGAATATCCATGTAGAGGCAGTACCTATCATCTTTGATCTCGAGGTGGCATGTGCCAATAACTTATATAAGAAAATGTATTACTTGCTTACGCCCTTTTCAATATTTGAGCTTGTAAGGTACCTTACTTTTAGACTGTCCACTTAGGTTCTCGAACCAAAATGTTGAAGGGAGTACTCTTTTTCACAAATGCATAATCATCAGACTTATGAATCTAAGACGAGTTTGCTTCTGGAGAATATTTCTCCGATCAAACCACAATATTATTAACTGTTCACATGTAGCAAAGATGTGTCTTCATGTGAGTTCAAACATTATTTTCAAGAGAAAATATAGCTCTTGTTTTGCTAATGGATGTATCACGGATTGCTGCAAGAAGACCTGAGGTCTTGCAATTTTGTGTGGCTTGGCCGAGGTATTGGGGACCGAGGAGGCATATGATTAGGAACTTGTTCGCTTTTCGCTTTTTCTTGGCCTTGTCCTCTTAATGCAATACATTGAAAAACATAACGCCCTTAATTCTAGTCGAAAGTTCCCCTACTTTTTTAACAGCTTGCTCTTGTTTGCAGATTCAGGAGCACTTCTTGCATTTGGGTGGGGACTGTACGGACAGGTTAGCCTTTCATATCTTGTCACATTGGCTGGATCAAACAAGTTCATGATTCGAATAATATATTTACTATGGGTTAAACACATTTAAATACCTGACATAGGATATACTCTTGGCTTTGTATTGCATAACTCAACTGTGGGTCAACATAATCAATAACTGATAAGACTTGTCTATTTGAAAAGTACCATCTCAAAATAGTTTATATTGTAGTTACTTTCCAATTAAGGCCCAGTTAGATGTGCTATTTCCAATTAATTTTATGCACACGTGATGAAGCATGCGCCACAATTCCACAAATCGTTTGGGTGCCTCATTTTCATGTTGTTAATTTTTACGTAAGGCATTATAATGACAGTGGTTAATCTAATGTGCTTGAGTTGTGTTACATGTTTTGAGATGACATTTCGTAATATTTATGCAGTCTGATACTTATTATGATCAACTAAAAATTGCCATTCGCCAGTGACTGAGTGTTCTTAATTCCTGCTCTCTTTATTTCAGTGTGGACAAGGGAATACGGATGATGTTTTGAGTCCAACATGTGTATCATCTATTCTAGGAGTGAAGATGCAAGATGTTGCTGCAGGGTTATGGCACACTGTATGCATATCTGCAGATGGCGGTGTCTATTCCTTTGGAGGCAACCAGTTCGGACAGCTGGGGATTGGTTCTGATCAAGCTGAGGTAGGAACTTTGGTTCTATTTCTGTTCTAATTACATCAATAAACTTACTTAGGGCTTCTAATCACATTTACCAGAGTAGTCCCCCTGAATGTAGAATTGAGGACGGATAACTGCACTGACTCAAGTACTCAATTGAAGGCCTACCCCCAAAAATGCGCGTAGCTATCTTCTGACTTCACCCAACACATGGTAAACATAACCATAAGATTATTGTTTCCTTTCGATGCAGACTATACCAAAATTGGTGGACGCCCCAAGCTTGGAAGATAAGAATGCAAGATCAGTCTCTTGTGGAGCTCGTCATAGTGCAATAATAACAGGTACTTCCGAGTTGTCATGTTATCTTCTGGAATGAATTTTTCTGAACCATGCTATTAGCAAGCATTTATGAATGGCTTATCAGGAAAACACATTCAGAAGTAGCAGCTGATCTGACATTGTACTGTCCAATAATTAGACTGAGTCGAGTTATCCTTATCTTTTGATGGATCACTTTCCAGAAGGGGTCCTTACTAGATTGCACTGCTTATTCGCATAGGAGTTGGGATGAGTGGTGAAATGATGAAACATAACTTGATTTGGCTTATAATGTGGAAGGTTGATAATTGTGCAATAATATAAGTATTACTAGTACATAAAATGGAACAGACTGAGTAAATATTTTTCGCTTTTCTTGATGTCTCCTGTCTATTGCTGAAACATTGAACGACCAAAGTACTAGCAAGTTTTTCTTTTGTGGATTCTAACACTGTCATGGAATTCCTGCAGACGAAGGGGAGGTTTTCTGCTGGGGATGGAACAAGTACGGCCAGGTAGGTATCTCTTGACTCTGTTTCTCCGCGGGTGAAGAGGAAGAACTTGCTCTGGTATATTGTTGTTGTTGTTATTGTTGTTGGGAGAAGCTTGGTGTTATATCTGAACTTGGAGTTGTGCGTGCAGCTGGGTCTCGGCGACTCCATGGACAGAGACGTGCCCTGCATTGTTCCTGTGGAAGCCTATCGCCCACTGAATGTGTCATGTGGCTGGTGGCACACCTTGGTGCTTGCGGAAGCGCCTACGTGAACCCTAGCGAAGGAACTACCAGTAGCTGACAGTTTTGTTAGGAAATTTGGTAGACTCATCCAGGTCTCTTGTACATACATGACGGTGCATACAGATATGTGTATCCATTCTTTCCGGTGAACCATTACAGCCTGAGGCGTGGACAGGTTTGTATTGTGCAGTGTATACAGTCGAGCAGGATCTGCCTGTGCGCTTGCACTGTTTAATTGTGCATATAGTCGAGTAGGATTGCCACCCTTGTTGCTCCAAATTGCTCGTGATTGTGCATGTACGGTTGGCATGCTCTTGCATTTCCGGCTCTCTTAACACAGATCCAAGACAGAACCTCCAACCCCTGAAATACAGAGTTTCGTTTTTCGTTGTTCTGCTCATTGAACGTCGGCATTGTGTTAGTCAGACTAATGTTTTCGCTGTGGGAGAAGGGAAATATTAGCTACAAAGTAGGAATGGCAGCTGCCCTGTTCCTCTCGCAGGCCTAAACTGTGGTGAACAGCCGAACAGGTCGTCACAGCATCAAAGTAACAGGACAAAAAAAAAAATACTCCGTACATCTTTGAACACGGGGCATGTGCGCTGTTCCCGAAAAATACATTTCTAAATACCAATTTTTTTTTTAAAGTTGCACATGTACATTCTATGTGCGCGTATAAAGTTTCTTGGAACAGACTTCTTTTTGCCTGTATACCAAAAATTAAAGTGTTAACAAAAGCTTTTTCTAGCACCGAAATTTGTCCTTTTTATGGAGGTAAAAATGAAGTCGTCGTTCCACAGAACTGTGTGCCGCCCACATATTTGCAGAGATATACGCTTGAAATTTTGTTTCAGATTTTTTGACATTGTAAACGCGTTTAAAATGCATTAAAAAAGGGTGCGGATGCCCCTAGGTGAAGAACGCCTCGGCATGATATATTTAACTTGAGTTGGTGTGCAACAAGTGGCAACAGCATGGCATAAGAATATAAGCTCCACATAAAAACATTCAAAACGAAAATGGCTGCCCTGTCTGAAAAACATTATGTACAACCAACAGGGCGGGCCACAAAGAGTGATGGATGATAAAGTTACAGATAACTCATGCAATAGCCTGCCGCAGAAGACCTGTCAGTCACCAACTGCCTTTCCCTTCGAGACAAGCATCCGGACTGGAGGGGTACACAAGTACGCAGCTGCCGTTTGTCCACAGATGCTCATAGATCTATTGTGCTTCCCTCCTCGGGTTAGCGACCATCATCGGTGAGTCATTGGTGAGTGCAGGTGAAATGTCCTCCAACCTGTACTGAAACCTTCAACTGGTCAGCTGCGAGAATAATAATTCAACATCCTGACACACAGAACAAAACTAGGAGGATATGCAAGAGCACAAACATTGTTCGAGGTTGTATGCTATAATCCGGTCTGTACGGTGCTTGTTTGAGATTGTAAGAACATCATGAGAATAAAAGGCCTGTTCTGTTTGTGCCTATGGATGTGTCTATATCACCGAATCATGCTAATATCATTACCAGGAAATTGAATGGAATACCAAGGCTTTTGGGCGTGGATTGATCAATTATCCATCACTTGGTGGCATCTATAATTCTCAATGGAATATCACTGTGAATGCAGCAAAGATTTTAGGGCCATCCCAAAAAAGACCCTCAGTGGAAACATTGCCAACCAAAAACAGTACCATTTAAGAATGTTCCACTTTGACCAGCAGTGTTAAACATGAATAAATATATGCACGTATCTGCTCAGTCAGTGGACTTGCATAGAGATTACCTTCCACCGTGGGGGACAACACAGAGCTTAGAAACGAGGAATTTTTGACACAGGGCCCACTGTAGGTGTTGAAGAAGGCTCCCCTACAGGACCTCTTGTCTGATGGTTGACTACTGAATTATTAACGGTAAGTTTATTGCTTGCGCTTCTAACTCCAGCAGCTTCAAATTCCGGCTGTTGGGGATCCACCACTGCCTTTACCTGTCATAGTTCTAAAATTCAGTCAACCGTTTGATGTGCATGTTGATAGCAGCAGTGCAGATGCAAGTAAAAGCGATTAAGAAGGCTCCAGGGAAGTATTCATTTCAAGAAAGTGCAGCGCAAATGAGAGTTTAATATTTTGGCATAAAACTCATCAAATTTACTGAAATAGTCAGGATGATTCCACAGCCAGTAGAGTGTGGTGGGCATAGTGCATAGCATAAATGGTTGTGCACTGATGATAAAGGGATCACAGTATTGCGGCAGTTTCAAATAAAACAGAAGTAGCGACAAAACACCCTTCATCTTACATAATTTCTCTGTGGATTCTTGTCCTCCTTTGAGAAACCAGGCACTGTCAGATGCCAATTTCTCTCTGCATGAAAGAATACTAAATTTATAAGGACAAAAATTGCTTGTACCACATGAGAGAGAGAGAGGGAGAGAGAGAGAGAGAGAGAACACAGACGTAGGTGCAGCAACACGTCCTTAGCTTCCAGAACTGATGACTTCCTGTGCTTTGCCAGGCTGCACGCAAATGCAGTCACCTAGTGACAAACCAAGTTGGCCAAATCACAAGATGTCTCCAGCAGATAGATTATGACCAAAATGAGAACATAAAGCTAATATAAATCTGAAACATATACGAAATGATCTTCAAAGTACCGATTCGATGAAGTCATCAGCAATCTCTAAAACCAAATCTTCCACTTCTGGATCAAGTTTGCCAAGGGGATCCACCTGAAATGAGGGTTTCGAATTAAAAGATGGACCAAAGTATATTCAACCACAAACAAAACATGCTTCCAAACGAAACAGAATGTTGCTTAAATTTCCTACATTAATCAGAAACACCAAAGATACAGAATTTAAAAGCCATCGCAGAGAAGGGTATGCAATTACCTGTGCAACCAAATCTTGTATTTTTCTCTTCCCGAGAAGTTGGTTAGTTCCTTCTGCTCCTTGACTTCCACTTCCACCAGCCATAGCCCCACCTGACAAAGGTGTGCTCGGCTGTGATCCTGTCAAGTTTGCAGACTTCTGGGAACCAGATGCTGACATCCTTGGAGATTGTTGCTGCTGCTGCTGCTGAAGCTGCAGCATGATTTGCTGCTGCTGCATCAACTGTTGGGCATTGAGATGTGGATGCTGTTGTTGGGCTTGTGCAAGCTGGTGTGGACTCAGTCCGCTTTTCTGAAGTTGTTGCATCAATATCATCCTCTGTTGCTGCTGAAGTTGGTGTGAAGAAACAGGTGAAGCCATCGATGATTGCATTTGCTTCAACCATTGTTGCTGTTGCTGAGGCGACATTTGCATCATCTGTCCATTTTGCGATGCTCCAGGTAGTTGTGAATTTAATGCTCCAATTGATGTTGTTCTCGACAAGCCTTGACCAGCTACCTTCTGATAAATTAAACGATGCAGAACTTAGGCTGTAGTCCTTCGAAAATAAACTACAGGATAACATGAAAGCATTTGGAAAGCTTATATAAACAAGTGAACAGTGGCAGCGTGGAACATGTGAAATGCAGATGTGATTGGCTATTATAACCCATACTCCTGTAGCATGAAGTAACAGAAAAGAGGAGTAAGGACACACAATATCTCAAATCTTAACTTGTGTTTGATTTCCTTCCATTTACTGTAGGAATTTCATCTTGCCCCGTTGCACTACATATTATTGCCTCGTGCTTCCAAGAAGAACCTTGCTTAATCATAGCATTTGACACTAGAACCACCACAAGGCCATGGACAAGTAACTTACGGAAAAGGAATGCAGGGGGCGCAAAAGGTAATTACTTTCGCTTACAGATGAAAAAGTCACTAGAAGTACCTGTGGAGATAGTGTGCCTTGCTGTGGCGGTTGCTGTGGCCTCATTTGTGCTTGGGCAAAACGTTGTTGAGCACTATATGGAATTGTTCCATTTGGTCTCATCTGGTTCATCCCCAAAGTACCCATGACTCCCATGGATTGCATCCCTTGCAACGCTTGAGCTGCATTTGCAGTATTAAATTGTGCACCTTGTACTATTCCTTTTTGCCTTGGCTGCAGTAAGAGGACAGTTCAATTACACTACTAGGATTATAACCAGCTGCCAGTAGTTAGCTGGGTGTGAAACAATTTCCCCTCATCATTATAACTTGTAAGCAAAGGTAGAATGGGCAATATCATTCTTCCTATCAGGTTTCCCATCTCATACATTTTTAAGCAATTCCACCTAAAACAAATACTGAAAAATCTCTGAGCGCATAGATAAAGTTCAAAAAATAGAAGACCTTTCGCTGGGGCCAGAAATTTAGTGTTGAATTCTTCACAAGCATTTAGTCTTGACAGGCACAACGAAGAACATGTACTATTTGAATGAGTTACCCGGAGATCCTAAATCTAAACAGACATTCACTTTTATTTAGTTTGCAATGCACCATTGCCCAAGAGGTGACCTCGTCCCCTCTCTCCATGACATGGAAGCTTTAAAAGACTTCCAGCGAATCCAAAATTCTGGATCCACAAACCCATTTCTTTTACTCCCTATGGTTCTCTAAAAGCCGCTATTTTGGACATCGACGCAATCTTCAGAATACAACGTTGACCCCTAATTTCAATTAATTATATTATTGTGAAAGTTCTATTCAGGATGAATTTTGATGGGTAACCAGACCCACATTCCACTTAAATGGCTTTGCTTTTCAATCCTATTCTTCAACATTTTATTTTATCCGGGCATTTGGCTTTAATTCACTACAAGATGCTACAAAACTTAAGGTGTCAGGTGGGATCCCGTCTAAATCCCACTTACATCTGTAACAAAACTGCTTCTGTGTACGAATGCTACAAATAAACTGATAAAAACACAACCAATGTCTAGCCACAATTAATCGGTATCTTCCTATAATAAACGATTTACAATTAAAGGCATAGTTGTTTCTTCATTCCTTCCGGTTACAAGTAGCATTTATGCATGATAAAATGTGAAATTCAGGTTACTTATGCCATTACGCGAGCCCGAAACCCCAACTTCACCTGTGCCATCATCTGTGACTGGAGCCCGTAGTGTGCAGCAGAGACCGCGTTGCCCTGCCCTTGCATCATCCCCAGCTGGCCCTGACCAAGCATTGCCGCGCGCGCCGCCAGCTGCTGCTGCCCCATCTGCCCTGCGCCACCCGAGAAGCTCATCTGCGCGCCGTACATCCTGGCCGTTGCGGCGGAGTATTGCGGAAGCTGGCTGGCAGCGGCGAGGCGGGAGGCCGAACCCGAGCGGTGGATCTGGCCGAAGCCTCCGGCGCCGGCCACTGCCTGCGTGGGCGAAGGCGCCTGCAGCTGCTGCGGACGAGGGGGGAAGTCCGCTGGTCCTCCGCCTGCAGCAGCTGCAGCTGGGTCGAGCTGCGGGGAGGAGATGGCGGAGAGGTCGGAGACGGTGGGGGAGGGGGGAATTTGTGGGGATAGTAGGGGGTTAGGGTTGGAGTTCTGCGGGGCGGAGGCGGAGGCGCCAAGCTGGTCGGGCTGCGGCGAGGCGATGGCGGCTACGGACGGCGGATCCGCCATGGCGGCCGGGGTATAGGATTCCGGTGGCGGTGGTCGGAGACGACGCGGGGTGGACGGTCGCGTCGAGGGCGAGGGGTAGGTAGGTACCGGTCGTGTAGGGACACTTTGACGTGTGCGCGTAGTCTTTTCCTGGTACAGTCAGGAGGTATTGTGGTCACTGACAGGTTGGCCCGCGGAATCGATTTACCTCTGGGAGTACCAGACATACGCACGCAATCTATCTACACGCAAGCATGCTTCACTCGCCTCACTCAGCTTGATCCCACAGGCCACAGGGGCCTATACTTGCACACATGCTCGTATACTGCTCATTTGACGGCCGGCCAACACTTAGGCTTGTAAGAGCAACTCCAGCCGTCCCCCCGAGAGCCCTCCAGGACCCCTTTTTGACGCCGTCGGCCAATTTTTCCCGTAGTCACCCCCCAGCGCCCCACAGGCCTCTTTTTTCGCCGGATTTGGTCCAATTTTTATCCGGCGTTCCAGGCCGAACCCCAGCGCGCCGGGTTTGGCCTGGGGACGCCGGCGAAAGGGAAAATGGCGCGAAAACGGCGTGGAACCGAGGGAACCGCGCGAAGCTCCGGCGGGTCCGCCCTGTCTGCGGCTACCGCTTCGTCGTCCTCATCGCCTCGCCTTTCGCGTCGCATTACTGCTCTGCCCGTCGGTCAGGCGAACCGCCGTCGTGTCAAATCGGCCACGCGGCGGAGTTAGGCGAGCCGCAGTTACTGCCCCGCCCTCTCCCCGCCGGTATTTATTTACTGCCCCTCCTCTCACAGCGAGCACACCCCCACCGAGCACGAAACACATCCTCGCCGAGCACGAACCAAACCCCTCGCACACACACCGGAATGGATCCAGCAAGCAGCGCGGCGGCCAACGGGTTCGGCCGGAACTGGCTCAGGAACGGGAGGCGCGCCTGCGCACGAGGCGGGCTACCCATGCCCGCCCGGCATGAGGCTCCCCGGAGCCTGGCGGCTCAGCCAGATGGGGTTCCCGGTCCCCCCCACCCCCACCGGCGATGAGCGGCTGACGGAGAATCTACGCCGCCGCGAGCAGCTGACGGAGGAGGAGCAGGCGGATCCCGTCTGGGATCCGAAGAACAACGTGACCTGGAACACGTTCTTCTCCGACCGCCGCCAGCGCCAGCTCAACGACTACCCCGGCCCGGCGGCCTACGCGCCCAAGCGCAACAACAGCGAGGGCCGGAAAGAAATGGTGGGGCATGCCCGGCCGCTCGCTGACGTACGTCCTCGATTACATCGAGGACGGCAACGAGCCGCGCCTTCAGGGCCCGTCGGCGGCGCGCCAAGGATGGGTCGCTGCGGAGGATGTCCTCTCGTCGTCCTCCTCCTCCGACGCCGCCCGCTCCTCTTCGGACGCCGCCCGCTCGACGCCGTTCGCCCGCGTCAAGGAGGAGCCGGCGGACGAGCCGCCGCGAAGGAGCGGCTCCCGCGGCATCGTCATCAGGGAGCCCGGCGCCGGCGCCGGCACCGGCGGGCAGCTCCTCCCGCCTGCTGACGCCGAAGCAGGAGCCCGGCACCGGCGGCCGCGCCTTCAAGAAGGCCTTCAAGAAGAAGGCCGTCGTGAAGGAGGAGGCCTACGACGAGGAGGCGGCCGTGCGGGCCGCCATGGCGGCCAGCCTCAACGACGTGCCTCCGGCGCCGGTGTACTTCGCGCTGCAATGGTCGGCCCGCGAGCACGAGCGGGAGGAGGAGAAGCGCCAACAGCGCATTGAGGCCGAGGAGAAGGAGCTCCTCGGCGCTACGAGCGCCGCCGCCGTCATCGGGTGCTCCTCCCGCCTGCTGACGCGGGCCGGCTTACGTCGTGCTGGACGGCAGCGACGAGGACGGCACCGGCGGGAGCTCCTCCCGCCTGCTGACGGCGAAGGACGAGCCCGGCACCGGCGGCGACGGCGCTGGGTGCAGTGCTCCTACTCCGACCGGTGGCGACTCCGACGACTCCGACGGCGGGGACTACACGCGGTTCTACCGCCACTTCGGCATGTAGACGCCGCGCCGCCGTTTTTTTAATTTTTTTGTTTTTTGTAATCTTGTTCGAACAAATATCGTTAAGTTTGAACAAATATCGTCTATGTTTGAACAAATTTCGCGTAAGTTCGTCGAACACATTTTTATGTAAATACTTCTATCGATCGGCCTGGGGGGCCGGGCTGGGAATCGGCCCGCCCCCAGGCCGTTTTTTTCCGCCGGCGCCCCCCCAGCATTCCCAAAAAAACGCCGGCAATTCGGCCTGGGGGGGCAACGGCTGGAGTTGCTCTAACCTCCTGTGAGACGTCAACACTCGATGCTGGAGTGCCATCCATTTTTTTTGCAATTTAGGGTACGTGCTTTCGATTTTCATGCACAGGTCACAGGTGTCCGTCGCGATCCGTTCCCTGCCCTGGCAGAGCATCTTGTAAGTGGATCTAGCCGTGTATTGGCCAGTAGGAGAGCACACCCAACTGAACGAGTCTTGCACGTTGGTGACACATTGAACCGTAGCGATCAGAGCCCAAAGTTGAATCACCTGTTCGGCTACGTCCTGCTCCGGCGCCACTGCAAGGTCCTCCATCCATTTGTTTCCCATCAGGGCCTCAACAACCGTCCTTCTGTTCTTCGTCCTCGTGCAGACACGATTGAAAGAACATCTCTTAGTTTTGGTGATTTAATGATAACACATTCCTTGTTCTAATCATCTCCATTAAGTGGTATGTTCAGGTTATTTAGGTGATTAGTCCAAGAAGGTGAAAAGATCGAAAACGAGATCAAAGACGGAGAAGAGTTATGAAATCTACGGCTAGTTCTGCTAAACAGGACCCGGAATTTCCGGTGGTGTTCCCGGAAGTTTCGGCCGAGCACCGGAATATCCGACCTGTGGGAAGATCGGCTAAGTCATATTCGGAAAACCTCTCTGGAGGGGTCCCGAAACTTCTGCCGGAAGTTTCGCCCCTGGAACTTTTTCAGGGAAATATGGCTAAGTCATATTTGGGAAACCCCTCTAGAGGGGTCCCGGACGTCCCTGGAACAAGTCCGGGTAAATATGGCTAAGTCTTTTACGGGAAACCTCCTGGAGGGGTCCCGGATTTTCGCCCCGGATATTCCGGCCTAACCTCCGGAAGTTCCGGCCCTCCGGCCGGAAGTTCCGGGGTTATGTCCGGAAATATCCGTCCCTCCGCAGTTCCAACGGCCAGATTTCTTGAAGGGGTATAAATACCCCTTCACCTACCTTGGAGCAGCCAGCTTTTGAATCTCTCTCTCCTCCATTAATGCAAAATCTCAAATCGACGAGATCTCCCAATCCCTCCACTCAAACTTGCTCAAATTTGGAGGATTGAAGGAGAAGGCCACGATCTACATATTCACCAAGCCGTTCTTCATTTCCCCCTCATTCACTTGAGGGAGTTCGTTTCTGGGTTTGCTTGTAATATCTAGATTTGTCTTGCTTACTACTTATTGTAATTGTGACAGATTTGTTGATTTGGGAGCCCCCAATTAAGTTTTGGGTGTGTGCCCCAAGAACGTTGTAAAGGCTCCGGATTCCGCCTTGAAGGACTCCGATAGTGGAAGGTGGACCGAGCCTTTGTGGAGAGGTTCATCGGAGAATAGGGTGAGGCCTTTGTGGCGTTGAGTAGGCCTGTGGTGGCGAGCTCACACCCCTCCAACGAGACGTACTCCCTTAACAAGGAGGAACTCAGGAATACATCCTTGCCTCCGCGTGCTTCTACTTTCGGTTATCTCTATCCCTTAGTTTCTTTTACTTGTATCGTGATAATTGCCTAGTGTTAGGTGCTAGCTTGTCATATAGGTAAATTCAATGTAGTTGCATATCTAGAAAATTTACCTTTTGCGGCAAGACTAAATTGAAAAAGAATTAAAATTTGGTGTAGCACCTATTCACCCCCCCCCCCCTCTAGATGCTCATACAATACTTTCAATTGGTATCAGAGCCTTGGCTCATTAATTAGGCTTCACCGCCTAAGAGAGTATGGGTGATGGGGATGCTACGTCGGGTGGCGATACTATTCCGGTGACCATGGATGATCTCAAGAATTGGAAACAACCTTGACTTCATCCATAAACACTCAAATGAAGGAGTTGCGTGATATGATGGCGCAACTCTTGAATTCTAATATTCCACCCGCCGCACCATCCCTTGAGGTTAATGCTTCCGCCGCGCAAAGTGGGGAGAGCGAACAACCCATTAAAGACCCCTCACCTAAAATTGATGGTGAGAAGGAGGAGCACCATAAGGTTCCGTTTATTTACTCCCCCGACCCACCTATCCCTCATCCTCATATAAACAATAGGGGTGATCCACCTAGGCTTAATCCGTCTTGTTTTTCTAATTGAAAATTTCTTATGAGATCTCATGTCAAGAGTGCTTTGATCGAGCTATGGAGAATCATTGAGGTTGGATTCAAGGCCGTCGACTGATAACCCACAAGTGTAGGGGATCGTTTGTAGCCTTTTCGATAAATAAGAGTGTCGAACCAACGAGGAGCTAAAGGTATGATTAAGTATTCTCTCAAGTTCTATCAACCATTGACACAACTCTACGCACACCAAACGTTTGCTCTATCTAGGAAATAAAACTATAGGAATAAAACGGGTATGAAAGGATAGTTTTTGCAATATAATAAAGAACAAGAAGATAAAAGTTAGTTGTGCAGCAATAAAGTATACTAAAAGACCATAAATAACAGAACCATGAGTGTGGAAAAGTGGTGGAAGGCGTGGCGAGAATTGTTCATAATTAATTAGTGAAGTTATTCGGTTCATCGTCTTCGATGCAGTTTTCTATGTGAGAGAGGCAAAGCATACACGTTCTCAACTACTTGTGATTACATGTACTATATGATTGAACATTAGCAAGCATCCGCAACTACTAACATTCATTAAGGTAAAAACCAACCATAGCATTAAGTTCATAAGGTCCTCTTTATCCCATACAATGTCAAAACCGGGATGGGGCTTAGGTTTCATGTCACTCCGGCAGCCCTACCCCCGGCCTCCTTCACATACTACAAACCCTATGATGTTATCCACGCGCGCAAGTATATAATGGGCACCATAGGACTGTACCATATCAACATACAACTCGAATCAACCAAATACATTCAATAATTCAACCATAAGACAACAAGGAACTACATAAACATGACATAGATCATAGGATAATATTTTATAGCATCAAACACCATGTTTACATAGGGGATTACAGAGATTTGTGAGAGAGTGGACCTCTGTAGCTATGAGGAATTGGCGATGCAGATGGCGGTGAAGGTGGCTGCCATGGAGGAAAGGGCAAGGCGGAGGCGGTGCGGGCGGCTGGCCGGCCAAGGGGGAGCGCCGCCCCCTAACACCCTTCCTCCATAACTTCTTGATGTTGTAGAGGAGCCCTCCCCCTTGTATATGAGGGCCAAGGGAGGGGGCAAATTCGTGGCTTTTGGTGGCTGCCCCCAAAAACTAGGGTTTCCTCTCTTTATATAGGTGGAGGCAATGCTTCTCGGCCCTCTGATGGATGGCCCCTTGATCCAATGGCTCTTGGGCACCTCTAGAACCTTCCTAGGGACCCCTCATATCCTTAATGAGGTCCCAAAGTCGTGGCTTGGTCGAATCCTCCAAGTTTGGTAAGAGTTGGAGTCAATCACGTCACCAACTTTCGGAATCCCGTAATCAGATATTTGGCCTTCAGTAAAACGGGGATTCCCGGAGCTACGGACCTCCGATTGGGCTGTTCTTGGGCTTAAATGAAAGCTATGGAAATTTCCCACAACGTTGCAGGAAAATTGATTTTCAGTTGACGTCGTCTTCTGGTCTCAAACTGTCAATCTCTGAAATCTGTGAGGAGGACAGATTTCAGGAAAGTCAGAGTCCACCTCCAACAAGGCTCCTTTTGCGTTTTTGCCAATTTCCAAGTGATTCCTACACATCAAAGTGTAAAACAAGAACATTGTGCACTTTTGCAACTATTAATAGGTTAGTCAAATTAAATCATAAACTTAGTATGAAAACAAGTGTCAAAGGTATAAAAGTGGCATGAAACAATCAAAAATTATAGATACGTTTGACACGTATCAACATCCCCAAGCTTAATTCCTACTCGTCCTCGAGTAGGTAAATGATAACAAAATAATTTTTGATGTTGAATGCTAGGATCATGTCTTCAACAAATGCATGACAAATGCTATATAGATAATGAAACTTAAGCAATTGTGTTAGCTAATGAAAAGATAACAACGAACTAGGAGTTAATAATATGAAATTATAAACATTAACAAGATTATAATGATCATAATAAAGCATGGTAGAGTGGTCTCTCGCTTGCCCCTTTAGTAGAGCAAAACATAAATGCCGGGCACCTCTTGAGATATTAAACAGAGACTAGGAGTAAAGTTTTTCAGAAATGATATAGAATCTCAAACATGCTCCACTCATTAAGACTTTGGGACAAAGCACATTATACTCAGAATGACAGCAATGCTCTATAAGATGGTGCTCAAAGAAGGATGACGACTCAACATAAACATAAAAGAAGGGCCCTTCGCAGAGGGAAGCAGGGATTAGTCATGTGCTAGAGCTTTTTATTTTTTATAGAACAGAAGTAAAACAATTTTGAGATATGCATGCTTTCGTCAACGATTTCACAGCAAAGAAACTAGCTAGTCCCCTATGACAAGCAAGGCTTTTAGACTTGTGAGAGCAGCAGGTTTAGAGGAACGAGTACATTCCTCTTTCTCCTTGGTTTCACCACTATCCAATGTTTGAGCTGATTTCTCAGATTTGCATTGTGTGGAGGAGAATGGTGAGTTATATTTATATTTTGCTTAAGCTGCTCTCGGGTTGATTCAAGTGAAGACGTAATCCATCGACACCGGGTGAAAGGGGAGGAAATGACCTTGCTCGTCACAAGTTATATCTAGCTCTCTACTGCTCCCTCATGAGCTTAAAAACAGAGGCACAAAAGGAGTATTTTGAATATTTTAAAGGTAGCACATGACAAATTTACTTGGAATGGCAAGAAATACCATGCATAGTAGATATGGTGGACTCAGCTGGAATACTTTGGCTTAAGGAATTTGGATGCACGGATGGACCATTACACCCAGTGCAAGTGGAGGCTAGCAAAAGATGGGAAAGCGACCAAATTTGAGCATTACTGTCATAATCATGCTTTGCGACAAAATACTTAATGAATAAAACATAAGAGAGGTTCTTCAATTCTAAAGTACAATAAACCGTCAAGGCATAACAGACTGTATTTTTAGTCTTTCAACATGTGTGAACATGTGCCAAGTCAATCCGAATAAATCTTTTGGAGGAGGATCCCACTTCACCATTCCACATTATGAACAAAATAACGCATGTTAACATCAAAATAACATATTATACCCTCTTAGCTAGTTGAGACTAACCATTAGAAAACATGAACTACGAAGCAACATTATACACACAGCATTTTTAAGTTTAAACAAATAACTAACCAACCAAATAAAACTCCAATCAACTCTCCAGAAAGGGTATAAATAAAAGATATAACAATCAGCTCATTATTGTGATGGTGCATGATGCTAACACAAAGATATAATAGATAATAAATTAAGATACAAACGCTCCAAGTTTATGCAAGTTTCTATGTTGCTCAAAAAACAAAGTTTGAAGGTTTGCAAACCGAGAGGTTGTTGATGTAGAGGGATGCAAAGGCATCCCCAAGCTTATGGTTTTGACCAATCTTGGATATTTCTCAATTTGATGTTCCTTCATTCCCTGTGAAAAAACTTCAACACAAAAACTCTTCCCATTCTTTTTCTACGGTTAGACATTAGTATACTAAAGATAACATTTCCAAAGTGCTGCCATTAAACTAAAACAATTTTGTTTTCAAGTTACAGGGAGGTTGCTTAAGTGGCCAACTTTAAAATAATGGATGAGATCCAAAAAGAATCAAATGAAAACGCAAAGAGGCCACTTTTGCAACAAAAGTCAGAATCTGTCCAGAAAAACAGCAGCTGGAAAACATAATTTTTAAGTAAACTTAAACGTCTCTGAAATTTTCGCCAATTTTTGAGCGCACATAGGATTAGTAGATACTTTCTCTGTAAAAAATTTGTGACATTTCGAGCTTCCAGTAAAACATGAAAAATCGGGCAGTGAACAGCAAATACTGAAAACAGAAAAACCACTTTTTAATTATGCATCAACTAAAACCAAATGGGTAAAACTTGGTACTTTATTTTTGGAAAACTAAAAGACCAGAGGGCAAAAAAAAAACAAACGGAAAGTAAAAACAAACCGACGCTCCAAGAATAGCACATAATATGTAAAGCAATAAAAATATAGTACCACGGGTGAAAACTGATGATTGTCGATGAAGAAGGGGATGCCTTGGGCATCCCCAAGCTTAGACGCTTGTGACTTCTTGTATATTTCAGAGGAGGTCCATGGGAACCTCCCCAATATTGAGCTTTTATCCCTTCTTGATCTTCCTTCATCACCTCGCTCTTGAATACTTGAAAACTTACTTCACACAAAACTTCTAATAAACTTCATTAGAGGGTTAGTTCTCAAACAAAATAATCCACCTTCAGTTCTCACTTAACAAATTAAATGAACTTGTTCCTAAACATTAGCTACTGCCACAAAGATCTAAGTGATGCTCCGGGATCAAAAGAACTCCACTTTGCCCGTAAAAGAAGCGATGTAAGAACAAAGACAGAATCTGTCAAAAACAGAGCAGAATGTAAAGATGATTTTTTTCGGGATACTGGGACACCTCAAATCAGAAAACTTAAAACTAATGAAAGTTAGACAAAACCCTGATGCTTACTGTCAAAAAATTTCAGACCCATATCACGTTCTGTGATTTTTTAGAATTTCGTATGGTGACAGACAGAAATCTGTTTCTGGACAGCAACTCAAAAATTTAACTTTCCTCTCATTAGAGGCTATTCTTGGCACAAAAACCGAAACAAAAAGGATACAAGGGAGTTGCTACAGAGGCAACAACACCCAAACACAAAGAAAAACAAATATAAACAGAAAGTAAAAATAAAATGGGTTGCCTCCCATGAGCGCTTTTCTTTAATGCCTTTTAGCTAGGCTTATTTTAATGATGCTCTCATAAGATTAAGAGTTGAAATAATAAGGAGAGCATCAAGGAGCAAATATCAAACACATTTAAATCTAACCCTCTTCCTATGCATAGGAATCTTGTAAGAAAATAAATCATTGAAACATAATGTGACTAGCATAAGAGGGCAAAACAAATGCAACTTCAAAACTTTCAACATAAAGAGAGGAGACTAAATACTATGAGATATTTAGAACCATGTTTTCCTCTCTCATAATAACTTTCAGTAGCATCATAAGCAAATTTTAATAATATAGCTGTCACAATAAAAATTCTTACAAAAGTCCACATGCATACAATTATTATATAAGGACAATATGAGTAATATAGATCATGAACGAGACAACCTGATATTTGTTGATGAATAAGAAGGGATGGCTCGGGCATCCCCAAGCTTAAATGGTTGTATCTTCTTGAATATGTTCTTGGGGTGCCCCTGGGCATCCCCAAGGTTGAGTTCTTGTACCTTATCGTTCGTCTCATATCACCATATTGATTCGATCTTATAGACTACATCCACATAAAACTTCACAAAACTCATTAGTAGGGTTAGTGCTCATTAAATAAAATCCACTCATGTCCAAGCATTGGCAAGTTGTAAGACCTCAATTCAATATTATCTACTGTATACTAATCAATTTATAACTTCTATTGATCAAATAAAGATTATAAACATCGAGTATAAGCACAATACTAAATAAAGACAACAATCTGTCAAAAACTGGACAGTCTGTGAAGATCGAATTTTTCGAGGCACTTCTGTAGCTCAAATCAGAAAACTCAAAACTAACTAAAGATATATAAAAGTATCAGGCTTGCTGTCTAAAAATATCAGAAAAATATAAAATTCTGGTGATTTTAGGAATTTCACGCAACAGGCGCACAGAATCTGTTTCTGGACAGCAAAGCAACAAACTTGCATCATAAATAAACTAGAGGTCATAAATACATTTTATTTTTATATTACAGTGGTATATACACAATATATACATGTTTTTAGCTGAGAAGCTTCCATGAAAAGATTTGCTTTGGTTTCATAGGCATGAACACAAGTGTTCAAGGTCGACCCCCACTTAACCATTACTCATCTTTCCAATCACTTCTCTTTTTGAAAAAGTTTTAGATAACAAGTAGAACTAATTTTTTTTGTAATTCGTGCTCCCTATCCATACTAAGATAGAAAACAACTTACAACTGAAAGTAAAAATTACTTAGAGATAAAGCAAACAAGTGCACACAAGAATATTCACCCCACGCTATTGCTCCCCGGCAACGGCGCCAGAAAAGGTCTTGATAACCCACAAGTGTAGGGGATCGTTTGTAGCCTTTTCGATAAATAAGAGTGTCGAACCCAACGAGGAGCTAAAGGTAGGATTAATATTCTCTCAAGTTCTATCAACCATTGACACAACTCTACGCACACCAAACGTTTGCTCTATCTAGGAAATAAAACTATAGGAATAAAACGGGTATGAAAGGATGGTTTTGCAATATAATAAAGAACAAGAAGATAAAAGTTAGTTGCTGCAGCAATAAAGTATACTAAAAGACATAAATAACAGAACCATGAGTGTGGAAAAGTGGTGGAAGGCGTGGCGGAATTGTTCATAATTAATTAGTGAAGTTATTCGGTTCATCGTCTTCGATGCAGTTTTCTATGTGAGAGAGGCAAAGCATACACGTTCTCAACTACTTGTGATTACATGTACTATATGATTGGAACATTAGCAAGCATCCGCAACTACTAACATTCATTAAGGTAAAACCCAACCATAGCATTAAGATCATAAGGTCCTCTTTATCCCATACAATGTCAAAAACCGGGATGGGGCTTAGGTTTCTGTCACTCCGGCAGCCCTACCCCCCGGCCTCCTTCACATACTACAAACCCTATGATGTTATCCACGCGCGCAAGTATATAATGGGCACCATAGGACTGTACCATATCAACATACAACTCGAATCAACCAAATACATTCAATAATTCAACCATAAGACAACAAGGAACTACATAAACATGACATAGATCATAGGATAATATTTTATAGCATCAAACACCATGTTTACATAGGGGATTACAGAGGTTTGTGAGAGAGTGGACCGCTGTAGCTATGAGGAATTGGCGATGGAGATGGCGGTGAAGGCGGCGGCCATGGAGGAAAGGGCAAGGCGGAGGCGGCGGCGGCGGCGGCGGCCGGCCGGCCAAGGGGAGCGCCGCCCCCTAACCCCCTTCCTCCATGACTTCTTGGTGTTGTAGAGGAGCCCTCCCCTTGTAGATGAGGGCCAAGGGGGAGGCAAATTCGTGGCTTTTGGTGGCTGCCCCCAAAACTAGGGTTTCCTCTCATTATATATGTGGAGGCAATGCTTCTCGGCCCTCCGATGGATGGCCCCTTGATCCAATAGCTCTTGGGCACCTCTAGAACCTTCCTAGGGACCCCTCATATCCTTAATGAGGTCCCAAAGTCGTGGCTTGGTCGAATCCTCCAAGTTTGGTAAGAGTTGGAGTCAATCACGTCACCAACTTTCGGAATCCCGTAATCAGATATTTGGCCTTCAGTAAAACGGGGATTCCCGGAGCTACGGACCTCCGATTGGGCTGTTTTGGGCTTAAATGAAAGCTATGGAAATTTCCCACAACGTTGCAGGCAAATTGATTTTCAGTTGACGTCGTCTTCTGGTCTCAAACTGTCAATCTCTGAAATCTGTGAGGAGGACAGATTTCAGGAAAGTCAGAGTCCACCTCCAACAAGGCTCCTTTTGCGTTTTTGCCAATTTCCAAGTGATTCCTACACATCAAAGTGTAAAACAAGAACATTGTGCACTTTTGCAACTATTAATAGGTTAGTCAAATTAAATCATAAACTTAGTATGAAAACAAGTGTCAAAGGTATAAAAGTGGCATGAAACAATCAAAAATTATAGATACGTTTGACACGTATCATCGACCCAACAATGACAAGAAGAGAGATTGTGGATTGTCAACTCAATGACTTGGCCACAACATGATTCAAACCGCCGTGGGGGAAAAGGACATGGCTCACATCGAACTTGCCACCACCGCCAAAGAAGCTTGGGAGACTCTCTCCGAA
The DNA here is from genome assembly GCA_012064385.1 of Puccinellia tenuiflora. Lineage (NCBI taxonomy): Eukaryota > Viridiplantae > Streptophyta > Magnoliopsida > Poales > Poaceae > Puccinellia > Puccinellia tenuiflora. The sequence goes on along the minus strand of QRDG01002245.1, from coordinate 217,630 downwards.
GTGTTTGTTGGCAATGAGAGTATGAAGAGGAATAGATTTGAAGCCTTGAGCAACCAAGCCGAGGGATTTTATGGTAGAAGATGAAGACCATAAGACAGTTTCGAAGACTCAAGACCATCCACTCAATTTAGAGCTCTTGGATGTAGGGCCCCGACCCCAGAGATATACAGTGAAACGTTTGTGTAACCGGTCATGCTACATAATCGAGGGTTACTGGGTTTACCAATCCCAGACCAAAACACATTGGCAGGCATGCTCGGAATACATCATCGGCACACAAACACCTCGATCATGCCATAAGCTCAGACATCGCTTTCACGTATAGCTAAGAGACCAAGACTGCGGAACAACTGGCTCATCACAGACTCTACGACCCAAGAGATCATAGTTCAACTCATATATGAGAAAGATAGCAAATGTCACAACCAGAGGTCGCAGACCCATCATTACATCAAGCGGAAAGCAAATATAGTTGTCTAACAACAAGATCCAAATATGGCCTAAGAGGCCTACAATAACATATCCCAGCCAGCCTGTTCCGATACGTCCCAAGCTGCCACCTGGGAACCCCAGACTACTCGTCGATGTCGATAAAGAACCCACCTTCCAGTCCGGTGGCGTCCTCCTCTGAAACAATAATAATCAACAAAGCAAGGCTGAGTACGACGTACTCGCAAGAATTAGTAGGGCGATATAGGCCCGATGCTGATGGAGGCTCTAATGCTGTATCATGTAGCTGGTTTTGCATCAAACTAGTTTTCCATTTTAAAAGACATCAGGACCCTTCGCATCGTCTACTCAGAATGTTTTCCGAAAAGGGATAAGAGAGTAAACTTTCATTTGTGGTTCCAACGAACCCTTTGTAACCAGAAGCACCTCATCTCCACAAGGCACTCCCGAATCACCCTCGAGTAAATGAACCTCTTATCACACGTTGGATTGCAACCTCTAGCTGCCAATTCTTAATTAGGTTCAGGTTCTCTATGAGCTAATCCGCCTTTCCCAAGAGTTCGTCCATAACCGCGGACACGGCTTTTCGAAAAGATTAAACCTGCAGGAGTGTACGTTTTTTATCCATTGGTACCGTCCGACCCCTTGCCTGTACAATTAGCTCTCTTCCGGGGAAAAAGCCGGCAGGGCGGGCGCGGTTAAACCTTTACCTCGCATGAGACTATCCAAGGGTCATCATGACGACATGACAAGTTCAGTGCCTGTTTCAACACCCTGCCCCATCGGCACTCCTACCACCACCATCGTCATCACATCATCATCATCATCACCGACCACACACTCGCGAATGGAAAGCGCAAACTAGAGGACCCTTGGATACGCCCGCACAAGTTATTCAGTTAGTAAGGGGCCCATACCCCCACTGATGGTAGCACGCTCGGTTCTTGGTTCTAGCTAAAAGCACTCTCAGCCTAGGCGACAAGAATGAGGCAAACACCATCCCCGATGGCAACTCATCCGAGCCTTTTTAACAAATTAGTTAAGTACCGACAATCACCACCATGTCCGACTCATTCCATCAACATCAACATTATGGAATTAAATCAACGGACAAATAAGCANATTTGGATGCGGATGGACCATTACACCCAGTGCAAGTGGAGGCTAGCAAAAGATGGGAAAGCGACCAAATTTGAGCATTACTGTCATAATCATGCTTTGCGACAAAATTATTAATGGATAAAACATAGAGAGGTTCTTCAATTCTAAAGCACAAGAAACCGTCAAGGCATAACAGACTGTATTTTTAGTCTTTTTGCATGTGCGAACATGTGCCAAGTCAATCCAAATAAATCTTTTGGTGGAGGATCCCACTTCACCATACCACATTATGAACAAAATAATGCATGTTAACATCAAAATAACATACTATACCCTCTTAGCTAGCTGAGACTAACCATAAGAAAACATGAACTACGAAGCAACATTATACACACAACATTTTAAGTTTAAACAAATGACTAACCAACCAAATAAACTCCAATCAACTCTCCAACCAGGGATAAATAAAATATATGACAATCAGCTCATTATTGTGATGGTGCATGATGCTAACACAAAGATATAATAGATAATAAAGTAGATACAACGCTCCAAGTTTATGCAAGTTTCTATGTTGCTCAAAAAACAAAGTTTGAAGGTTTGCAAAACCGAGAGGTTGTTGATGTAGAGGGATGCAAAGGCATCCCCAAGCTTATGGTTTTGACCAATCTTGGATATTTCTCAATTTGATGTTCCTTCATTCCCTGTGAAAAACTTCAACACAAAAACTCTCCCATTCTTTTTCTACGGTTAGACATTAGTATACTAAAGATAACATTTCCAAAGTGCTGCCATTAAACTAAAACAAATTTTGTTTTCAAGTTACAGGGAGGTTGTTTAAGTGGACAACTTTAAATTAATGGATGAGATCCAAAAAGAATCAAATGAAAACGCAAAGAGGCCACTTTGCAACAAAAGTCAAAATCTGTCAAGAAAAACAGAAGCTGGAAAACGCAATTTTGAAGTACACTTAATCACGTCAGGAATTTTAGCCAATTTTTTTTAGCGTGCAGAGGATTATTTGATACTTTCTCTGTAAAAATTCGTGACAATTCAAGCTTCAGTAAAACATGAAAATCGGGCAGTGAACAACAACTATTGAAAACAGAAAAACCACTTTTTAATTATGCATCAACTAAAACAAAATGGTAAAATTTGGTACTTTATTTTGGAAAACTAAAAGGCCAGAGGGAAAAACAAAAACAAACGGAAAGTAAAACAAACCGATGCTCCAAAAATAGCACATAATATGTAAAGCAATAAAAATATAGTACCACGGGTGAAAACTGATTATTGTCGATGAAGAAGGGGTGCCTTGGGCATCCCCAAGTTTAGACGCTTGTGACTTCTTGTATATTTCAGAGGAGATCCGTGGGAACCTCCCCAATATTGAGCTTTTATCCCTTCTTGATCTTCCTTCATCACGTCGCTCTTGAATACTTGAAAACTTCCTTCACACAAAACTTCTAATAAACTTCATTAGAGGGTTAGTTCTCAAACCAAATAATCCACCTTCAGTTCTCACTTAACAAATTAAATGAACATGTTCCTAAACATTAGCTACTGCTACAAAGATCTAAGTGATGCTCCGGGATCAAAGAACTCCACTTTGCCCGTAAAAGAAGCAATGTAAGAACAAAGACCGAATCTGTCAAAACAGAACATTATGTAAAGATGATTTGTTTCGGGATACTAGGACACCTCGAATCAGAAAACATAAAACTAATGAAAGTTAGAAAAAACCCTGATGCTTATTGTCAAAAATGTGCAGACCCATATCATGTTCTGTGATTTTTTAGAAATTTGTATCATGACAGTTAGAAATCTGTTTCTGGACAGCAACTAAAAAATTTAACTTTCCTCTCATTAGAGGCTATTCTTGGCACAAAAACCGAAACAAAAAGGATACAAGGGAGTTGCTACAGAGGCAACAACACCCAAACACAAAAAAAAAACAAAAAAAATATAAAGTAAAATAAAATGGGTTGCCTCCCATTAGCGATTTTCTTTAATGCCTTTTAGCTAGACCTATTTTGATGATGCTCTTATAAGATTAAGAGTTGAAACAATAAGGAGAGCATCAAGGAGCAAATATCAAACACATTTAGATCTAACCCTCTTGCTATGCATAGGAATCTTGTAAGAAAATAAAACATTGAAACATAAAGTGACTAGCATAAGAGGGCAAAACAAATGCAACTTCAAAACTTTCAACATAAAGAGAAGAGACTAAATACTAAGAGATATTTAGAACCATGTTTTCCTCTCTCATAATAACTTTCAGTAGCATCATAAGCAAATTTCAATAATATAGCTGTCACAATAAAAATACTTGCAAAAGTCCACATGCATACAATTATTGTATAAGGACAATATGAGTAATATATAGATCATGAACGCGACAACCTGATATACGTTGATGAATAAGGAGGGATGCCTCGGGCATCCCCAAGCTTAGATGGTTGAATCTTCTTGAATATGCTCTTGGGGTGTATCTAGGCATCCCCAAGCTTGAGCTCTTGCATCTTTTCATTCATCTCATATCACCATATTGATTGGATCTTTTAGACTATATCTACATAAAACTTCACAAAACTCATTAGTAGGGTTAGTACTTGTTAGAAAAAATCCACTCATGTTCAAGCATTAGAAAATTTCACAATGTTTATTGAACATTAGCCACTGTAATACCAAGGTTTCTTATTATTTCCGTTGTCCGTCGAAAAACTAAGGAAACTTTGAACCCTAAGTACAATATTGAATAACACACAAATCTGTTAAAACTGAACAGTCAGGAAAGATCGATTTTTAAGAGGAACCTACGTAGCTCAAATCAGAAAAGTCAAAAAAATGAAAGTTATATAAAAGTGTAAGTTTTGCTTTAAAAAATTATCAGAAAAAGATAAAATTCTGGTGATTTAGGAATTCGTGCAACAGGCGCACAGAATCTGTTTCTGGACAGCAAAACAACAAACTTGCATCATAAATAAACTAAAGGACATATATATATATATTTTTATTTTTATATTACAGTGGTATATACACAATATACACATGTTTTTAGCTGAGAAGCTTCCATGGAAAAATTTGCTTTGGTTTCATAGGCATGAACGCAAGTGTTCAAGGTCGACCCCACTTAACCATTGCACCTTTTTCCAATCACTTCCCTTTTTGAAATAGTTTTAGATAACAAGTACAACTATTTTTTTTTGGTAATTCGTGCTCCCTATCCATACTAAGATAGAAAACAACTTATAACTAAAAGTAAAAATTACTTAGAGATAAAGCAAACAAGTGCACACAAGAATATCTACCCCACGCTATTGCTCCCCAGCAACGGTGCCAGACAAGGTCTTGATAACCCACAAGTGTAGGGGATCGTTTGTAGCCTTTTCGATAAGTAAGAGTTTCGAACCCAACGAGGAGCTAAAGATAGGATAAATATTCTCTCAAGTTCTATCAACCATTGACATAACTCTACGCACACCGAACGTTTGCTCTATCTAGGAAATAAAACTATAGGAATAAAACGGGTATGAAAGGATAGCTTTGCAATATAATAAAGAACAAGAAAATAAAAGTTAGTTGCTGAAGCAATAAGGTAACATGAAGTGACATAATGTAACAGAATCATGAGTGTGGAAAAGTGGTGGAAGGCGTGGTGGAATTGTCCATAATTAATTAGTGAAGCTACACGATTCATTGTTTTCGATGCAGTTTTCTATGTGGGAGAGGCAAAGCATACACGTTCTCAACTACTTCTGATTACATGTACTATATGATTGGAACATTAGCAAGCATCCGCAACTACTAACATTCATTAAGGTAAAAACCCAACCATAGCATTAAGATCATAAGGTCCTCTTTATCCCATACAATGTCAAAAACCGGGATGGGGCTTAGGTGTCTGTCACTCCGGCAGCCCTACCCCCCGGCCTCCTTCACATACTACAAACCCTATGGTGTTATCCATGGGCGCATAAGTATATAATGGACACCATAGGACTGTACCATATCAACATACATCTCGAATCAACCAAATACATTCAATAATTCAACCATAAGACAACAAGGTACTACATAAACATGACATAGATCATAGGATAATATTTTATAGCATCAAACACCATGTTTACATAGGGGATTATAGAGGTTTGTGAGAGAGTTGACCGCTGTAGCTATGGAGGAATTGGCGATGGAGATGGCGGTGAAGGCGGCGGCCATGGAGGAAAAGGCAAGGCGGAGGCGGCGCGGGCGGCCGGCGGCGGCCGGCCGGCCAAGGGGGAGCGCCGCCCCCTATCCCCTTCCTCCATGACTTCTTGGTGCTGTAGAGGATCCCTCCCCCTTGTAGACGAGGGCCAAGGGGGAGGAAAATTCGTGGCTTTTGGTGGCTGCCCAAAACTAGTGTTTCCTCTCTTTATATAGGTGGAGACAATGCTTCCCGGCCCTCCGATGGATGGCCCCTTGATCCAATGGCTCTTAGGCACCTCTAGAACCTTTCTAGGGACCCCTCATATCCTTAAAGGTCCCAAAGTCGTGGTTTGGTCGAATCCTCCAAGTTTGGTAAGAGTTGGAGTCAATCACGTCACCAACTTTCGGAATCCCGTAATCAGATATTTGACCTTCAGTAAAACGGGGATTCCCGGAGCTACGGACCTCCGATTGGGCTGTTCTTGGGCTTAAATGAAAGCTATGCAAATTTCCCACAATTTTACAGGAAAATTGATTTTCAGTTGACGTGGTTTTCTGGTCTCAAACTGTCAATCTCTGAAATCTGTGGGGTGGACAGATTTCAGGAAAGTCAGAGTCCACCTCCAACAGGGCACCTTTTGCGTTTTTTGCCAATTTCGAAGTGATTCCTACACATCAAAGTGTAAAATAAGAACATTGTGCACTTTTGCAACAATTAGTAGGTTAGTCAAAATAGATCATAAACTTAGTATAAAAACAAGTGCCAAAAGCATAAAAGTGGCATGAAACAATCAAAAATTATAGACACGTTTGACATGTATTAGCCCCCAATGGCGGATAGGTCTAGTAGAAAACAAAGCGGTTAATTGTATAGTGAAATAGATGAAATATGAAAAGTGACCAGTGGAGTAATGATGATGAAAAGTAAGTAAATGAGGTTGTAAACAATATAAAAAGATGGACCGGGGGCCGTGGGTTCACTAGTGGAGTCTCTCAAGTAAATAGAACGATCATATGATGGGTAAACAAATTACAGCTGGGCAATTGACAAGATTATAACACAACTTAATTTAGCTATGACAAATTGAACATGATAATATTTATGGAGGCATCATGACAATGAACAAAGACCGTTGAGTCCAACTGCATCTTTGTCTAAAAAGTTCACTGTGGGATCGCTATCCAGCCTGTCACCCATCGGTATTAAGTTGCAAGCAACAGACATTTGCATTAAGTAAAGTGCATGAAGTAAACAATACTAATATCAAATGAGACATTAACATCACTGTTTTACCCTTAGTAGCAACAGCACACCCTCGCCCTTAGACGTTTCTGTCACTCGTGCCCAGAACAAGAGGGGGCATGAACCCACTATCTAGCATAAATACTCTCTCTTGGAGATACACACAATCACTTGGCCAAAGTAACTACGCACATCGGAGAGCATGCAGGAACATAAATCAACATATAAGAATCATGCACAATCTGATCATAACTTCATAATCTATCAGATCCCAGCAAACACATCACATAGTATTACAATAGTCGATCTTGTTCATGTTAGGCAGCTCACAAGATCATAATATGAAGCATAAGAGAGAGACTATGTAACAACCCCAATTTAGTACTATAAAATTTGAGCCAATTTTCACTTTTTAAGTTCTTCTTGCATCATGGCATCCATACTTAATTTGCTTAACATGAAATAAAGCTGTGACAACAATTAATAAATCAAATAGATTTAACTCCTTTCCTTGATTGGGAATGTTTTTGAATAAACTAAAATTATCGTGACCTTCCATATTTGTCCAGGAAGTTCCAAGAGTTCCTTTTTAATATTTTGAAATTCGTTTCTAAGGTGTATAAAGACAATAAAAATGAAACTTATCAAAATTGCCATATTTAAACCCTATGAACAAATGTTGTTCAAAACACTTTATTTTGTAGCACAAATTTTTGTCGAGCTTATAAATATTATGGGGAGCCTACATGAATATTTTCAAAATTTTCAAAAATGTTTAAGTGGCTCATTTAAATCCCTAAAATCCTGTTGGTTTTAAAAGTTCACCCAAAAAGAATGAAAGATGCAGGCAAGGGGTTTTCTGAAAAATTGCCTTCTTCTTTCCTGTACGACCGAGCACCCGGCTAAGTGCCGCCCGTTGCTGCCGCACCAGCTAGCTGGCCGCCGTGCTGAGCTAGGGGGATAAGGGCGCCACCGAGGCCTTCCCCGCTCTCGGCTTTGCTCCCTGCTCCCTCGCTCTCTCCTTCCCCCTCTGGCTCGAAACCCTAACCCTACTGCCATGGCCGCCATCGAACTGCCGCCGTCCCCCTCGAATCGCCATTGTCTTGGGCCGCCCCGAGCAGGACGAAGACCATCGTCAGCTCCGCATCGTCACCCTCTACCTCCCCATGGAAGGAATCGAGCCGGGACGCCCTCTGCTACGAGTATGACGTCGCCTTCTCCGCCTCCGACCGCCGTCGTTTGAGCTCGGGCTCGTTGTCATCCGAGCTCCTCGCCCCTCTCCGGCCTGCTGTCCACACTCAGGGTGAGCACGTGGTGCTTCTAGTGGTTTTTGCCCTATCGTTTGCACTCCGTAGCGTCCTGCCGCCGTCGACCACCACCGACCGTCACGTTAGGTGCTCGTCGGAGTAGCTCTGACGACCAATAAGTGGCGGAGCCACCAAATCCTAGCTCGCCGTCGTCCCGCGAGTCGAATGTGTCCGCCCATGAAGTCCCGCTCGCTCCCAAGTGAGCTGTGCTTGGTCGACAGCTTCTGCTGACGTCATGGTGATGTCAGCCTTGTTTTATTATTTTCTGAAAATTATTTCTATAATTAATAAAACTCTGACATGTGGACCCTATGGTCAGAATTCAATGTTTCCATAAGTGCAGAAATTGTATAAAACTTATAATTTTAATATCAATTCATATACTTATCCAAAAAATGCAAACGAGGTATTAAAACTCTCAGAAAAATAACTCTACCTGACAACACCAATGTCATGTCCAACTAACTAATTTTTATTGCTTATTAATTAAATTTCCAAAAATGGCAGAATTAAAGTCCAACTTTGAAAATTCATAACTTTATGAATATTGTTCCAAAAATTGCAAATACGATCTCAAAATGCTTAGGGAAATAATATCTACCTGTTAGTTCTAATTACATGTTAAAATGAATAATCTAAATTGCTGTTAAATTGAATTAACTAAAATGGTAGAATATCACATAATTTTGGAAAATGCATAACTTGAGAAATAAGGACTCAAAAATTATGTTTAATATCTCAAAATGTTCAGCTTGACATAAGCTACATGTTAGAACCCTTGTCTTCAACTTTTGAACAAATTAATTTGCCTTTACTTAATAAATACAAAAGGGCAGATTTAAATTAATATTTGGGAAAATCATAACTTAATAAATATTGATTCAAATTTTGCAAATGATATACCAAAATGATCAGCAAATCAAAGACTATCTAGTTATGTTAATTTCATAGCATGACAACAACTTTTATTTTGATGTCATTTTCGAAATGGTTACAAGGATTAAATTTGAATAACCATTAACTTCACCAGTTATTCATCGTTAATCGAAAAATTCCAAACGAGGTACCAAAATGATCAGGAGAACAATACCTATCTAACAATGTCATTTCCATGCATGTAGACCTCATATTTCAGTACTGTACATTTTGGGTAATAACGTAATTCACTAAGTTAAGTATGGAATTTTAACCCGTTAATTGCGATATTTATTTTAGGGGTTCCATTTAACTTGTGGGTCATGCCCAAGACCATTTCAGTGCATAATTTGACCATCTCATCATGAGTGTGCATTGCACCTTTGTATTCATGTTATTTATTGTTCTCCTGTTATTTTTTGTGTTTCAGTAGATTTAGGAGTCGAGGTTCCACCACAAAACCTCGACGATCCGTGCTACCAGCACCATCAGCAAGGCAAGAGACAACCTAACCTTCTGTGCATATCTCATCCTATAGATTGATACGTCTCAAACATATCTATAATTTTTTAGTGATCCATGCTAGTTTTGTGTTATTGTCACATGTTTTTACTATAAATTTTATAATTTTTATGCATTTTGTCGAACTAACCTATTGACAAGATGCCAAGTGCCAGTTCCCTGTTTTTGCTGTTTTTGTATTTCAGAAAAGTCACAACAGGAAATATCGTCGGATTGCCCTCAAAATTTATGGAGATTTTTTATGTGATAGAAGACACCCGAGGACCAAAGGGCAGCCTGGGGGGCCACCCACAGGGTAGGGGCGAACCTGGCCTGCGGCCCCACCTGGACCCACGGGTGGGACCCACCCCTGCTCCTGGGGTGTCCCCTCGGCCCCCTCCGACGCCTATAAAATTCCTTTTGACCTAAAACCGAGAGGGCGGCTATTAATTTCTAAAAACTCGACCCCGACGCGCCGTCACCGAAAACACTAGTTTGAGGTCCAATCTGAAGCTGATCCCGGCACTCTGCCGGAGGGGAGATCGATCCCGGAGGGCTCTTCATCGCCATGCGTTCCTCCGGGATGAGTTGTGAGTAGTCTCACCTTGGACTACGGGTCCATGGTAGTATCTAGTTGGTAGTATCTCTCTCTTGTGCTTCATGTCTTATGATCTTGTGAGCTGCCTAACATGATCAAGATCGATTATTGTAATGCTATGTGATGTGTTTGCTGGGATCCGATGGATTGTGAAGTTATGTTCAGATTGTGAATGATTCTTATATGTTGATTTATGTTCTTGCATGTTCTCTGATGTGCGTAGTTAATTTGGCCAAGTGATTGTGTGTATCTCCAAGAGAGAGTATTTATGCTAGATAGTGGGTTCATGCCCCCTTTTTGTTCCTCGGCACGAGTGACAGAAACGTCTAAGGGCGAGGATGTGCTGTTCCTACTAAGGTTAAAACAGCGGTTTTAATGTCTCTTTTGATATTAGTATTGCTTACTTCATGCACCTTACTTAATGCAAATGTCTGTTGCTTGCAACTTATACCGTTGGGTGACAGGCTGGATAGCGATCCCACGGTGGACTTTTAGACAAAGACGCGGTTGGACTCAACGGTCTTTGTTCCTTGTTGTGATGCCTCCATAAATATTATCATGTTCCTTATGTCATAGCTAAATTGGGTTTGTGTCATGATCTTGTCAATTGCCTAGCTGTAATTCGTTCACCCATCACATGCATATTTTATTTACTTAAGAGACTCCACTAGTGAACCCATGGCCCCCGGTCCATCTTTTTACATTGTTTACAACCTATTTACTTTATTTCATCATCATTACTCCACTGGTCACTTTTCATTATTTCATCTATTTCATCATAGAATTAACCGCTTTGTTTTCTGCGTGGCCGGAAAGATGGACAACCTTTCCGCCGTTGGGGGCAAAGTATTTGGTTGAGTGTGTGCAGGTCCACGTCTGTTGAAGGTTAAGCGCCAGAGATCTTCAATATTCACCTCGTTGTTGATTTCAAAGTCCTACTGGTTCGATAAACCTCGGTTCGTTAAACGAGGGAAAACTGCTACTTACTACATCCACACCTTCGCTTGGGCCACCACCCAACTCTTTTCAATACACCATCAAGCAGTTCTCTGGCGCCGTTGCCGGGGACTTTGGAGCTACAGCAAGGGGAGTCTCATACCCTCAATCTCTTTACTTTGTTTTCGTCTTGCTTATTTTATTTCTCGTTACCTTATTTTTCCTATTTCAAAATTTTAAAACCCAAAAAAATTAGTTTAGTCTATATTTTTGTTTTGTTAGTGTGCTTAGTTATTTACCTGTTCTCAATGGTTAACTTCTTTGAAACTAGATCTTATTGGCAAGGTGGGTTCACAGAGGAACAAAAGAATATTATAAGGAATACCGCTTGTCTCAAAAAGGGATACACTTATGGAAAATAATAAATCAACTGAACAATTATGCTAGATACTTGTGCTTTAAATATGACATATCTTATTGTTGTGATGAATCTTCATGCTGCTTGAATTTTGAACATCAGTAATATGTTTGGTGAAGGCAATATTTAATTTACTAGCATCCGGTGACTTAGCTAGTTTTTGTAGGAACTTTATGACTTCAGTAAGATTGCAATTATCAAAATCAATTTCATCATCTTTAAATAGTCTAGGAGGATCCTCATTAGTAGTTTGGATAGTATAAACTTTAACAGTTTTCCTATTCATTTCAACAATTCTAGCTTCTTCTTTCTCTCTAGCTCACCTAGCTTTCAAAAGAGCCATCATCCTTTCATTCTCATTAATTTGAATAGAAATAGCATTTAAAGATTCAGTAGGCTTGTCTTGAAGAGGAGTGGTTCTAATTTTTAAAATTTCAACATCATGAGCAAGATCTTCCACTTTAGAGACAAGTGTATCTAGTTTTTCAAGCTTCTCTTCGACAGTTTTATTGAAAGCTTTTTGAGATGAGATAAATTCTTTTAAAACATTTTCAAGATCAGAGGACACATTCTTATTAGGTTTATAAGAATTACCATAGGAATTACCATATGAGTTGCCATTATTGGGAGGATAAGTCTTATAGTTATTACTACCAAAATTATTTCGATAAGCATTATTATAGAAGTTACTTCTATTAAGAAAATTAACATCAACTTGATCCTTTTCTTGTGCAATTAATGAAGCAAGTGGGACAATATTAGGATCAATAGAGGACTGATTGGTAGCAAGCATAGACATAATCATATCAACCTTATCACTGAAAGAGGAAATTTCCTCGACAGAATTTACCTTCTTACCACTTGGAGCTCTTTCGGTGTGCCATTGTGAATAATTTGTCATCATCTCATCCAAGAGTTTAGTTGCTGCACCTAATTTTGTGGACATAAAGGTGCCTCCCGCGGCCGAGTACCAAGAGGTTCCTTGAAGAAAAATTCAAACCTGCATAAAAAGTTTGGATAACCATCCACATAGTTAATCCATGCGTGGGACAAATTTTAACCATAAATTTCATTCTATCCCAAGCTTGAGCAACATGTTCATTATGAAATTGTCTAAAGTTCATAATGTTACTCCTCAATTGTATAATTTTAGCAGGTGAATAATATTTTCCAATAAAAGCATCTTTGCATTTAACCGAAGAATCAATACTATTTTTAGGCAAAGACAATAACCATTCTTTTGCTCTCCCTCTCAAAGAGAAAGGGAAAAGTTTCAGATTTATGATGTAACTTTCTACCTCTTTATACTTTTGCATATCACATAACTCAACAAATTTATTTAAATGAGAGGCGGCATCATCAGTACTAGCACCGGAAAATTGCTCTTTCATAACAAGATTTAGCAAGACAGGTTTAATTTCATAAGATTTCGCTTAAGTAGAGGGTGGAGCAACTGGAGAGCATATGAAATCATTGTTATTAGTGCTAGTAATGTCACACAACTTGGTGTTTTCAGTAGAAGACATAATGATAAGATAAAATAACAAGACATGAATAAAGACTACACTAATTTTTTTGGGTTTTAAAATTTTGCAACAAGAAAAATAAGCTAACAATAAATAAAACAAGCATGGCAAAAACAAAGTAAAGTTATTAAGAGTGTGAGACTCCCCTTGCTGTAGCTCCAAGATCCCCGGCAATGGCGCCAGAAAAGAGCTTGATTGCTACTGATGAAGAGTTGGGTGGTGCCCCTAGCGAAGGCGTGGATGTAGCAAGCAACAGTTTCCCTCGATAACGAACCGAGGTTTATCGAACCAGTAGGACCTTGAAATCAACAACAAAGTGAATGTTGAATATCTATGGTGCTTAATCTTCAACAGACGTGGACCTGCACGCACTCAACCAAAATACTTTGCCTCTAATAACCCACAAGTGTAGGGGATCGTTTGTAGCCTTTTCGATAAGTAAGAGTGTCGAACCCAACGAGGAGCTAAAGGTAGGATAAATATTATCTCAAGTTCTATCAACCATTGACACAACTCTACGCACACCGAACGTTTGCTCTATCTAGAAAATAAAACAATAGGAATAAAATGGGTATGAAAGGATAGCTTTGCAATATAATAAAGAACAAGAAAATAAAAGTTAGTTGCTGCAGCAATAAGGTAACATGAAGTGACATAATTTAACAGAACCATGAGTGTGGAAAAGTGGTGGAAGGTGTGGCGGAATTGTCCACAATTAATTAGTGAAGCTACTTGATACATTGTCTTCGATGCAGTTTTCTATTTGGGAGAGGCAAAGCATACATGCTCTCAACTACTTGTGATTACATGTACTATATGATTGGAACATTAGCAAGCATCCGCAACTACTAACATTTATTATGGTAAAAACCTAACCATAGAATTAATATCATAAGGTCCTCTTTATCCCATACAATGTCAAAAACAGGGATGGGGCTTAGGTTTCTGTCACTCCGGCAGCCCTACCCCCCGGCCTCCTTCACATACTACAAACCCTATGATGTTATCCAAGTGCACATAAGTATATAATGGGCACCATAGGACTATACCATATCAACATACAACTCGAATTAACCAAATACATTCAATAATTCAACCATAAGACAACAAGGAACTACATAAACATGACATAGATCATAGGATAATATTTTATAGCGTCAAACACCATGTTTACATAGGGGATTACAGAGGTTTGTCAGAGAGTGGACCACTGTAGATATGGAGGAATTGGCAATGGAGATGGCGGTGAAGGCGGCAGCCATGGAGGAAAGGGCAAGGCGGAGGCGGCGTGGGCGGCCGGCGGCAGCGGCGGCGCATGGCGGCGGCCGACCGGCCAAGGGGGAGCGCCGCCCCCTAACCCCCTTCCTCCATGACTTCTTGGTGTTGTAGAGGAGCCCTCCCCCTTGTAGATGAGGGCCAAGGGGGAGGCAAATTCGTGGCTTTTGGTGGCTACCCCCAAAACTAGGGTTTCCTCTCTTTATATAGGTGGAGACAATGCTTCCCGGCCCTCCGATGGATGGCCCCTTGATCCAATGGCTCTTGGGCACCTCTAGAACCTTCCTAGGGACCCCTCATATACTTAATGAGGTCCCAAAGTCGTGGCTTGGTCGAATCCTCCAAGTTTGGTAAGAGTTGGAGTCAATCACGTCACCAACTTTTGGAATCCCGTAATCAGATATTTGGCCTTCAGTAAAACGGGGATTTCCGGAGCTACGGACCTCCGATTGGGCTGTTCTTGGACTTAAATGAAAGCTATGGAAATTTCCCACAACGTTGCAGGCAAATTGATTTTCAGTTGACGTCGTCTTCTGGTCTCAAACTGTCAATCTCTGAAATCTGTGGGGTGGACAGATTTCAGGAAAGTCAGAGTCCACCTCCAACAAGGCACCTTTTGCGTTTTTTGCCAATTTCCAAGTGATTCCTACGCATCAAAGTGTAAAACAAGAACATTGTGCACTTTTGCAACTATTAGTAGATTAGTCAAAATAAATCATAAACTTAGTATAAAAACAAGTGCCAAAAGCATAAAAGTGGCATGAAACAATCAAAAATTATAGATACGTTTGACACGTATCAACATCCCCAATCTTAATTCCTACTCGTCCTCGAGTAGTTAAATGATAAAAAAATAATTTTTGATGTTGAATGCTGGGATTATGTCTTCAACAAATGCATGACAAATGCTATATAGATAATGAAACTTAAGCAAATATGTTAGCTAATGAAAAGATAACAACGAACTAAGTGTTAATAATATGAAATTATAAACATTAACAAGATTATAATGATCATAATAAAGCATGGTAGAGTGGTCTCTCGCTTGCCCCTTTAGTAGAGCAAAACATAAATGCTGGGCACCTCTTCAGATATTAAACAGAGATTAGGAGTAAAGTTTTTCAGAAATGATACAGAATCTCAAACATGCTCCACTCATTAAGACTTTGGGACAAAGCACATTATACTCAGAATGACAGCAATGCTCTATAAGATGGTGCTCAAAGAAGTGTGATGACTCAACATAACTATAAAAGAAGGGCCCTTCGCAGAGGGGAGCAGGGATTAGTCATGTGCTAGAACTTTTTTATTTTTCATAGAACAGAAGTAAAACAATTTTGAGCCATGCATGTTTTCTTCAACGACTTCACAACAGAGAAGCTATCTAGTCCCTCATGACAAGCAAGGTTTTTTAGACTTGTGAGAGCAGCTGGTTCTTAGAAGAGCGAGTACGCTCCTCTTTCTCCTTGGTTTCACCACTGTCCAATGTTTAGGCTGATTTCTCAGTTTTGCATGCGCGGAGGAGAATTGTGAGTTATATTTATATTTTTTGCTTAAGCTGCTCTCGGGTTGATTCAAGTGAAGACGTAATCCATCGACACCGGGTGAAAGGGGGGAAATGACCCTGCTCGTCACAAGTTATATCTAGCTCTCTACTGCTCCCTCATGAGCTTAAAAACAGAGGCACAAAAAGGAGTATTTTCAATATTTTAAAGGTAGCACATGACAAATTTACTTGGAACGGCAGGAAATACCATGCATAGGTAGATATGGTGGACTCAGCTGGAATACTTTGGATTAAGGAATTTGGATGCATGGATGGACCATTACACCCAGTGCAAGTGGAGGCTAGCAAAAGATGGGAAAGCGACCAAATTTGAGCATTGCTGTCATAATCATGCTTTGCGACAAAATTATTAATGGATAAAACATAAGAGAGGTTCTTCAATTCTAAAGCACAAGAAACCGTCAAGGCATAACAGACTGTATTTTTAGTCTTTTTGCATGTGCGAACATGTGCCAAGTCAATCCAAATAAATCTTTTGGTGGAGGATCCCACTTCACCATACCACATTATGAACAAAATAATGCATGTTAACATCAAAATAACATACTATACCCTCTTAGCTAGCTGAGACTAACCATAAGAAAACATGAACTACGAAGCAACATTATACACACAACATTTTAAGTTTAAACAAATGACTAACCAACCAAATAAAACTCCAATCAACTCTCCAACCAGGGATAAATAAAATATATGACAATCAGCTCATTATTGTGATGGTGCATGATGCTAACACAAAGATATAATAGATAATAAAGTAAGATACAACGCTCCAAGTTTATGCAAGTTTCTATGTTGCTCAAAAAACAAAGTTTGAAGGTTTGCAAACCGAGAGGTTGTTGATGTAGAGGGATGCAAAGGCATCCCCAAGCTTATGGTTTTGACCAATCTTGGATATTTCTCAATTTGATGTTCCTTCATTCCCTGTGAAAAAACTTCAACACAAAAACTCTCCCATTCTTTTTCTACGGTTAGACATTAGTATACTAAAGATAACATTTCCAAAGTGCTGCCATTAAACTAAAACAAATTTTGTTTTCAAGTTACAGGGAGGTTGTTTAAGTGGAAAACTTTAAAATAATGGATGAGATCCAAAAATAATCAAATGAAAACGCAAAGAGGCCACTTTTGCAACAAAAGTCAAAATCTGTCCAGAAAAACAGAAGCTGGAAAACGCAATTTTGAAGTACACTTAATCACGTCAGGAATTTTAGCCAATTTTTTTAGCGTGCAGAGGATTATTTGATACTTTCTCTGTAAAAAATTCGTGACAATTCAAGCTTCCAGTAAAACATGAAAAATCGGGCAGTGAACAGCAACTATTGAAAACAGAAAAACCACTTTTTAATTATGCATCAACTAAAACAAAATGGGTAAAATTTGGTACTTTATTTTTGGAAAACTAAAAGGCCAGAGGGAAAAACAAAAACAAACGGAAAGTAAAAACAAACCGATGCTCCAAGAATAGCACATAATATGTAAAGCAATAAAAATATAGTACCACAGGGTGAAAACTGATTATTGTCGATGAAGAAGGGGTGCCTTGGGCATCCCAAGCTTAGACACTTGTGACTTCTTGTATATTTCAGAGGAGATCCATGGGAACCTCCCCAATATTGAGCTTTTATCCCTTCTTGATCTTCCTTCATCACGTCGCTCTTGAATACTTGAAAACTTCCTTCACACAAAACTTCTAATAAACTTCATTAGAGGGTTAGTTCTCAAACCAAATAATCCACCTTCAGTTCTCACTTAACAAATTAAATGAACATGTTCCTAAACATTAGCTACTGCTACAAAGATCTAAGTGATGCTCCGGGATCAAAAGAACTCCACTTTGCCCGTAAAAGAAGCAATGTAAGAACAAAGACCGAATCTGTCAAAAACAGAACATTATGTAAAGATGATTTGTTTCGGGATACTAGGACACCTCGAATCAGAAAACATAAAAATAATGAAAGTTAGAAAAAACCCTGATGCTTATTGTCAAAAATGTGCAGACCCATATCATGTTCTGTGATTTTTTAGAAATTTGTATCATGACAGTTAGAAATCTGTTTCTGGACAGCAACTAAAAAATTTAACTTTCCTCTCATTAGAGGCTATTCTTGGCACAAAAACCGAAACAAAAAGGATACAAGGGAGTTGCTACAGAGGCAACAACACCCAAACACAAAAAAAAAACAAAAAAAATATAAAGTAAAAATAAAATGGGTTGCCTCCCATTAGCGATTTTCTTTAATGCCTTTTAGCTAGACCTATTTTGATGATGCTCTTATAAGATTAAGAGTTGAAACAATAAGGAGAGCATCAAGGAGCAAATATCAAACACATTTAGATCTAACCCTCTTGCTATGCATAGGAATCTTGTAAGAAAATAAAACATTGAAACATAAAGTGACTAGCATAAGAGGGCAAAACAAATGCAACTTCAAAACTTTCAACATAAAGAGAAGAGACTAAATACTAAGAGATATTTAGAACCATGTTTTCCTCTCTCATAATAACTTTCAGTAGCATCATAAGCAAATTTCAATAATATAGCTGTCACAATAAAAATACTTGCAAAAGTCCACATGCATACAATTA
Organism: Puccinellia tenuiflora; assembly: GCA_012064385.1. NCBI lineage: Eukaryota > Viridiplantae > Streptophyta > Magnoliopsida > Poales > Poaceae > Puccinellia > Puccinellia tenuiflora. The sequence goes on along the minus strand of QRDG01002245.1, from coordinate 199,013 downwards.
TTATATAAGGACAATATGAGTAATATATAGATCATGAACGCGACAACCTGATATACGTTGATGAATAAGGAGGGATGCCTCGGGCATCCCCAAGCTTAGATGGTTGAATCTTCTTGAATATGCTCTTGGGGTGTACCTGGGCATCCCCAAGCTTGAGCTCTTGCGTCTTTTCATTCATCTCATATCAGCATATTGATTGGATCTTTTAGACTATATCTACATAAAACTTCACAAAACTCATTAGTAGGGTTAGTACTTGTTAGAAAAAATCCACTCATGTTCAAGCATTAGCAAATTTCACAATGTTTATTGAACATTAGCCACTGTAATACCGAGGTTTCTTATTATTTCCGTTGTCCGTCGAAAAACTAAGGAAACTTTTGAACCCTAAGTACAATATTGAATAAACACACAAATCTGTTAAAACTGAACAGTCAGGAAAGATCGATTTTTACGAGGCACCTACGTAGCTCAAATCAGAAAAGTCAAAAAAATGAAAGTTATATAAAAGTATAGGTTTGGCTTTCAAAAATTATCAGAAAAAGATAAAATTCTGGTGATTTTAGGAATTTCGTGCAACAGGCGCACAGAATCTGTTTCTGGACAGCAAAACAACAAACTTGCATCATAAATAAACTAAAGGACATATATATATATATTTTTATTTTTATATTATAGTGGTATATACACAATATACACATGTTTTTAGCTGAGAAGCTTCCATGGAAAAATTTGCTTTGGTTTCATAGGCATGAACGCAAGTGTTCAAGGTCGACCCCCACTTAACCATTGCACCTTTTTCCAATCACTTCCCTTTTTGAAATAGTTTTAGATAACAAGTACAACTATTTTTTTTGGTAATTCGTGCTCCCTATCCATACTAAGATAGAAAACAACTTATAACTAAAAGTAAAAATTACTTAGAGATAAAGCAAACAAGTGCACACAAGAATATCTACCCCACGCTATTGCTCCCCAGCAACGGTGCCAGACAAGGTCTTGATAACCCACAAGTGTAGGGGATCGTTTGTAGCCTTTTCGATAAGTAAGAGTTTCGAACCCAACGAGGAGCTAAAGATAGGATAAATATTCTCTCAAGTTCTATCAACCATTGACATAACTCTACGCACACCGAACGTTTGCTCTATCTAGGAAATAAAACTATAGGAATAAAACGGGTATGAAAGGATAGCTTTGCAATATAATAAAGAACAAGAAAATAAAAGTTAGTTGCTGAAGCAATAAGGTAACATGAAGTGACATAATGTAACAGAATCATGAGTGTGGAAAAGTGGTGGAAGGCGTGGTGGAATTGTCCATAATTAATTAGTGAAGCTACACGATTCATTGTTTTCGATGCAGTTTTCTATGTGGGAGAGGCAAAGCATACACGTTCTCAACTACTTCTGATTACATGTACTATATGATTGGAACATTAGCAAGCATCCGCAACTACTAACATTCATTAAGGTAAAAACCCAACCATAGCATTAAGATCATAAGGTCCTCTTTATCCCATACAATGTCAAAAACCGGGATGGGGCTTAGGTGTCTGTCACTCCGGCAGCCCTACCCCCCCGGCCTCCTTCACATACTACAAACCCTATGGTGTTATCCATGGGCGGATAAGTATATAATGGACACCATAGGACTGTACCATATCAACATACATCTCGAATCAACCAAATACATTCAATAATTCAACCATAAGACAACAAGGTACTACATAAACATGACATAGATCATAGGATAATATTTTATAGCATCAAACACCATGTTTACATAGGGGATTATAGAGGTTTGTGAGAGAGTTGACCGCTGTAGCTATGGAGGAATTGGCGATGGAGATGGCGGTGAAGGCGGCGGCCATGGAGGAAAAGGCAAGGCGGAGGCGGCGCGGGCGGCCGGCCAAGGGGGAGCGCCGCCCCTAACCCCCTTCCTCCATGAGTTCTTGGTGCTGTAGAGGATCCCTCCCCCTTGTAGACGAGGGCCAAGGGGAGGCAAATTCGTGGCTTTTGGTGGCTGCCCCAAAACTAGTGTTTCCTCTCTTTATATAGGTGGAGACAATGCTTCCCGGCCCTCCGATGGATGGCCCCTTGATCCAATGGCTCTTAGGCACCTCTAGAACCTTTCTAGGGACCCCTCATATCCTTAATAAGGTCCCAAAGTCGTGGTTTGGTCGAATCCTCCAAGTTTGGTAAGAGTTGGAGTCAATCACGTCACCAACTTTCGGAATCCCGTAATCAGATATTTGGCCTTCAGTAAAACGGGGATTCCCGGAGCTACGGACCTCCGATTGGGCTGTTCTTGGACTTAAATGAAAGCTATGCAAATTTCCCACAATTTTACAGGAAAATTGATTTTCAGTTGACGTGGTTTTCTGGTCTCAAACTGTCAATCTCTGAAATCTGTGGGGTGGACAGATTTCAGGAAAGTCAGAGTCCACCTCCAACAGGGCACCTTTTGCGTTTTTTGCCAATTTCGAAGTGATTCCTACACATCAAAGTGTAAAATAAGAACATTGTGCACTTTTGCAACAATTAGTAGGTTAGTCAAAATAGATCATAAACTTAGTATAAAAACAAGTGCCAAAAGCATAAAAGTGGCATGAAACAATCAAAAATTATAGACACGTTTGACATGTATTAGCCCCCAATGGCGGATAGGTCTAGTAGAAAACAAAGCGGTTAATTGTATAGTGAAATAGATGAAATATGAAAAGTGACCAGTGGAGTAATGATGATGAAAAGTAAGTAAATGAGGTTGTAAACAATATAAAAAGATGGACCGGGGGCCGTGGGTTCACTAGTGGAGTCTCTCAAGTAAATAGAACGATCATATGATGGGTAAACAAATTACAGCTGGGCAATTGACAAGATTATAACACAACTTAATTTAGCTATGACAAATTGAACATGATAATATTTATGGAGGCATCATGACAATGAACAAAGACCGTTGAGTCCAACTGCATCTTTGTCTAAAAAGTTCACCGTGGGATCGCTATCCAGCCTGTCACCCATCGGTATTAAGTTGCAAGCAACAGACATTTGCATTAAGTAAAGTGCATGAAGTAAACAATACTAATATCAAATGAGACATTAACATCACTGTTTTACCCTTAGTAGCAACAGCACACCCTCGCCCTTAGACGTTTCTGTCACTCGTGCCCAGAACAAGAGGGGGCATGAACCCACTATCTAGCATAAATACTCTCTCTTGGAGATACACACAATCACTTGGCCAAAGTAACTACGCACATCGGAGAGCATGCAGGAACATAAATCAACATATAAGAATCATGCACAATCTGATCATAACTTCATAATCTATCAGATCCCAGCAAACACATCACATAGTATTACAATAGTCGATCTTGATCATGTTAGGCAGCTCACAAGATCATAAATATGAAGCATAAGAGAGAGACTATGTAACAACCCCAATTTAGTACTATAAAATTTGAGCCAAATTTTCACTTTTTAAGTTCTTCTTGCATCATGGCATCCATACTTAATTTGCTTAACATGAAATAAAGCTTTGACAACAATTAATAAATCAAAATAGATTTAACTCCTTTCCTTGATTGGGAATGTTTTTGAATAAACTAAAATTATCGTGACCTTCCATATTTGTCCAGGAAGTTCCAAGAGTTCCTTTTTAATATTTTTGAAATTCGTTTCTAAGGTGTATAAAGACAATAAAAATGAAACTTATCAAAATTGCCATATTTAAACCCTATGAACAAATGTTGTTCAAAACACTTTATTTTGTAGCACAAATTTTTGTCGAGCTTATAAATATTATGGGGAGCCTACATGAATATTTTCAAAATTTTCAAAAATGTTTAAGTGGCTCATTTAAATCCCTAAAATCTTGTTGGTTTTAAAAGTTCACCCAAAAAGAATGAAAGATGCAGGCAAGGGGTTTTCTGAAAAATTGCCTTCTTCTTTCCTGTAACGACCGAGCACCCGGCTGAGTGCCGCCCGTTGCTGCCGCACCAGCTAGCTGGCCGCCGTGCTGAGCTAGGGGGATAAGGGCGCCACCGAGGCCTTCCCCGCTCTCGGCTTTGCTCCCTGCTCCCTCGCTCTCTCCTTCCCCCTCTGGCTCGAAACCCTAACCCTACTGCCATGGCCGCCATCGAACTGCCGCCGTCCCCCTCGAATCGCCATTGTCTTGGGCCGCCCCGAGCAGGACGAAGACCATCGTCAGCTCCGCATCGTCACCCTCTACCTCCCCATGGAAGGAATCGAGCCGGGACGCCCTCTGCTACGAGTATGACGTCGCCTTCTCCGCCTCCGACCGCCGTCGTTTGAGCTCGGGCTCGTTGTCATCCGAGCTCCTCGCCCCTCTCCGGCCTGCTGTCCACACTCAGGGTGAGCACGTGGTGCTTCTAGTGGTTTTTGCCCTATCGTTTGCACTCCGTAGCGTCCTGCCGCCGTGGACCACCACCGACCGTCACGTTAGGTGCTCGTCGGAGTAGCTCTGACGACCAATAAGTGGCGGCGCCACCAAATCCTAGCTCGCCGTCGTCCCGCGAGTCGAATGTGTCCGCCCATGAAGTCCCGCTCGCTCCCAAGTGAGCTGTGCTTGGTCAACAGCTTCTGCTGACGTCATGGTGATGTCAGCCTTGTTTTATTATTTTCTGAAAATCATTTCTATAATTAATAAAACTCTGACATGTGGACCCTATGGTCAGAATTTCAATGTTTCCATAAGTGCAGAAATTGTATAAAACTTATAATTTTAATATCAATTCATATACTTATCCAAAAAATGCAAACGAGGTATTAAAACTCTCAGAAAAATAAACTCTACCTGACAACACCAATGTCATGTCCAACTAACTAATTTTTATTGCTTATTAATTAAATTTCCAAAAATGGCAGAATTAAAGTCCAACTTTGAAAATTCATAACTTTATGAATATTGTTCCAAAAATTGCAAATACGATCTCAAAATGCTTAGGGAAATAATATCTACCTGTTAGTTCTAATTACATGTTAAAATGAATAATCTAAATTGCTGTTAAATTGAATTAACTAAAATGGTAGAATATCACATAATTTTGGAAAATGCATAACTTGAGAAATAAGGACTCAAAAATTATGTTTAATATCTCAAAATGTTCAGCTTGACATAAGCTACATGTTAGAACCCTTGTCTTCAACTTTTGAACAAATTAATTTGCCTTTACTTAATAAATACAAAAGGGCAGATTTAAATTAATATTTGGGAAAATCATAACTTAATAAATATTGATTCAAATTTTGCAAATGATATACCAAAATGATCAGCAAATCAAAGACTATCTAGTTATGTTAATTTCATAGCATGACAACAACTTTTATTTTGATGTCATTTTCGAAATGGTTACAAGGATTAAATTTGAATAACCATTAACTTCACCAGTTATTCATCGTTAATCGAAAAATTCCAAACGAGGTACCAAAATGATCAGGAGAACAATACCTATCTAACAATGTCATTTCCATGCATGTAGACCTCATATATTAGTACTTTACATTTTGGGTAATAACTTAATTCACTAAGTTAAGTATGGAATTTTAACCCGTTAATTGCGATATTTATTTTTGGGGTTCCATTTAACTTGTGGGTCATGCCCAAGACCATTTCAGTGCATAATTTGACCATCTCATCATGAGTGTGCATTGCACCTTTTGTATTCATGTTATTTATTGTTCTCCTGTTATTGTTTGTGTTTCGGTAAATTCAGGAGTCAAGGTTCCACCACAAAACCTCGACGATCCGTGCTACCAGCACCATCAGCAAGGCAAGAGACAACCTAACCTTCTGTGCATATCTCATCCTATAGATTGATACGTCTCAAACATATCTATAATTTTTTAGTGATCCATGCTAGTTTTGTGTTATTGTCACATGTTTTTACTATAAATTTTATAATTTTTATGCATTTTGTCGAACTAACCTATTGACAAGATGCCAAGTGCCAGTTCCCTGTTTTTGCTGTTTTTGTATTTCAGAAAAGTCACAACAGGAAATATCGTCGGATTGCCCTCAAAATTTATGGAGATTTTTTATGTGATAGAAGACACCCGAGGACCAAAGGGCAGCCTGGGGGGCCACCCACAGGGTAGGGGCGAACCTGGCCTGCGGCCCCACCTGGACCCACGGGTGGGACCCACCCCTGCTCCTGGGGTGTCCCCTCGGCCCCCTCCGACGCCTATAAAATTCCTTTTGACCTAAAACCGAGAGGGCGGCTATTAATTTCTAAAAACTCGACCCCGACGCGCCGTCACCGAAAACACTAGTTTGAGGTCCAATCTGAAGCTGATCCCGGCACTCTGCCGGAGGGGAGATCGATCCCGGAGGGCTCTTCATCGCCATGCGTTCCTCCGGGATGAGTTGTGAGTAGTCTCACCTTGGACTACGGGTCCATGGTAGTATCTAGTTGGTAGTATCTCTCTCTTGTGCTTCATGTCTTATGATCTTGTGAGCTGCCTAACATGATCAAGATCGATTATTGTAATGCTATGTGATGTGTTTGCTGGGATCCGATGGATTGTGAAGTTATGTTCAGATTGTGAATGATTCTTATATGTTGATTTATGTTCTTGCATGTTCTCTGATGTGCGTAGTTAATTTGGCCAAGTGATTGTGTATATCTCCAAGAGAGAGTATTTATGCTAGATAGTGGGTTCATGCCCCCTTTTTGTTCCTCGGCACGAGTGACAGAAACGTCTAAGGGCGAGGATGTGCTGTTCCTACTAAGGTTAAAACAGCGGTTTTAATGTCTCTTTTGATATTAGTATTGCTTACTTCATGCACCTTACTTAATGCAAATGTCTGTTGCTTGCAACTTAATACCGTTGGGTGACAGGCTGGATAGCGATCCCACGGTGGACTTTTTAGACAAAGACGCAGTTGGACTCAACGGTCTTTGTTCCTTGTTGTGATGCCTCCATAAATATTATGATGTTCCTTATGTCATAGCTAAATTGGGTTTGTGTCATGATCTTGTCAATTGCCTAGCTGTAATTCGTTCACCCATCACATGCATATTTTATTTACTTAAGAGACTCCACTAGTGAACCCATGGCCCCCGGTCCATCTTTTTACATTGTTTACAACCTATTTACTTTATTTTCATCATCATTACTCCACTGGTCACTTTTCATTATTTCATCTATTTCATCATAGAATTAACCGCTTTGTTTTCTGCGTGGCCGGAAAGATGGACAACCTTTCCGCCGTTGGGGGCAAAGTATTTGGTTGAGTGTGTGCAGGTCCACGTCTGTTGAAGGTTAAGCGCCAGAGATCTTCAACATTCACCTCGTTGTTGATTTCAAAGTCCTACTGGTTCGATAAACCTCGGTTCGTTAAACGAGGGAAAACTGCTACTTACTACATCCACACCTTCGCTTGGGGCACCACCCAACTCTTTTCAATACACCATCAAGCAGTTCTCTGGCGCCGTTGCCGGGGACTTTGGAGCTACAGCAAGGGGAGTCTCATACCCTCAATCTCTTTACTTTGTTTTCGTCTTGCTTATTTTATTTCTCGTTACCTTATTTTTCCTATTTCAAAATTTTAAAACCCAAAAAATTAGTTTAGTCAATATTTTTGTTTTGTTAGTGTGCTTAGTTATTTAACTGTTCTCAATGGTTAACTTCTTTGAAACTAGATCTTATTGGCAAGGTGGGTTCACAGAGGAACAAAAAGAATATTATAAGGAATACCGCTTGTCTCAAAAAGGGATACACTTATGGAAAATAATAAATCAACTGAACAATTATGCTAGAGACTTGTGCTTTAAATATGACATATCTTATTGTTGTGATGAATCTTCATGCTGCTTGAATTTTGAACACCTTCCTTTCCAATGTGCTTGTAATTCTAATGAAACCTTATCATCTTATGCTAAGGGAAACTATGATTTTTATGATGTGGAACAAATAAAAGAATTTGTTGCTTGGAAGGGTGCTTATGAAATTACTTCTTTGCTTGAAAATGTTGATGATGCTCCTTATAAATCTGAAAGTTTTGCTATACTTAAATATTGCATGGATAATTACAAAGATGATAATGCTTATATTACTGAATATCTTAAGGGTTTATCTCCCCTAGAGGAAGAGACTAATGCCATGCAGGAGCCTATGGAAGAATAAATCGCTGAAACTGGAAGCTCATTAGATGAAAAAGAGGAGGAGAGTGACGAACAAAAGGAGGAAGAATGGAGTAGCTACCCATCTCTACCTTCTAATGAGAGTAACTCTCTAACTCATACATTATTTAATTGTCCTCCTTCCTCACAAAAGGAGAATGAATGCTATGATCCCATTGATTCATTTGAAACATCCCTTTTTGATAAAAATGATCTTGTTATATATGATAATCCGTGCTATATTGATAAATCTTATGATAATCCTTTATTTACTCCAACCATTGAGATGCATGATAATGAAGAGTTGTGCTTAGAAAGTCTATATGATAAAGCTCTTGACGATGGTCCTATGTTACTTGATAATAAAAATTATAATGCTATTGAAAGTGGGTTTGATCCCACTATTTTTGAGATGGACCGAAATTATGTGCTTGTAGATCATGAAAAGCCTGTTTTAAGTGATAATTATATTGTTGAGTTTGTTCATGATGCTACTGAAAATTATTATGAGAGAGGGAAACATGGGTGTCGAAGTTCTCCTGTTACTAAAACACCTCTCTTTCTGCTAAAAGTTTTGAAGTTGCCCTTGCTTTACCTTCCTATGCTTAATGCTTTGTGCTTCATTGATTTATTTTCTTATAAAATGCCTATGCATAGGAAGAGAGTTAGACTTAAATGTGTTTGATAATTTCCTCATGATGCTCTCCCTTGCATTTCATTACTTATTCTTATGTGACCGTCTGATGCATGTAAAATGCATACATGAACTTTGCATTATAATTCTCATATTTCAATCATATTTGCATCATATAAGGGTTATATCATTGTTTTATAATGATTTTGGGAAGATTTCACAGTTTGCCTATTTTTCTGGAATTAACCCTGCACCGGCAGAAAACCATATTTTCTATATTTTGATGTTTCAGGGACCCAATTGACGTCCAAATGACCTGAAAATTTATGGGGATCATTTTTTGGAAGAAACAAAACGTGGAGAAAAAGGATGGAAAAAAGTGGAGGCCCGAAGGCCGAAAGGGGGTGGCCCACGCGGCCAGATTCCTTGGCTGCGTGGGGTACCCCATCTGGGCCCTCGTGGCTCCATTGCCGTCGATCTTTCTTCCAGAAGCTTCGTCTTGACCTAAAACCGACTATAAAAATAGTCCCCCGACATTTTCCAGAGGGGGGGGGGGGCGGAGAAACACAAAACCACGAAACTGAAGACAGAAGGCTACCACCGGAGAAGATCGGAGGGGGGAAACGCCACCGGAATCGCCTCCGGAGGTCTTCTCCATCCCCCCTCCGGAGTCTCCATCAACACCACCGTCAAGACCATCACCATCTCCATCACCATCTCCATCATCATCTTTGTGATCCACTTCATCCCCCTCATAGTTTGAGATTGTTCGAACCCTAGCTATTGTCTAAGTACTATTCTACATGTTTGCGAATTGCTACTTGTCATTGTTTTGTGGGAAGATCATAGTTTCAGATTGTGTTGTATCACTTGTACCACTGTATCATATCATGTCTTGCCGTTGTGAGTAGTTCTCTCATGTTCCTGGTGGTATAGGATGAATTGGCAATGATTTTTTATATGACATGTGTTGGTATTTTGTCATGGCAAAGATTAATGCTATGGTGGGACTTTATGTCTTAATAATTCTTATGCAGTCATTTACTTGGCCACATGATCCATCACAAGAGGTTTAGTATATTTATTTAGCTAAACCTAATTATGGCTCCGTCGAAAGAAGATTAAAACTTGACAAAATGTTTACCTTGTTGTTCTAGAAATATTTATGCCATGAAGTCTAAGTAGCCCTTGGGAACCCTCTCCACCTATAACAAACACACACTTGAGCTTGTCCTCTTGCTGCAAAGAGGATTGGGCTTTCTCTCTTTGAGAGCTTTCACTTGTCATATTGCATTCTTAGCATTTTACTTTATTGCAATCTATACACCAAAAACCCAAAAACACTTGTATCATTTAATCATTTTGCTTGTCTAGTGCATAGATAATAAGAGTAGTGACGCTCTTATTTGAGAGGATAAATACTTATACCTTCTACTCCTCGTGGGATCGATACTATACTTACACATCGAAGACTTCAACGATCCCCTATACTTGTGGGTATCAGCATCATTGAAAATACTGGGCCTAGCTAAAAGGCGTTAAAAAAAAGCGCTTGTTGGGAGGCAACCCATCTTTTATTTTCAGTTTGCTTTTTTCTTTTCTTGAGTCATGAAGTTATTACCTCTGTAGCAACTTCATTGTATCTTTTTCTTTTGGTTTTTTGTGCCAAGTTTAGCCTCTAATGCATTGAAAGTGCGAGGTGTTGTTTTGCTGTCCAAAAACAGATTCTGTGCGCCTGTTGCACGAAATTCCTAAAATCACCAGAATTTTACATTTTCCTCATAATTTTTGACAGCTAGGCTGATGCTTTTATATATCTTTCGTTAGTTTTAAGTTTTTTTATTTGAGCTACAGAAGTGCCTAGAAAATTCAATCTTTACAGACTGTCTAGTTTTGACAGATTCCGCCTTTATTTTGTATTCGCCTCTTTTACCATCATCCAATGTGAAACTCTTGAGGGGGAGTACCACAATGAGGATTAGTAAACAGTAGCTAATTCCCAATGAAGTTTGTTTGCAATTTTTCCTAAGTTGAACACATGTGCATTTTAATTTATGAGCACTAACCCTCTAATCAAATTATGAGAAGTTTGTGTGAAGGGAGTTTTTAAGTTCCAAAGGAGAGGAATATGAAGAAATAGAGGATGGATCAGAGCTCAAGCTTGGGGATGCCCCCATGGCACCCCCTCTAAATATGAAGAACCATCAAGAGTCAAAGCTTGGGGATGCCCAAGGCCTCCCCTCATCTTCATCGACTATCATAAGGTCATCTTCGTTGAACTTCGTTTTTATCACTTTATATATTATGTGCTATGCTTGGAGCATCTTTTTACTTTCAGTTTTGTTTATTTGCTGGTCATATCTTTGTTGGATCCTAGCTTTATTTGTGTGGGAGAGAGACACGCTCCGCTTTTTCGTTTGAACACTCCTTTGCTTCGCTTATATCTTTTTTAGAATTCTTAGCTACTGTCTGTTTGCTAGTAAGCTCTCGCTTTTAGATTTTATCTTGTTTAGAGCTGCTAGTAGTTATGTTAAACTGTGACGTTCTTCACTTATACTTGTTGGAGAGTTGTTGTTGAAAAATTGCTTGAATTGTCAAAGCGACAAAATGATGTTTGTGTGATATTAGAATAAAATGAAAAGCCTGCATAGTCTTGTAGATCATTGTGTGGATACTTGATCCTTCTCAATTGTTTTGAGATGTTAAGTTGAATGCTTAAACTTGCTGGTTATTTGAGTGGAATTGATTAGTAAAGAAATATGGTTGAAAGCTTGAAATTGTGTGATTTTTCACAGTTTCTAATTCAGAGAGCTAATCTTTCCATCAAAAGAATTGTTTGGTAAAAAAGGAAGACGGTGTAGAGTTTTTATGGTTATGATTGGTAAATGTCTTATGTTGTTCTATTACCTATTATTATTAGATGTTTGCTTCAAACACCCTTTTTGCTAAGCCTAAAATTTTGTACTGAGTGTATGGTTCACTCGTGCATCCAATCCCCAAAGCCAAACTTTCTTGCCAGCTGAGTCCACCATATCTACCTATGCATGGTATTTCTTGCCATTCCAAGTAAATTTGTCATGTGCTACCTTTAAAAATTCAAAATACTTCTTTTTGTGCCTTTATTTTTAAGCTCATGAGGGAGCAGTAGAGAGCTAGATATAACTTGTGACGAGCAAGTTCATATCCCCCCTTTCACCCGGTGTCAATGGATTACGTCTTCACTTGAATCAACCCAAGAGCAGCTTAAGCCAAATATAAATATAACTCACCATTCTCCTCCGCGCAATGCAAATTTGAGAAATCAGCTCAAACATTGGACAGTGGTGAAACCAAGGAGAAAGAAGAGCGTACTCGCTCCTCTAAGAACCAGCTGCTCTCACAAGTCTAAAAAACCTTGCTTGTTATGAGGGACTAGATATCTTCTCTGTTGTGAAGTCGTTAACGAAAGCATGCATACCTTAAAATTGTTTTACTCCTGTTTTAAAAATCAAAAAGCTCTAGCACATGACTAATCCCTGCTTCCCTCTGCGAAGGGCCTTTCTTTTACTTTTAATGTTGAGTCAGTTTTCCTTTTTCCTTCTATCTCCACAAAAGCAAACATCTAGTATTGACCCTGGCTATAGTTGAGCATATTGCATTGTCAAGATTAAACATGAATCTTTATATTGACTTTATCTATAAGATAAGCCGTTGGAAGTTGAAGCTTTTTTCTAATTCTTACATCTTCCTTTGTGTTGATTCTCAAACACTTTTTTCATGGAATCAATATCCTTGTGAATTAGTCAGATATGTTGATCACATTGCTTTCATGTCTTTAACATACTATTTATGAAAGGTTTTGCTTGAATGATTCAACTTGGTTATTCATTGCTTTCTTGCTATCAATTATAGACAATTGTTTTGTATCTCTTCATTCACATCCTATGCTTTACATTACTATCTTGATCAAGATTATGTTGGTTGCATGTCTCATCAAAAGTTATTTGTTATCACTTACCTACCCGAGGACGAGTAGGAGTTAAGCTTGGGGATGCTGATACGTCTCAAACGTATCTATATTTTTTGAGTGATCCATGCTAGTTTTGTGCTATTGTCACATGTTTTTACTATCAATTATATCATTTTTATGCATTTTGTCGGACTAACCTAATGACAAGATGCCAAGTGCCAGTTCCCTATTTTTGCTATTTTTGTATTTCAGAAAAGTCATAACAGGAAATATCGTCGGATTGCCCTCAAAATTTACGGAGATTTTTTAAGCGACGAAAGACACCCGAGGACCAAAGGGCAGCCTGGGGGGCCACCCAAAGGGCAGGGGCAACCCTGGCCCGCGGCCCCACCTGGACCCGCGGGTGGGACCCGCCCCTGCTCCTGGGGCATCCCCTCGGCCTCCTCTGACGCCTATAAAATCCCTTTTGACCTAAAACCGAGAGGGCGGCCATTATTTTCCAGAAACTCGACCCAGACGTGCCGTCACCAAAACCCTAGTTCAGGGTCCAATCTGACATGTGTTGGTATTTCAGGGCCTTAACGACGTCATAATGAGCTGCAAATTTACGGGGATCATTTATTTGGAAGGTGGAAGACCTAGGAGCGAAGGAAGCAAGAAAACGGAAGCCGGAGGGGCAAAATAGGGAGCCCCATGTGGCCCTTGTACCTGGCCGCATGGGCCCACCTCTTTTGGCCCTCGTGGCCCCATTTGCATTGATCCTTCTTCCCGAAGCTTCCTCGTTTTCCAGAGGGAAGCGGCGGAGAAACACAAAACCAGAAACAGAGAGACAGAAGGCTGCCGCCGGAGAAGATCGGAGGGGGGAAACGCCGCCGGAATCACCTCTGGAGGTCTTCTCCATCCCCCCTCCGGAGTCTCCATCAACACCACCGTCAAGACCAGCACCATCTCCATCACCATCTCCGTGATCCACTTCATCCCCCTCATAGTTTGAGATTGTTTGATCCCTAGATTTTGTCTAAGTGCTATTCTACATGTTTGTGAATTGCTACTTGTCATTGTTTTGTGGGGAGATCATACTTTCAGATTGTGCTGTATCACTTGTACCACTGAATTATATCATGTCTTGGCGTTGTGAGTAGTTCTCTCATGTTCCTGGGGCATAGGATGAATTGGCAATGATTTTTATATAATATGTGTTGGTATCTTGTCTAGTTTTTATCTTTGATGTAATTCTATGATGGTGTTGTGCGAACGTCGACTGCACATCACTTCACCTATATGGGCTCATAGGAGAACACCGTAGTGTAATGGAGTGAGGAAGACTTGGGAGGAGATGTAAACCTGAGACCGAATCATGAAGTTGCATTATGAGGGTATTAGTATCGGGGACCTTAAAGATTAATGCTATGTTGGGACTTTATGTCTTAATAACTCTTGTGCAGTCATTTACTTGTCCACATAATCCATCATAAGTGGTTTAGTTTATTTATTTAGCTATTCCTAATTATGGCTCCGTTCAAAGAAGATTAAAACTTGACAAAATGGTTACCTTGTTGTTCTAAAAATATTTATGCCATGAAGTCTAGGTAGCCCTTGGGAACCCTCTCCACCTATAAGAACACACACTTGAGCTTTTCCTCTTGCTTCATAGAGGATTGGGATTTCTCTCTTTGAGAGCTTTCACTTGTCATATTGCATTCTTAGCATTTTACTTTATTGCAATCTATACACCAAAAACCCAAAAACACTTGTATCATTTAATCATTTTGCTTGTCTAGTGCATAGATAATAAGAGTAGTGACGCTCTTATTTGAGAGGATAAATAATTATACCTTCTACTCCTCGTGGGATCGATACTATACTTACACATCGAAGACTTCAACGATCCCCTATACTTGTGGGTATCAGCATCATTGAAAATACTGGGCCTAGCTAAAAGGCGTTAAAAAAAGCGCTTGTTGGGAGGCAACCCATCTTTTATTTTCAGTTTGCTTTTTTCTTTTCTTGAGTCATGAAGTTATTACCTCTGTAGCAACTTCATTGTATCTTTTTCTTTTGGTTTTTTGTGCCAAGTTTAGCCTCTAATGCATTGAAAGTGCAAGGTGTTGTTTTGCTGTCCAAAAACAGATTCTGTGCGCCTGTTGCACGAAATTCCTAAAATCACCAGAATTTTACATTTTCCTCATAATTTTTTACAGCTAGGCTGATGCTTTTATATATCTTTCGTTAGTTTAAGTTTTTTTATTTGAGCTACAGAAGTGCCTAGAAAATTCAATCTTTACAGACTGTCTAGTTTTGACAGATTCCGCCTTTATTTTGTATTAGCCTCTTTTACCATCATCCAATGTGAAACTCTTGAGGGGGAGTACCACAATGAGGATTAGTAAACAGTAGCTAATTCCCAATGAAGTTTGTTTGCAATTTTTCCTAAGTTGAACACATGTGCATTTTAATTTATGAGCACTAACCCTCTAATCAAATTATAAGAAGTTTTGTGTGAAGGGAGTTTTTAAGTTCCAAAGGAGAGGAATATGAAGAAATTGAGGATGGATCAGAGCTCAAGCTTGGGGATGCCCCCATGGCACCCCCTCTAAATATGAAGAACCATCAAGAGTCAAAGCTTGGGGATGCCAAGGCCTCCCCTCATCTTCATCGACTATCATAAGGTCATCTTCGTTGAACTTCGTTTTTATCACTTTATATATTATGTGCTATGCTTGGAGCATATTTTTACTTTCAGTTTTGTTTATTTGCTGGTCATATCTTTGTTGGATCCTAGCTTTATTTGTGTGGGAGAGAGACACGCTCCGCTTTTTCGTTTGAACACTCCTTTGCTTCGCTTATATCTATTTTAGAATTCTTAGCTACTGTCTGTTTGCTAGTAAGCTCTCGCTTTTAGATTTTATCTTGTTTAGAGCTGCTAGTAGTTATGTTAAACTGTGACGTTCTTCACTTATACTTGTTGGAGAGTTGTTGTTGAAAAATTGCTTGAATTGTCAAAGCGACAAAATGATGTTTGTGTGATATTAGAATAAAATGAAAAGCCTACATAGTCTTGTAGATCATTGTGTGGATACTTGATCCTTCTCAATTGTTTTGAGATGTTAAGTTGAATGCTTAAACTTGCTGGTTATTTGAGTGGAATTGATTAGTAAAGAAATATGGTTGAAAGCTTGAAATTGTGTGATTTTTCACAGTTTCTAATTCATAGAGCTAATCTTTCCATCAAAAGAATTGTTTGGTCAAAAAGGAAGACGGTGTAGAGTTTTTATGGTTATGATTGGTAAATGTCTTATGTTGTTCTATTACCTATTATTATTAGATGTTTGCTTCAAACACCCTTTTTGCTAAGCCTAAAATTTTGTACTGAGTGTATGGTTCACTCGTGCATCCAATCCCCAAAGCCAAACTTTCTTGCCAGCTGAGTCCACCATATCTACCTATGCATGGTATTTCTTGCCATTCCAAGTAAATTTGTCATGTGCTACCTTTAAAAATTCAAAATACTTCTTTTTGTGCCTTTATTTTTAAGCTCATGAGGGAGCAGTAGAGAGCTAGATATAACTTGTGACGAGCAAGTTCATATCCCCCCTTTCACCCGGTGTCAATGGATTACGTCTTCACTTGAATCAACCCAAGAGCAGCTTAAGCCAAATATAAATATAACTCACCATTCTCCTCCGCGCAATGCAAATCTGAGAAATCAGCTCAAACATTGGACAGTGGTGAAACCAAGGAGAAAGAAGAGCGTACTCGCTCCTCTAAAAACCAGCTGCTCTCACAAGTCTAAAAAACCTTGCTTGTTATGAGGGACTAGATATCTTCTCTGTTGTGAAGTCGTTAACGAAAGCATGCATACCTCAAAATTGTTTTACTTCTGTTTTAAAAATCAAAAAGCTCTAGCACATGACTAATCCCTGCTTCCCTCTGCGAAGGGCCTTTCTTTTACTTTTAATGTTGAGTCAGTTTTCCTTTTTCCTTCTATCTCCACAAAAGCAAACATCTAGTATTGACCCTGGCTATAGTTGAGCATATTGCATTGTCAAGATTAAACATGAATCTTTATATTGACTTTATCTATAAGATAAGCCGTTGGAAGTTGAAGCTTTTTTCTAATTCTTACATCTTCCTTTGTGTTGATTCTCAAACACTTTTTTCATGGAATCAATATCCTTGTGAATTAGTCAGATATGTTGATCACATTGCTTTCATGTCTTTAACATACTATTTATGAAAGGTTTTGCTTGAATGATTCAACTTGGTTATTCATTGCTTTCTTGCTATCAATTATAGACAATTGTTTTGTATCTCTTCATTCACATCCTATGCTTTACATTACTATCTTGATCAAGATTATGTTGGTTGCATGTCTCATCAAAAGTTATTTGTTATCACTTACCTACCCGAGGACGAGTAGGAGTTAAGCTTGGGGATGCTGATACGTCTCAAACGTATCTATATTTTTTGAGTGATCCATGCTAGTTTTGTGCTATTGTCACATGTTTTTACTATCAATTATATCATTTTTATGCATTTTGTCGGACTAACCTAATGACAAGATGCCAAGTGCCAGTTCCCTATTTTTGCTATTTTTGTATTTCAGAAAAGTCATAACAGGAAATATCGTCGGATTGCCCTCAAAATTTACGGAGATTTTTTAAGCGACGAAAGACACCCGAGGACCAAAGGGCAGCCTGGGGGGCCACCCAAAGGGCAGGGGCAACCCTGGCCCGCGGCCCCACCTGGACCCGTGGGTGGGACCCGCCCCTGCTCCTGGGGCATCCCCTCGGCCCCCTCCGACGCCTATAAAATCCCTTTTGACCTAAAACAAAGAGGGCGGCCATTATTTTCCAGAAACTCGACCCAGACGTGCCGTCACCAAAAACCCTAGTTCAGGGTCCAATCTGAAGCTGATCCCGGCACTCTACCGGAGGGGAGATCGATCCCAGAGGGCTCTTCATCTCCATGCCTTCCTCCGGGATGAATTGTGAGTAGTCTCACCTTGGACTACAGGTCCATGGTAGTAGCTAGTTGGTAGTCTCTCTCTCTTGTGCTTCATGTCTTATGATCTTGTGAGCTGCCTAACATGGTCAAGATCGATTATTGTAATGCTATGTGATGTGTTTGCTGGGATCCGATGGATTATGAAGTTATGTTCAGATTGTGCATGATTCTTCTCCGATGTGCGTAGTTACTTTGGCCAAGTGATTGTGTGTATCTCCAAGAGAGAGTATTTAAGCTAGATAGTGGGTTCGTGCCCCCTTTTTGTTCCTGGGCACGAGTGACAGAAACGTCTAAGGGCGAGGGTGTGTTGTTGCTACTAAGGGTAAAACAGTGGTGTTAATGTCTCTTTTGATATTAGTATTGCTTACTTCATGCACCTTACTTAATGCAAATGTCTGTTGCTTGCAACTTAATTTCATTGGGTGACAGACTGGATAGTGATCCCACGGTGGACTTTTTAGACAAAGACGCGGTTGGACTCAACGGTCTTTGTTCCTTTTCGTGATGCCTCCATAAATATTATCATGTTCGTTATGTCATAGCTAAATTGGGTTTGTTTCATGATCTTGTCAATTGCCTAGCTGTAATTCGTTCACCCATCACATGCATATTTTATTTACTTGAGAGACTCCACTAGTGAACCCATGGCCCCCGGTCCATCTTTTTACATTGTTTACAACCTCATTTACTTGCTTTTCATCATCATTACTCCACTGGTCACTTTTCATTATTTCATCTATTTCATCATATAATTAACCGCTTTATTTTCTGCGAGACGAGAAAGATTGACAACCTTTCTGCCGTTGGGGGCAAAGTATTTGGTTGAGTGTGTGCAGGTCCATGTCTGTTGAATGTTAAGTTCCAGAGATCTTCAACTTTCACCTTGTTGTTGATTTCAAAGTCATACTGGTTCGATAAACCTCGGTTCATTAAACGAGGGAAAACTGCTACTTACTACATCCACGCCTTCGCTTGGGGCACCACCCAACTCTTTTCAATACACCATCATAGATTTAGAAGTATTTTCCCCACCATAATTTTTGCATTCGATTCCAAGGTCCATTTTGGTCGATGGTTAGAGTATCCTGTTAATTGCATTAGTTCCCTACACCATTATATGTTTCCCCTTATGTTCCATAAGAGTGATGTGTTGGCATGAGTAAATTATAACTGCTTTAAATTAGATGCTTAGCCATGCTTAGTCGAATGCTTAGTTGTCCGGTGATTATTTCCATGATTGAGAGTTCGATGGAATGTTCGGATGATATGGAGACTGGTGGTACTTAATTAAAATGCTAAAAGGCTTGGATGAGTTGCCATCGGGGTTGATGGTGTTTTGCCTCATTCTTGTCGCCTAGGTTGAGAGTGCTTTTAGCTGGGACCAAGAACCGAGCGTGCTTCCATCGGTGGGACATATGGAATCCTTAGTAACTGAATAACTTGTGAGGGGATAGCCAAGGGTCCTCTAGTTTGAGCTTTCCATTTGCGTGTGAGTTGGATGGTGGAAAAAGGCTTGATGAGGACGGTGGTGTTTAGAATGTGGCCACGGGGCAGGGTGTTGGAGGCACTGAACCTGTCCTTCCGCACACCGATGATCCTTGGGTTAGCCTCATGCTAGGTAAAGGTTTAACCGCACCCGCTCTACCGGCTTTCCCCGGAATAGAGCTAAATAGGCGAGCCGGACGGTACCGATGGCTAAAAATAGTACACCCCTGCAGGGTTTAATCTTTTCGAAAAGCCGTGTCCACGGTTATGGAAAAAACTTGGGAAAGGCGGATCAGCTCATAAATAACATGAACCTAATAAAATTGTCAACTTGAGAGTAAAAGGTTCATTTCCTCGAGGGTGATTCGAGGGAGTGCCTTGGTGGAGATGAGTAGTGGAAGATGGTTACTGTTGGTTTGAGGTGAACTGAAGAATGAAAGTTTTACTATCTTATCCCCTTTCGGAAAACCTTCTGAGTAGTCAATGCCATGAGTCCCGTCTTTAAAAAGGAAAACTAGCTTTATGCAAAACAACTACCATACAGCTTTGAAGCCAATCATCTGAGCGTATATAGCTCTAGTAACCTTGCGAGTACGTCGTACTCAGCCTTGCTTTGTTGATTCTTTCAGTTGAGCAAGACTTCACAGAAGTCGAAGGTGGGTTCTACGTTGACGTCGACGAGTAGTCTGGGGTTCCCGGGTGGCAGCCTGGGGCGTCTCGGAACAGGCTGGCGCCTCCTATGTTATCTGCAGGCCTCTTAGGCCATATTTGGATCTTGTTGTTTAGAACAACCTAAATTTGCTTCCGCTTGTTGTACTGTTGGGTCAGTGACCTCTGATTGTAATATTTGGCTATCTTTCTCTGTTAAGAGTTGAACTATAATGCTTTGTGTCGTAGAGTCTGTGATGTGCCAGTTGTTCCGCAGTCTTGATCTCTCTATTATGCATTGATAGCTATGCCAGTGATTATGGCATGATCGAGGTGTTGCATTGCCGATGATTCATTTCAAGCAACGCCTGCCAAATGTTTTGGCTTGGGAGTGGTAACCCCAGTAACCATCGATTGTGTAGCATGACCTGCGGGTTACATAGCATCTCTGTATAGTTCTGGGGTCGGGGCGCTACAAATTGGTATCAGAGCAGGACTGCTTGTAGGAAACCCTTCTATTGGTCGACGTCGATTCTAGTGTTTGTGAAAATTATATATAACCTACAAATGAGTTGTGAAAACCATCTTAGGATTCTTTTTACTCCTTACCTAATATCACTCTAATCCCGGACACATCTTACCTCTATTTGATTTAACGGTTCTTCTGCTCGTCTGCAAATTCTAACCTCTAGGTTCCTGGGGTTGGCTTCTACCTTTAGTTACATGGCAGGTTGCTCCCATCTTCAGAATCTGAAGTAAACTCGGTTCTTTTGCAACAATCTTCTTTTTCCCTGCTTCGGGTGTTTTGCAACTAATCGGGCGTTACTTACTTCGGGCTTTAGCCCAAGATCTTGAACTAAAGGTCCCTGATTGTACGAGAACTCTGGTGTAATGATTTATGAGGGTTGTCACCCATGTGAGTATTATGCTAGTCGTGAGTCCCAGTACATGAAGTTGATCTTTAACCCAATATCCTTCCCGTTGAACCCTGGTGTAAATTGTTAAACCCTACATCAGGTTGGCTGGATTTGAAGTTAGTCTTCAAGCTGGTGGTAGTAGTCGTAATGGATTTGCGACAACACAGCTGTTTTCTGTCACTAGCTTTAGCAAGATATTCTGTCATGGAACCATCTGGATCACGACAAGATTGCTCCAAGTGAGTTTCCATCAATTTTGTGATTCCTCCAATAACACTCGTTCGTGAAACCCTTTCGGCCCTAGTTGTTGGAAGAGTGCTAACAAGGGCTTTTGTAATATCTTGGGATTGTTGGGAGCCTGTTTCTTACTCTTGATCTGTTGTCTGACCTCTGTTTGTTAGTTGACGGTCAAGTTATATCGTGCGTTGGTGTGGTCCGATGCAAGTTACTCTTGTGGTTCGTCAAGCCATTCCACTTTGGGATGTCAGGAGAAACAAACTCCGGTACCTTGTCCATTTCTCAGACCAGGTCAAAGGATTGTGATTCGCAGAGTAAGAGGTTGTCTAGTTTTTGTTCTGTTCCTCCTTGGAGTGTCACACCCTTTTATATCAAGAGGTCGTGCTTAGTCTCATGACGTACTTTATGAAGTGATGCTCTTACCCTTCCTTATCCATCTACCTCCGAGCTACTCGGGCTCGAGAATGTTGGGGATGCATATTGATGTGGTAATCAGATATTCTTAGCAATTGTTATTGCTTGGAAATCCAAGGACTTTGATGGCACTCTTAGCATGATTGGTAATCAGATCATCAAGCCGAGTTGTTTGTGCTGCCAAGTCCACTTGTTCAGGTGCACACCTTCGGCCCACGAGTTAGATTCGTGTCGAAACTCTCAAGACCACATCTTTTCCCTTGAAAAGCAAGTTTCCTCTCGCAAATCAGTGACATGCGGTGGTTCGTGATATCCTGGATGTCTTTCCAGAAGTATTGCCTGGTTGTCACCTGACCATGATTTCGAGTTCATGAATTTGTAGGTTCTCGGAATAGCTTCCTTCTCCAAGAAACTGTGATGGATACCCCTGAACTAATCGGCTGAGCTTAAGCAACAATTTGGAGAGTTGTATGACGAATGCTTTATCTTACATTGTTCATAATCAAAAGGGATGTCTAGTTTTGTACGTGTCAAAGCGAGATGGTGTTTTACTCTGATGTTTCACTTATCTCCATGCCGTTGTTATGACCGATACAATCACCCCGTTCATGCAACTTATGAGTTCATCTTCCTAGAGTATCCTAATAAGCTTGTCATCGAGCCCATCGATAGCATCCTTAAAACCCTCCATGGCTGGAAGGATTCTTTTGGATGGTTGGCAGTAATGTTGGAAACTTGTTAGAACCATCTTCGTGTCACCATGTAGTATGTGTTCTGGAGCTTAACACTGTGGCCCATGTCTTGAGAATCTAGTAACCCTAATTTTTCCTTTGACTTTTGTAAACTCCCTTTCAGACAAGCTAAGTCTGAAGTATCTGTACACTGAACGAAATCTATACCTCAAGAAGAAATGATGGTTGTGTTTCTCAAGAGTATGAGGTAAGCCTATTTGTAACTCCGGCAAGTTAGATGTTGTGGTTCACGCACTTCACCGGAAGGTCTATCGACAAAATCTCTTGACTTGGTAAAATCAACCACTCTCCATGAGGATCTATGTGACTTATTCTAGAAGTTGCCCTTATGGTCTTTTTGAATCTTGAAGTACGGCCTTTGCTTGATGATCGGTTGGAGGATATTCCAAAGCCTGATTATGATACCTAGAAGCTCAAGGAGAAGATTAAAGAAGCAGTTGCTAAATGTGTCTTGGTCGATCCTCCTGCTCCTTGTATCGTGGCAATAGCTCGTTTATGAGGTTTTCTCCCTCTATCTAATTGTTGATCAGTGATATATCCGTCCATTTTTCTGGAACTTGAAGTTTAATCAAATCACATGTACGTTGTGTGAATTCGTCAGTCACATCGGGGCCCAGACTTTTACCCTTATGGAAGACGCGTTGTATGTCAAAAGCTTGGAGTCTAGAAGATGTCCTTTCTCCTCATGGTGCTTCAAATCTCTATGGTCTACTCATCCGGGTGGCGTGAAGTGATGTCATGGTCTTGGACAAAGATTCCGATAAAGACGGCGAAACAAAGTGATCGATTTGCCTATCTTCTGATTGACTTCCTGCTTATTCCTCAATGGCTTATGGTCTTGTGCAAAGTTCATATTTCCAACCCTTGGAGAAAAACTTGTCTCTTACCTTGAAGTATCTTCTGTTCTTTCCGCCACATCGGCATGTCATGCTAGATCATCGTGTGATCAAGAAAATTGTGGAAGACACGTGTTGTCATGTGTCCCTCCTCTCTCCTTCTACTCTAGGAATCTCGGGACGAGATTCTTGTAAGGGGGGTAGATTTGTAACAGCCCCAATTTAGTACTATAAAATCTGAGCCAAATTTTCACTTTTTTAGTTCTTCTTGCATCATGGCATCCATACTTAATTTGCTTAACCTGAAATAAAGCTTTGACAACAATTAATAAATCAAAATAGATTTAACTCCTTTCCTTGATTGGGAATGTTTTTGAATAAACTAAAATTATCGTGACCTTCCATATTTGTCCAGGAAGTTCCAAGAGTTCCTTTTTAATATTTTTGAAATTCGTTTCTAAGGTGTATAAAGACAATAAAAATGAAACTTATCAAAATTGCCATATTTAAACCCTATGAACAAATGTTGTTCAAAACACTTTATTTTGTAGCACAAATTTTTGTCGAGCTTATAAATATTATGGGGAGCCTACATGAATATTTTCAAAATTTTCAGAAATGTTTAAGTGGCTCATTTAAATCCCTAAAATCCTGCTGGTTTTAAAAGTTCACCCAAAAAGAAAGAAAGATGCAGGCAAGGGGTTTTCTGAAAAATTGCCTTCTTCTTTCCTGTAGCGACCGAGCGCCCGGCTGAGTGCCGCCCGTTGCTGCCGCACCAGCTAGCTGGCCGCCGTGCTGAGCTAGGGGGATAAGGGCGCCAACAAGGCCTTCCCCTCTCTCGGCTTTGCTCCCTGCTCCCTCGCTCTCTCCTTCCCCCTCTGGCTCAAAACCCTAACCCTACTGCCATGGACGCCATCGAACCGCCGCCGCCCCCCTCGAATCGCCGTTGTCTTGGGCCGCCCCGAGCAGGACGAAGACCATCGTCAGCTCCGCATCGTCACCCTCTACCTCCCCATGGAAGGAATCGAGCCGGGACGCCCTCTGCTATGAGTATGACGTCGCCTTCTCCGCCTCCGACCGCCGTCGTTTGAGCTCAGGCTCGTCAACGTCCGAGCTCCTCGCCCCTCTCCGGCCTGCTGTCCACACTCAGGGTGAGCACGTGGTGCTTCTAGTGGTTTTTGCCCTATCGTTTGCACTCCGTAGCGTCCTGCCGCTATGGACCACCACCGACCGTCACGTTAGGTGCTTGTCGGAATAGCTCTGACGACCAATAAGTGGCGGCGGCACCAAATCCTAGCTCGCCGTCGTCCCGCGAGTCGAATGCATCCGCCCATGAAGTCCCGCTCGCTCCCAAGCGAGCTGTGCTTGGTCGACAACTTCTGCTGACGTCATGGTGATGTCAGCATTGTTTTATTATTTTCTGAAAATCATTTCTATAATTAATAAAACTCTGACATGTGGACCCTATGGTCAGCATTTCAATGTTTCCATAAGTGCAGAAACTTGTATAAAACTTATAATTTTAATATCAATTCATATACTTATTCAAAAAATGCAAACGAGGTATTAAAACTCTCAGAAAAATAAACTCTACCTGACAACACCAATGTCATGTCCAACTAACTAATTTTTATTGCTTATTAATTAAATTTCCAAAAATGGCTGAATTAAAGTCCAACTTTGAAAATTCATAACTTTATGAATATTGCTCCAAAAATTGCAAATACGATCTCAAAATGCTCAGGGAAATAATATCTACATGTTAGTTCTAATTACATGTTAAAATGAATAATCTAAATTGCTGTTAAATTGAATTAGCTAAAATGGTAGAATATCACATAATTTTGGAAAATGCATAACTTGAGAAATAAGGACTCAAAAATTATGTTTAATAGCTAAAAATGTCCAGCTTGACATAAGCTACATGTTAGTACCCTTGTCTTGACCTTTTGAACAAATTAATTTGCCTTTACTTAATAAATACAAAAAGGGCAGATTTAAATTAATATTTGAGAAAATCATAACTAAATAAATATTGATTCAAATTTTGCAAATGATATACCAAAATGATCAGCAAATCAAAGACTATCTAGTTATGTTAATTTCATAGCATGACAACAACTTTTCTTTTGATGTCATTTTCGAAATGGTTACAAGGATTAAATTTGAATAACCATTAACTTCACCATTTATTCATCGTTAATCGAAAAATTGCAAACGAGGTACCAAAATGATCAGGAGAACAATACCTATCTAACAATGTCATTTCCATGCATGTAGACCTCATATTTCAGTACTGTACATTTTGGGTAATAACATAATTCACTAAGTTAAGTATGGAATTTTAACCCGTTAATTGCGATATTTATTTTAGGGGTTCCAATTAACTTGTGGGTCATGCCCAAGGCCATTTCAGTGCATAATTTGACCATCTCGTCATGAGTGTGCATTGCACCTTTTGTATTCATGTTATTTATTGTTCTCCTGTTATTTTTTGTGTTTCAGTAGATTTAGGAGTCGAGGTTCCACCACAAAACCTCGACAATCCGTGCTACCAGCACCATCAGCAAGGCAAGAGACAACCTAACCTTCTGTGCATATCTCATCCTATAGATTGATACGTCTCAAACATATCTATAATTTTTTAGTGATCCATGCTAGTTTTGTGTTATTGTCACATGTTTTTACTATCAATTATATAATTTTTTATGCATTTTGTCGAACTAACCTATTGACAAGATGCCAAGTGCCAGTTCCCTGTTTTTGCTGTTTTTGTATTTCAAAAAAGTCACAACAGGAAATATCGTCGGATTGCCCTCAAAATTTATGGAGATTTTTTATGCGATAGAAGACACCCGAGGACCAAAGGGCAGCCTGGGGGGCCACCCACAGGGCAGGGGCGTACCTGGCCTGCGGCCCCACCTGGACCCGCGGGAGTAGCTTCGGTGGCCAATAAGTGGCGGCGCCACCAAATCCTGGCTTGCCGTCATCCCGCGAGTCGAATGCGTCCGCCCATGAAGTCCCGCTCGCTCCCAAGCGAGATGTGCTTGGTCGACAGCTTCTGCTGACATCATGGTGACGTCAGCCTTGTTTTATTATTTTCTGAAAATCATTTCTATAATTAATAAAACTCTGACATGTGGACCCTATGGTCAGAATTCCAATGTTTCCATAAGTGCAGAAACTTGTATAAAACTTATAATTTCAATATCAATTCAAATAATTAACCAAAAAAATGCAAATGAGGTATTAAAATTCTCAGAACAATAAACTCTACCTAACAACACCAATGTCATGTCCAACTAACTAATTTTTATTGCTTATTAATTAAATTTCCAAAAATGGCAGAATTAAAGTCCCAACTTTGAAAATTCATAACTTTCTGAATATTGCTCCAAAAATTGCAAATAAGATCTCAAAATGCTCAGGGAAATAATATCTACATGTTAGTTCTAATTACATGTTAAAATGAATAATCTAAATTGCTATTAAATTGAATTAACTAAAATGGCAGAATATCACATAATTTTGGAAAATGCATAACTTGAGAAATAAGGACTCAAAAATTATGTTTAATAGCTCAAAATGTTCAGCTTGACATAAGCTACATGTTAGTACCCTTGTCTTGACCTTTTGAACAAATTAGTTTTCCTTTACTCAATAAATACAGAAAGGGCAGATTTAAATTATTATTTGGGAAAATCATAACTTAATAAATATTGATTCAAATTTTGCAAATGATATACCAAAATGATCAGCAAATCAAAGGCTATCTAGTTATGTTAATTTCATAGCATGAAAACAAATTTTCCTTTGTTGTCATTTTCGAAATGGTTACAAGGATTAAATTTGAATAACCGTTAACTTCACCATTTATTCATCGTTAATCGGAAAATTGCGAATGAGGTACCAAAATGATCAGGAGAACAATACCTATCTAATAATGTCATTTCCATGCATATAGACCTCATATTTTAGTATTGTACATTTGGGTAATAACGTCATTCACTAAGTTAAGTATGGAATTTTAACCCGTTAATTGCGATATTTATTTTAGGGGTTCCATTTAACTTGTGAGTCAAGCCCAAGACCATTTCAGTGCATAATTTGACCATCTCATCATGAGTGTGCATTGCACCTTTTGTATTTGTGTCATTTATTATTCTCCTGTTATTGTTTGTGATTTGGCAGATTCAGGAGTCGAGGTTCCACCACAATACCTCGACGATCCGTGCTACCAGCACCATCAGCAAGGCAAGATATAACCTAACCTTCTGTGCATATCTCATCCTATAGATTTACAAGTATTTTCCCCACCATAATATTGCATTCGATTCCAAGGTCCATTTTGGTAGATGGTTAGAGAATCCTGTTAATTGCATTAGTTCCCTACACATTATCTGTTTCCCCTTATGTTTCATAAGAGTGATGTGCTGGCATGAGTAAATTATAACTGCTTTAAATTAGATGCTTAGCCATGCTTAGTCAAATGCTTAATTGTCCGGTGATTATTTCCATGATTGAGAGTTTGATGGAATGTTCGGATGATATGGAGACTGGTGGTACTTAATTAAAATGCTAAAAGGCTTGGATGAGTTGCCATCGGGGTTGATGGTGTTTTGCCTCATTCTTGTCGCCTAGGCTGAGAGTGCTTTTAGCTGGAACCAAGAACCGAGCGTGCTTCTATCGGTGGGACATATGGAATCCTTAGTAACTGAATAACTAGTGAGGGGATAGCCAAGGGTCCTCTAGTTTGAGCTTTCCAATTGCGTGTGAGTTGGATGGTGGAAAAAGGCTCGATGAGGATGGTGGTGTTTAGGTGTGGCGGCGGCGCAGTGTGTTGGAGGCACTGAACCTGTACTTCTGTCATCGATGATCCTTGGGTTAGTCTCATGCGCGGTAAAGGTTTAACCGCGCCCACTCTGCCGGCTTTCCCCAGAAGAGAGCTAAACAGGTGAGCCGGACGGTACCGATGGCTAAAAATAGTACACCCCTGCAGGGTTTAATCTTTTCGAAAAGCCGTGTCCACGATTGTGGAAAAAACTTGGGAAAGGCGGATCAGCTCATAAATAACATGAACCTAATAAAATTGTCAACTTGAGAGTAAAAGGTTCATTTCCTCGAGGGTGATTCGAGGGAGTGCCTTGGTGGAGATGAGTGGTGGAAGATGGTTACTTTTGGTTCAAGGTGAACTGAAGAATGAAAGTTTTACTATCTTATCCCCTTTCGAAAAACCTTCTGAGTAGTCGATGCCATGAGTCATGTCTTTAAAAAGGAAAACTAGCTTTATGCAAAACAACTACCATATAGCTTTGAAGCCAATCATCTGAGCGTATATAGCTCTAGTAACCTTGCGAGTACGTCGTACTCAGCCTTGCTTTGTTGATTCTTTCAGTTGAGGACTTCACAGAAGTCGATGGTGGGTTCTACGTTGATGTCGACGAGTAGTCTGGGGTTCTCGGGTGGCAGCCTGGGGGGTCACGGAACAGGTTGGCGCCTCCTATGTTATCTGCAGGCCTCTTAGGCCATATCTGGATCTTGTTGTTTAGAACAACCTAAATTTGCTTTCGCTGGTTGTACTGTTGGGTCGGTGACCTCTGATTGTAATATTTGGCTATCTTTCTCTATTAAGAGTTGAACTATACGATTTGTGTCGTAGAGTCTGTGATGTGCTAGTTGTTCCGCAGTCTTGATCTCTCTATTATGCATTGATAGCTATGCCAGTGATTATGGCATGATCGAGGTGTTGCGTTGCTGATGATTCATTCCGAGCAACGCCTGCCAAAGGTTTTGGCCTGGGAGTGGTAACCCTAGTAACGTTCAATTGCGTAGCATGACCTGCAGTTTATCTGCATAGTTCTGGGGTCGGGGCGCTATAGACTACCATCTAGCTACTGCCATGGACCCAAGGTCCAAGGTGGGACTACTCACAAATCATTCCGGAGGAAGGCATGGCGACGAAGAGCCCTCTGGGATCGATCTCCCCGTCGGCAGGGTGCCGGGATCTGCTTCAGATTGACCCCCGAACTAGGGTTTGAGGTGACGGCGCGTCGGGATGTCTTCTGTGGAAAATAATGGCCGCCCCATCAAAATTAGGGATTATGGGATTTTATAGGCGTCGGAGGGGGCCGAGGAGGTGCCCAGGGGGCAGGGCGGGTCCCACCCACGCCTCCTGGTGGGGCCGTGGCAGGGGGCCATCCTGGCCCCTGGGTGGCCCCCCAGGTCGCCCTTCGACGTGGTGGTGTATTCCATCGCATAAAAATTCCCCGTAAATTTTCGTCCAATTCCGAGAATATTTCCAGAAGTGATTTTCTGAAATACAAAAACAGCAAAAACAGGGAACTCGCACTGGGCATCTTGTCAATAGGTTAGTCCAACAAAATGCATAAAAATGATGTGATATGATAATAGAAACATGTGACAACATCACAAAATTAGCATGGATCACTCAAAAATTATAGATATGTTTGACACATATGAATATGCTTAGCGGCTTCGCAGTTGGCTCCACACTTCACCTGCGGAAAAAATAAGAATAAGAATGAGTACACAACATCAAACAGTCGTCAATAAGGGATCCAATAGCTTATAAGCAAGATTTGAGAACAAATTATGTGTACATAAATAGTATGACTATCACTTACGAGTATGTGTTGATGGAGTGACTAAATGTACTCACTAGCTAAGAATTTTTGGTATATGGTATACTGACATGTGCAGCTCTAATTTGAGACAATTGCCACAATGCCACTACTCAAAACCAAAAGTTCCAAAATAACACTAGAAAAAACCAACTTGCCAAAATACCATTAGAGTTTTGGTTCGTATGCCAGGATACCACTATGAACTAACTGAGACTAAACACCCACATAAAAAGACATATATGACCTTACCTTCTCACACCACAGATCTCATTTCAGCTCATTTCAACATGATTTCAGCTAATGAAAAAGACACATTCCAGCAACACTACAGCAGCAATTTGACAGCATTTCAGCATCACTACAGCAGCAGTTTGACAGCATTTCAGCATCATTTCAGCCTCATTTCAGCTCATGAAAAAGACACATTCCAGCAATAGTACAGCAGCAGTTTGACAGCATTTCAGCATCACTACAGCAGCAGTTTGACAGCATTTCAGCATCATTTCAACAGTTTTCAACTACATTATAAGAGCGACAAGGATTTTCCAAAAGGTCACCAAAAGGATAGAACTAGTAGTTCAACATACAACAAGTCAACTATACATCTAAAGTAGATATCACACCAGACTAAACTTGCTTGAGAGGGCTATTACTAGTGGTTTTGCCCCTTGTACATGCACTGGGAGGTGAAGAAGCAACTGCAATGGCTGCTGCCATCGATCTTGTGACTGGACTTGAAGTTGCAATAGAAGGTTGCGAAATTGACTTGGTTGGCATGCATGGAGGAGCAGTACTGGTTGCCTCGGTTTCGTTTGATTTGTGCCTACATGAAACTAAAGATAAGCATGCAATAGATGTGCAAATAAGAAGCTAATGTAAAGAAAAAAATACTGTTTTAGAAGAGGAGTTGCATCCTGATCGGCATCGCCTTTTTTTTCCCGCTCTTTGCATGTCTTCAAAAGATGGCCCGTTACTCCACATCTTTTGCATACATGCTTCCTACCAGTACCACCCTCGCTTCTGTTTTTGTACCTTCTAGTTCTTGGACGTCCAGCACTCCTTGACAACTTGGGTGGAATCATTTCAAAGGCTGGCTGTGCATTAGGCCATTGGGATTGGCCTCTAATTGGCATGAGAATTGGCTCATATGCAGCTTTGAACTTGGCAACCGAGAAGCAATCATTAACATATTGATCTACCTTCTCTCCTTTCGAGAATATGAAATGGAGAGCATGTGTACAAGGCTTCCCACCAATCTGCCAGCGTCTACAAGAGCATTCCTTTTTGCCCAAGTCAACTGTATGCCTCCATCCATTTCCTGATATCTCGGCTATGGTTGGTGTTGCCTTTACTTCAGCATAGCGCAATCCCTTGCTTTTTTGATTCAACTCCGTTACCACGCTAGGTAGTATGTTACCTTGCAGCCCATCTGCAACCACCTTTCTTTTTCCTCTCATTTTCATCACCATCTCCCTATATGTGTCTACAAGCTCTACGATTGCAAGTTGTTTCTTCTCTGTAATCCAATTATTGAAGACTTCTGCCAAGTTATTACTGACATACTCAACTTTGGTTATTGATGAAAACTTGCTTCTAGTCCACACACGATTATGGTGTTTCCTCAAGTAGGCTATTGCTTCTGGGCTGGCAGCTTCTATCTCCGCCATAAGTGATTCATGTTTCTCAACTTCATATGTCCAGGCTGCAGGCCACATGTTATCAAGTATGTCACCTTTGAACTTCTTCTTGAAGTTGTTCATGAGATGCATCATACATTCTCTATGCTCACAGTTAGGGTACACTGTATGGATGGCATTCTCCAATCCTTTGCATGCATCTGTATGGACTGAGAGCCCTGTTAGATCACCAATACACAACTTAAGTTGTTGCATAAACCACACCCAATTTTCAGTGTTCTCCGTCTCAAAGATCCCAACTGCCACAGGAAACATCCAGCTATGTCCATCAACACCAATAGCTGCAGCAAGCTGTCCCGTGTACTTCCCTGTAAGAAAGGTTGAATCGACCCCCAAATATGGTCTACAACCTGCTAGAAAACCATCAATACATGGCTTGAAGGCAATGGACAGCCGATTGAAGCAGTGCATGATGCCACCTTTCTTTCGAACCATCTTGATATCTATTTCACATACACTTCCTGGGTTGGCTGCCAATAATTCCGCCTTAAAGTTCCACAATAGCTGAAAGTTCTCTTGATATGTGCCATTAAGGGCAACTAGTGCACGAGCTCGCCCTTTCCAAACATTGTATAGTCCAATTTCATGTTATACTCCCTTTCCAACCGTTCTTGAAGACCCTTTGCACTAAGTGTGGCCTCCTCTTGCATGATGGCTTTCCCCCTATGAGCAATCCAATCCTTGTTTGCCATTCTTGCTTTGCCTTCTTTCTTGTCACTTTTGTTGGCACTTCCACAAGTGTGAGAAAATGGAAGTTTCTTTACCTACAAAAATTGACAAACATAAGTATATTCATAAATTGCAATATAAGAAGTGCAGAAATAAATATCTCATGTCAATAGCAATAAAAGGTTATTTCCATACCATGAAAGTTCCACAATCCTTTAACTTGGCAGCATGTATCCTCCATGGACAATCTTCATCAGAACATATAGCACTGAATCTCTCCTTGTCGCTATACTGGGTGTTAAAAGACCACTCTTCTCTAATTGCTAGCTGTCTTAAGGCAACCTTAAAAGTTTTTCCATCAACAAATGTGCTCTTCTCTTTAATTTGAGGACAATTTCTATCATGGATATGAGTGGGAACTACATTGGTAGCAATTATACCCTCATCATCCCCCGGCACATTTTGTTCATCATATGAGTTGTCAACATCAAGTGTTCCCAGTGGAATCCTTACAGCAGCTACCTCTGGCTCATTTTCAGGAGCCTTCACATCCACTACCTTCTCCTTCTCCTCCTCCTCATATTGCACAGGTTCATCATCCTCATACTCCCCTGGATAGGATTGGTTCGGCCAAACAAAGAATGGAGCATGAACCGGCTCATCATTCTCCTCGTCACCTCCAACATGAGCAGATTCATTGATTTTGTTCTTGTTATCACTCGTTTTGACAGGGACTGGATCAAGCTTATTCGGAGGCGATGGTGACTCGGGACCGGGTCAAGTTTATTCGGAGGCAATGGTGATTCGGTAGATCCAGCAGGAGCGCATACTCTAAAGACCGGGTTATAGGTCCAAGCTAACTCAGAAATGGATGACTCGGAAGATTCAGGTGGTAACCCGGCAGGAGAACCGTTATCACTCGTTTTTGGCAGGAACCGAATCAAGTTTACTCGAAGGTAACGGTGATCCGGTGGATCCAGAAGGAGTACATACTCGAAAGACGGGGTTATAGGTCCAAGCTGACTCGGAAATGGACGACTCGGAAGATTCAGGTGGTGACCCGGCAGAAGAATCCCGATTCAGCCAGAAACTCGGTCGATCAATGCTCGAAGCAGATCAAGACTCGGAACCTCCTGAAGATCCAAAAGCTGCGTCCGGAATACCGAGTCTCGGTTCAATCAAAACCGAGTCAGGTTTACTCTCTACAAATTCGGCTCGAAGCTTCCCGAAGATTCCAGACAGGTACGATGCCAAGACACAGGATAATGCAAGCCAAGGCCCAAAAAGGAAGTCGGTGATGCCAGAGAGAGTTCGGGACCAGCCCGAGACATCGAAAAAGGAACTTTCCAGAGTTGGCCGGAGACAAAGCTTGCAGTTCGAGTTCAACACGGCGCCGGCCAGGGAACTTACCTAGTTTAGAAACCGACCTACACTATGAGTTGTAATCCGTGTAGAAGTGTAATTGCTGTACGCCAAAGACCAGGCCACCTATATATATGGGTGCACGGCCGATTGAGAAAGCTAAGCAAACAATCGACAAATCAATACAACCTCTACTTTTTACCCTCAAACCCTTGTTCCTGCTTCCGTTGTTCGGCGACTTCGCTAGATTTCGACGAATATCGACAACCGAGCCAAGTGCGGTCCAATCCGGCTTAGCTCAGCCAATCGTCGCCGGCCACCTCCGACGGGGTCCCTCCCGAGGTGCTAGGGCGTCTGGTTTCAAACGCGCCGAGTCTCTGTCTTGCGTATCGCGCTGAGACCCGGCCTCCCGCGGGGCGAGTTGCGGAGTATCTCCCCCGGCACCGCGGGTACACGAGGACGTGTTCGTGTGACGCGTTTCTATCGCAACACACTTTTTGGCGACTCCGCTGGGGAATAATCTCTAAACCTAAATCGGACAGCAATGACCGGTTCTAAGGCTACAGATCTGTCCGGCATCACCACCGACAATATCATCAAGCCTACTCTCAAGGACTTGTCGGAGGTGCAACGTCAAGGCTTTGATGAGTGGAAGAAGAAAAGGCAAGAGGAGTTCGAGGCGCTGCGACTCAAGCGGGAGAAGGAAGACGAGGAGTTGTACTTGGCCAGCTTCAAGGTAGATCGGCAAGGTGTAACTGCGCCGATCAAGGAGCCGGAATACGTACCTTTGAACGTCAACACCGACACACCCACTGTAAGTAACAGTACTTTTACTTCTGAGCAATTAGCCGAGATCCAATTTCATGTTTCGCAAGGTACTAGTAATGTTTATGATCTTATGTTGGAGCATGAGAGGGCTAAGAAAAATACCACTCAAGGCCCGACATCGGATACTCAACCGATGAGCCCATACAGGGAAAACCGACTTGTTAATCCCTTACCCTGTCCGACCCCGATCCGGAGTTCACCTTACTCGGCACAACCGGGTCTAGCGGTGCAAATTCTGGGACGTGGGTCTATGCCGAATCACGATTCGGCTCATTGGACACAAGCCGGCCCTGTTGCTAACTCCGCTCCTGTTCCGAATCAATCGTCCAACATGGACGATTTGGTTGTCGAGTTCAGGAAAAAACTAGATCAGATAGCTTATGATAAATTCGGGTTCATGCCGAAACATAGAACCTATGTTAAGCCTTATCCCGAATATTTCGATTTACAACCTTACCCACCTGGCTATAGAGTTCCTGAGTTTTCTAAGTTTAATGGGGTGGATAATAAATCGACATGGGAACACATTAGTCAATACTTAGCTCAACTAGGCGAGGCTAATCATGATCATATTAAAGTACACCTGTTCTCTTTGTCATTAACCGGGGTTGCGTTTTCTTGGTTTTCGGCTTTAGCTCCTAATTCCATACATACTTGGTTTCATCTAGAGCAAAAGTTTCATGAACACTTCTATGCCGGAGAAATCGAGTTAAAACTGTCCCACCTTACATCGGTTAAGCAGAAGCATGATGAATCGGTATCCGATTATATTAAGAGATTTAGAAACACCAGAAACCGATGTTATAGTCTGGTGATAACCGAGAGGGATATGGCCGACTTAGTTTTTAATGGGTTAAGGACATATCTGAGAGAGAAACTAGAGGGGCACGAGTTCTCTTCAGTCGGTCAGGTTCAGGAAAAAGCTCTGGCTCACGAAAGCCGAGTTAACGAATCCAAGGACTCGCATCGGATAAACCGAGGTCGGCTTAACGCTGTCGAATATGATGCCGACTCTGGTGATGAAGCCGATGTATACGTAGCCGAGTTTGTTTGGCCGAGTAAGGCCAAACCCTATACATGTGATGATCTAAAGCCGGTTCGCAAGAACCGGGATGATGAAATAAAGTGTAGCTTTGACGTAGGCAAATGCGATAGAATATTCGACGCCTTGTTAAAGGATAAAGTGATTCGGGTCAACCATGTTATGCCGTCACCCGATGAATTAAGGCGACGCGCTTATTGCAAGTATCACAATTCTTTCTCTCATGCTACTAATGATTGCAATGTCTTTCGTCGACAGATACAATCGGCCCTCAACGATGGACGATTGAGCTTTGCCGGCATGGCTATTGACACACAGCCGTTCCCAATGAACGTGCTAGACCTCGAGGGAAAGAAAGTTCTTCTTCGGCCAGAAGCGGCCGAAGCCGCTAACAAATCTAATGTGGTTATTGGTGAGCCCAGGAAAGAAGCCGGAGTCAGGGAAGCAAGGAGAGCAATCACATTGACCCGGCAACCCGATGGAAAGGAGATTATCAAGATTACCGTCAAGAACTCCATACTCGGGGGGCAACAACCACAAGCAGGAGATTCCGGGGTCCAGAATCAAGAGCTCGGAGGGCAGACTCGGTTCATAAAGCCCAAGAACCCGGAAGTCGGCAGGTGGAAGATGAATCAAGCTGAATACAAGCCGAGGAAGGTTAAGCCAACTTTTGACATGCTATTGAACAAGTACGTGTACCAAGCCGGGTCTAGAATGAACCGGCAATATGGGAAACGACCGAGATCACCCTCCAACGATAGGAATTACCGACATCAAGATTCGGCTAGGGATGCTAAGCGTCAGGTAACCCGACAGACAGCGCAAAGCCGACTCGTCTATCCCGGAGATTCCTCATATTGGCGAGTTAAGGAGCAAGGGACCAAGGCAGCTGACATAGAGAGTCGGGTAATCCCGGACAGGTCCTTGATCATTGGAACGCACGTGTTGAAACTGAAGGACCCGGTTGCAGAGCCATCGAGTGGTAAGCCGATACTTGCTATCGTGCCTAAAGCAACTGAGGCAGTCAAAGCTGGATCCAGCCAAACCGAGATAGTTGAAACCGGGTCTAGCCAGGTCGAGTCACCCAAACCTCGAGATTCAAAGTACACCCAGCCAAAGTGGTGTCCGCCAGGTATAACAAAGACACAGAAGCGGAAACTGCAAAGGGCAAGGAACCGAGAGAAGGCAGAGAAGGATGCCGAGTTAGCTCGAGATGTCAATTTTAATGCCGAAAAGCCGATGATGCCAGCTCAGGTATGGGTTCCAAAACCGAGTTCTCCAACGACTACACTAACGAATACACCAGTTTCTGCTGCAAGCACCGAGATAAGGCCAGTTTCTGTACCGGCCATGACATACACTTCATGGGCAGACGAAGTAGAAGCAGCAGACTTGGAAGCACAGGATAAACCGACGTCAATGAAGTCGGTTGACGAATCAGTAAATGGAGACTCGGTAGAAGAGGCCATGGACGAAGAGCTAGCAAGAAATGACTCAGAATCAGCAGTAAACGAGTTGGAGGACCTGGCAGATGAACAATTACTTGACTACGAGAGTACGCCGACTTGGGTAAGTATGGATATTAACATGGTATACTATTTGCCTGCCGAGTTTCGTGCTGCAGAAGAAGAAACCGAGGTAGCACAGATCAACTTTGGACCCAAGAACGCCGTCTTCGAGAAACCTGAGGGACCGGTGAAGCACTTAAAACCTTTGTATGTTAGAGGACATATCAATGGGAAGCCGGTTACCAGGATGATGGTGGATGGAGGCGCTGTGGTGAATCTAATGCCATATTCTGTCTTCAAGAAATTGCAACTGGAGGATGATGATCTGATGAAGACGAACATGGTACTGAACGGGTTCGAAGGAGGAGAAGGAATTGAGGCCAAAGGAGTCATTAGTCTGGAGCTCACAGTGGGAAGCAAGACTCTGGCCACTGCCTTCTTTGTTGCTGAGGTGCAAGGGAATTACAATGTGTTACTCGGAAGGGATTGGCTCCATGCGAATCAATGTGTGCCGTCCACCATGCACCAGCAACTCGTACAATGGATCGACGATGAGATTGAAGTCGTTCATGCTGATAACTCGGCATGTATTGCCTTAGCCGAGTCCATTGTTGATTGGCAACACTCCAATGCTACATGTCTCTCGGGACGTGATCTATCCGGGTTCGATTTCCTGAGTGCTACCAGGGACGGATTCGTGCCAGTATCCTTAAAGCTGGTTGGGCACAATGGGCTACGGCTCAAGTAGATGGATCCCAACAACGATGAGTGGTTGCAGAATCGTCTGGACAAGTATCGGGCAGAGAGGAACGATATGTGTGAAGCAATTGAGGAACCAGACGACATGGATAAGTTGGGACAAGGCTTTACGTCGGCCGACCCGCTCGAGGAGATAGATATCGGGGATGGTGCTGTTCCCAGGCCGACATTTGTAAGCCGAAATCTAGAAGCCGATTATAAATCCAGGTTAATCGCGCTTGTAAAGGAATATGTAGACTGCTTCGCTTGGGAATATCATGAAATGCCCGGATTAAACCGAGATCTCGTTGAGCATCGGTTGCCGATTAAAGCCGGTTTTAGGCCACACAAACAACCGGCTCGTAGGTTCAATCCAGCAATATATGACCGGATCAAAGAAGAGATCGGTCGACTTCTCAAAGCTAATTTTATTCGGCCGTGCAAGTATGCCGAATGGATTTCTAACATTGTGCCGGTTGAGAAGAAGGGGTCCGGCAAGATCAGGGTGTGCATAGACTTCCGGGATCTCAACCGAGCTACACCCAAGGACGAATATCCTATGCCGATAGCAGACATGCTCATTAACGACGCCTCCGGACACCGGGTCATCAGCTTTCTGGACGGGAACGCGGGATATAATCAGATATTTATGGCTGAAGAGGACTCGGCCAAAACAGCGTTTTGCTGTCCTGGTTTCGTCGGTTTATTCGAGTGGACGGTAATGACGTTCGGGTTGAAAAATGCCGGAGCCACATATCAGAGAGCTATGAACTTGATATTTCACGATCTTCTTGGAGTCATATTGGAAGTTTACATTGATGACGTGGTTGTTAAATCGGACGGCGAGTCAAATCATTTGGCCGATCTGCGACTCACATTTGAAAGGATGAGGAGGTACGGGCTCAAGATGAATCCATTGAAGTGTGCCTTTGGTGTGCGGCTGGGAGGTTTCTCGGTTTCATCTTACATGAATCCGGAATAGAGATTGATCCGGCAAAGATTGAAGCCATCCGGAAGGTGCAAGCACCGAGTTGCAAGAAGGATATGCAGAAATTCCTAGGCAAGGTAAATTATTTGAGAAGATTTATTACTAACTTGTCTGGAAAAATTGATGCGTTCACACAGATACTTCGGCTCAAGGACGATACCGAGTTCACCTGGGGGGCAAGGCAGTAAGAGGCGTTTGACCGGATAAAGGCTTGCTTGTCTAACCGTCCAATTCTGAGGAAACCGAGTGATGGTCTACCGTTCCGGCTCTACATTGCGGCCGAGGAACAGGTGATTGGGGCAGCGTTAACTCAAGAGGCCGAAGGACAGGAGTACGTCATCACATACTTAAGCCGGCGATTGCTGGATGCCGAGTCAAGATACAGCTTCGTCGAAAGGTTGTGCTTGTCTCTGTACTTTGCTTGCACCAAATTGCGCCATTATCTTTTATCTAGTGAGTGCAAAGTATTTGGTCAGACCGATGTCATCAAACATATGATACATAAGCCGATTCTCAGTGGATGAATCGGCAAGTAGGCATACGGGTTAATCGAGTATGATTTGGCTTATGAATCTCTTAGATCTATGAAAGGCCAAATCGTAGCCGACTTTATTATTGAACATCGAATTGACTTAGAGCAAGAAGCCGACTTAAATCTTGTGTCGGTTGTACCGTGGAAACTCTACTTTGATGGCTCAGTTTGTAGCAGTGGACAAGGTGCCGGCATTGTGTGTATATCACCCCACGGTACTATCTTTGAAGCCTACTGTCGTCTCGATTATTTTTGCACTAACAATGAAGCCGAATACGAAGCCCTTCTATTCGGGTTAGAGATTTTGAAGGATGCAGGAGTAACTCATGTCGAGGCATATGGTGATTCACTACTTATCGTCCAGCAAGTGGCCAAGATCTTCCAGTGTAACAGTGGATCACTCAACGCCTATCTCGACAGGTGCCTGGATATCATTTCGACTCTAGATCATTTTTCTATATCTCATGTTTCCAGGCAGGACAATTGGCTCGCCAATGATTTGGCACAGCAGGCCTCAGGCTATCATGTCAGCAGAGGAGTATTTTTCATAGCAGAGAAGCCGATGCTGGCTGTTGTCAATGACTTGGGAGCTGAAAGAAAAGCCGAGTTATCAAACTCGGGAGACAGAGGAAAAGCCGAGTCATCAGACTCGGGAGACAGAGGGAAAACCGAGTTATCTAATTCGGCTCTGAAAGAACCTGGCGAGACTCGGTTAGCTGATTGGAGGACACCTGTTATCAATTACCTGAAGAATCCGAGTCAAAAAACCGAGAGGGCTATTCGGCGGCTTGCTTTTAAATATACTCTGGTAGATGATGAGTTGTATCGCCGAACAGCTGATGGACTTCTTCTTAAATGCCTAGATGGAGATCAATCTCGGATCGCCATGGGAGAAGTACATGAGGGATTGTGCGGTACACATCAGTCGGCCCACAAGATGAAGTGGATGCTCAGACGGGCCGGATTCTATTGGCCGACTATGATCAATGACTGCTTCCGATACTACAAGGGGTGTGAGGCATGCCAGAGATTCGGGGATATTCAGCTGGTGCCGGCTTCGTTTCTTAACCCGATAATAAAGCCGTGGCCTTTTCGAGGATGGGCATTGGATTTTATTGGTATGATTAACCCGGCGTCGTCCAAAGGGCATCGGTTCGTACTGGTTGCTACCGACTATTTCACCAAGTGGTCCGAAGCAGTACCCCTCCGGAATATGACCCACAAAGAGGTAATTCAATTTATTACAGAGCATATTGTTCATAGATTCGGTATTCCGCAGACTCTTACTACAGATCAAGGCACCTCATTCATGGCCAAAGAGGTGAAACAATTTGCCGAATCACTCGGGATGAAGATGCTCAGTTCATCTCCATATTACGCTCAAGCCAATGGACAAGCCAAATCAAGCAACAAAATTCTGGTCAAGCTGATCAAGAAGAAAGTACAGGATTACCCGAGGAGGTGGCACGAGGTATTGTCCGAGGCATTGTGGGCTCACCGGATCTCAAGGCATGGTGCGACCAAGGTAACTCCTTTTGAGTTAGTGTATGGACAAGAAGCCGTTTTACCGATAGAAGTAAATCTGGCTGCTTTGAGGTTCGCTAAGCACAACAATTTGTCGGTCGTGGATTATCACAATTTAATGATGGATAACATTGATGAGGTGGCCGACAAACGGATCAAAGCTTTGGAGGATATCGAGAAGGATAAGTTGCGGGTGGCAAGAGCTTACAACAGGAGAGTCCGGATCAAAGATTTCCAGCTCGGTGATTTGGTTTGGAAAGTTATATTACCAATCGGCTCAAAAAACGAAAGTTCGGTAAATGGTCGCCGAGTTGGGAAGGACCGTTCCGGGTCATAAGGATTGTACCCGGTAATTCATATCTGGTGGAGACATTGGAGGGCAACATTTTGCCTCGGGCTATCAATGGGAAATACTTGAAGAAATTCCACCCGAGTGTGTGGCAAACTGCGTGAGCTACACATATGGCCGATGAGCTTAAACATCGCCCTTAGACCAAATCTTCTACATTGATTATTTTCTAGTACGCAAGCTTTACTAGAAAACAGGGGGGCATGTGTTATCACTCGTTTTTGACAGGGACCGGATCAAGCTTATTCGGAGGCGATGGTGACTCGGGACCGGGTCAAGTTTATTCGGAGGCAATGGTGATTCGGTAGATCCAGCAGGAGCGCATA
Source organism: Puccinellia tenuiflora (assembly GCA_012064385.1). NCBI lineage: Eukaryota > Viridiplantae > Streptophyta > Magnoliopsida > Poales > Poaceae > Puccinellia > Puccinellia tenuiflora. The sequence continues at coordinate 157,781 of QRDG01002245.1, read as the reverse complement.
CTCTAAAGACCGGGTTATAGGTCCAAGCTAACTCGGAAATGGATGACTCGGAAGATTCAGGTGGTAACCCGGCAGGAGAACCGTTATCACTCGTTTTTGGCAGGAACCGAATCAAGTTTACTCGAAGGTAACGGTGATCCGGTGGATCCAGAAGGAGTACATACTCGAAAGACCGGGTTATAGGTCCAAGCTGACTCGGAAATGGACGACTCGGAAGATTCAGGTGGTGACCCGGCAGAAGAATCCCGATTCAGCCAGAAACTCGGTCGATCAATGCTCGAAGCAGATCAAGACTCGGAACCTCCTGAAGATCCAGAAGCTGCGTCCGGAATACCGAGTCTCGGTTCAATCAAAACCGAGTCAGGTTTACTCTCTACAAATTCGGCTCGAAGCTTCCCGAAGATTCCAGACAGGTACGATGCCAAGACACAGGATAATGCAAGCCAAGGCCCAAAAAGGAAGTCGGTGATGCCAGAGAGAGTTCGGGACCAGCCCGAGACATCAAAAAAGGAACTTTCCAGAGTTGGCCGGAGACAAAGCTTGCAGTTCGAGTTCAACACGGCGCCGGCCAGGGAACTTACCTAGTTTAGAAACCGACCTACACTATGAGTTGTAATCCGTGTAGAAGTGTAATTGCTGTACGCCAAAGACCAGGCCACCTATATATATGGGTGCACGGCCGATTGAGAAAGCTAAGCAAACAATCGACAAATCAATACAACCTCTACTTTTTTACCCTCAAACCCTTGTTCCTGCTTCCGTTGTTCGGCGACTTCGCTAGATTTCGACGAATATCGACAACCGAGCCAAGTGCGGTCCAATCCGGCTTAGCTCAGCCAATCGTCGCCGGCCACCTCCGACGGGGTCCCTCCCGAGGTGCTGGGGCGTCTGGTTTCAAACGCGCCGAGTCTCTGTCTTGCGTATCGCGCTGAGACCCGGCCTCCCGCGGGGCGAGTTGCGGAGTATCTCCCCCGGCACCGTGGATACACGAGGACGTGTTCGTGTGACGCGTTTCTATCGCAACAGTTCTCAATGGTCACACCAAACCTTAAAGTTCTTGATTCATTACATCTATCAAACAATTGTGCTATCTCTGACTCAGAAATTAAAGGAACAGTTTCATCTCCGGATCCATACCAAATGGTCATTCTCTGATCAGCAGACCATAAAAACTGCTCCTCCACAGCTGCTGTTATCTGCGACACGGACAAGTCCCGACCTGCCGCAAAATCCCATGTTTTGCCCCTTCGGTACACTCTTCTGCCATCTACAAACGTCAAGTATGACTGCACATCGATTTCTACTCGGAAATTTTCCTTTGATCAACCTGAAATAGACAAACATATCATTTCCCATAATTCAGAAGAGGTGTTATACCCAGAAATGCATGTAATTTTTTCATTTGTATTAATATAGTTTTTATCGCACTTATTGCCTGCTACTATTTATATTGTTCTTTGATTACTTATACCTTTCTTCTCTTTTAGCAGATCAGGATACATGTAATATAACGGTGGTTATTTTCTTATCATGTACCATATATTTCATAACTATAAAAAATGTGCTCTTACTGCTATCTCCATGCCTGTTTTAACATTCTTTTATTTATTGCAGTTGTATGAAACATGCAACCAACAGTTTGACCAAATATCCTCTGCTTGATGAATTTAATAAGAAAGCACCAGATCTATGTTGTGATGGCCCACACTGCTACTCTGCAGTCCCAAAATGTTTGGCAGGATGTGGGTTTACAAAGCACTGTGATGTCATAATTGATCAGAGTGGTAGTACTGTAATAGATAAACACTGTAATAGACAAACTACTACGAACAGTACAAGCAATGAAGAAGAAGCATACCTACAGGCTGCTGAAGGGTCGAGGCAGCTGCAGGGGAGAGGCTCGCTCCAGGGGAAAGGCTCGCTGCAGGGAGAGGCTCGCTGCAGGGGAGAGGCTGCAGCAGGGCACCGTGCAGGTCTGCTCGTCAATCCCAGCGTCGGGCCTGGGGCGAGCAGGACGGCAAAGGGCGGGCTTAGTTCGGACGAACAGGGCAGCAGAGAGAGGTGAGGAGCTTGCCGGACTAGCGTTGAGGACGGATTTAGACTGGAGAGATCAATCGCCGGCGCCGCGATGCGTTTCGGTGTGCCGCCGCCATTGTCGCTCGTGAGCAGGGGAACGATGCATTGGAGATAATCGATTTGGTTTCGTTTCACCTTTTGGATTTAGCTAGGTCTAGATGAGGGCAACTTCGATATTTTAAAAAAACTGACAAGCACCACACAGGTTGACTTAACGTGAAAGCTTTGAGAACTGACGGCGGTGGTATTGCAGCATGAAAAAACATAACAGCGGTGCTATTGCGGCAAGTCCATTTTTCTGAGTGTTATTTTGGAACTCCCGGTTTTGACTAGTGGTATTGTGGCAATTGTCTCCTCTAATTTACTATAATTTCACTCAAAATGTTAAAAGTGCACAAGTGAGAAACTAAATTGATCTTAGAAATGAAAAGGCATGTAAGAACAAGTTCAATCAGAATCTAGGCATGTCAAATTTAAGCACCAGCAGAACAGAAGAACAGATCTACCAAACACTACAGAAATATCCTATGTCATAACCATGTAAAAAAACAAGTACACAACATCAAACAGTCGCTAATAAGGGATCCAATAGCTTATAAGAAAGTATTGACAACAAATTTTATGTACATAAATAGTATGATTTACCAAACCAAACCAAGATCATCATGCATCAGGATTTTTAGATCTAGCAAAACAGCAAAAAGAGGGACACACGCATCAATTATACCAGGTACTACAGTAATAGATCCAGATGCTCCATGAGAGGGAGTGTGCAGGGCGATAGTCCCGCAGTAGGTAGGGACGATGAGGTTGAGCTTGCTCCAATTGTACCTGGATGGTAAACAAGAAAACAACTTATGGCAGCAGAAGCATCGTGCTTTATTCTTTATTAGAGGGATCGTAAAAAAAGGTCCAACTAGTACAATAAGAGATTGCCAATTGACAATGAGTTCAATTTAACAACACAATACATTGATATTTTTATACGGTTCATAAGTAACTTGTAATTTGCAATTAACAAATAATGATACTCCCAAACATAAAGGATCAGAATCTCGAAAATTACACAACTACCTCTATGATCATTTACATAATCAGAGTTGCTAAAACCGACTGAAAAGCATATGAGTTTAAGCCATGTTCAAGAGGAAATACACATTATCAATGCACATATCTCAGTTGGATTTGGATAATAATAGCCCACACAAGTGCTTGGACTGTCACATGTCATATGTTACAAGCTCACAAAATCATGCAGCAAAATCACTACCAGAGCATAAAGATCCACATCAGTAATAGGACCATGCATAGCAGCCAATAGTGGAATATCACAACACAATAATCTGAAGAAACTACTATTCTACTTCCAACCATTCAACAAACAAGACCTAATAATAAAGCCAGCAATAACAAATACTGACATTCTATACATTAATACGATTAGCAGCTTACAGGAAAGAGCTACAGTAGGATATGCAAATATAATCATGAAATAACTAGCAAACTAAATTCAGAGCAGCTGACCGGACTACATTGATACCAGTACCGTAGAAACCTAAATGGATTAGGGGACAGATCTGCGGCCTGCGGCCGACTAGGAAATTGATCCAGGAACAATGGAACGAACCTACCGGATGGTGGGCGTGGGGAGTATGTAGAAGACTATGACCTTTCTGACAGAAATGGCTGTTATGTTCCTAGGTTTGAATCCTCGATCAAACAGCTTATGACCAACCGGTTCGAAATGGTCATAAATCTATGACCAATTTTTTCAGGGTCACTGACAAAAGGTCACTGATACCCACAAGTATAGGGGATCGTTGAAGTCTTCGATGTGTAACTATAGTATCGATCCCACGAGGAGTAGAAGGTATAAGTATTTATCCTATCAAAGAAGAGTGTCACTTCCCTTATTATCTATGCACTAGACAAACTAAAATGATTAAATGATGCAAGTGTTTTTGGGTTTTTGATGTATAGATTACAATAAAGTAAAATGCTGAGAATGCAATATGACAAGTGAAAGCTCTCAAAGATAGAAAGCCCAATCCTCTATGCAGCAAGAGGACAAGCTCAAGTGTGTGTTTCTTATAGGTGGAGAGGGTTCCCAAGGGCTACTTAAACTTCATGGTATAAATATTTCTAGAACAACAAGGTAAACATTTTGTCAAGTTTTAATCTTCTTTGCACGGAGCCATAATTAGGTTCAGCTAAATAAATATACTAAACCTCTTATGATGGATCATGTGGCCAAGTAAATGACTGCACAAGAATTATTCAGACATAAAGTCCCACCGTAGCATTAATCTTTAATGTCCCCGATACTAATGCCCTTATAATGCAACTTCATGATTCGGTCTCAGGTTTACGTGTCCTCCCAAGTCTTCCTCACTCCATTACACTACGGTGTTCTCCTATGAGCCCATATAGGTGAAGTGATGTGCAGTCGACGTTCGCACAACACCATCATAGAATTACATCAAAGATAAAAACTAGATAAGATACCAACACATGTTATAGAAAAATCATTGCCAATTCATCCTATGCCCCCAGGAACATGAGAGAACTACTCACAACGCCAAGACATGATATGATTTAGTGGTACAAGTGATACAACACAATCTGAAACTATGATCTCCCCCCAAAACAATGACAAGTAGCAATTCACAAACATATAGAATAGCACTTAGACAAAAGCTAGGGATCAAACAATCTCAAACTATGAGGGGATGAAGTGGATCACGAAGATGGTGATGGAGATGGTGCTGGTCTTGACGGTGGTGTTGATGGAGTCTCGGAGGGGGGATGGAGAAGACCTCCGGAGGTGATTCCGGCGGCATTTCCCCCCTCCGATCTTCTCCGGCGGCAGCCTTCTATCTCTCTGTTTCTGGTTTTGTGTTTCTCCGCCGCTTCCCTCTGGAAAACGTCGGGGGAGTATTTTTATAGTCGTTTTTAGGTCACGAGGAAGCTTCGGGAAAAAGGATCGACGCAAATGGGGCCACGAGGGCCAAAAGAGGTGGGCCCACGGGGTCAGGTACAGGGGCCGCGTGGGGCACCCTCTTTTGCCCTCCGGCCTCCGTTTGCTTGCTTCCTTCACTCCTAGGTCTTCCACCTTCCAAAAAAATGATCCCCATAAATTTGCAGCTCATTATGACGTCGTTAAGGCCCTGAAATAAATAAGGAAAGAAATAGGGGTTTTCTGCCTGCGCAGGATTAATTCCATAAAAAGAGGAAATCATTATTAATTACCAAAAATCATTAAATACCTGTAATATACCCCTTATATGATGCAAATATGAATGGAATACAAGTATTATAGTGCAAAGTTCATGTATGCATTTTACATGCATCAACATCCCCAAGCTTAACTCATGCTCGTCCTCGAGTATGGAAGTGATAAAACTAACATGAACTTTGCAATATAATAACAACATGGATATAAAAGATGACTGCTAGTGCTACATAAAGTCAAATGATTCATTATTCAAAGAAGTAGCAATATGCAAACAGTTTATAAAGTGATATCAAGTATTCAATACAAGGATGTTCAATGATAGTTCACAAAGTGTAACATAAAAGATAGTAATATGGACCACAAGTATGCAATATGATGAGTAAGAACATCCTACATTGGTCATAGAGTGAAGATGAAAATCTGAATGTAAAAGGTGGACACTTTGGAAAAGATAAATAAATGAGTAGAGGTCAAACATGCATAAGTTTCATCTATCCTCCAAACTATTCTAGTTAAGTTATAGATTTCAATGGTAATACTTGGTGTCAAGCTCTCATTCCCCTATCGTAGCATCTTGAATGATTAAAGTTAAATGTGAAAGCAAATATGAGCAGTGGCCTTGATAAAGTAAAGGTTAGATGTCTCATGCCCCTTGAATACAAGTACCTACACCATGATTACTCAACTTGGGAAACAAAGCAAGTTTAAGTTATCTATCATTGTAAGTAATAATGGTATCATCAAGAGTCTCAACTGGGGTACCTATTGTCCCATGATATGGATCAAGCCCACATCAAAACAACAAGACAAACAAACATAATGAACAACCTCAACACCCTTTTTATTTACCACTTGATATAGCTTTTTATTGTAGGGTGTATCACAGAAAGTTCAAAATAGCATGTAAGTAAATTTCCACCATGAATGATGCATGGATTAGATTAGCGGCCCAGGTTTCTCTCTAACCATTTATACAAACTCATTTAAATTTACTCTATTTCCACATTATTTCACCATGATAGGCATCCATAAGCAAAAGTGCATGATATCAACTAAATAAATGATGGAACATGTTGAAAGCTTTGCATGTGACAGCACATATGGCTAACTCCCAACCTTAAACATTTATCAAGCCACTATCATCATAATATTAATCACAATCGTTCATGTTTATTAAATGCAACAAAAGTAAAGTGTGCATCAAGTTCGTGAGAGCTTTTTAACCAACTTTTCCCATTACAATAAATAACATAATCATTTTCATTTAGAGGTATAGATAACACAAATAACATGATAAACATACTTGGAATAGCATAAAGCTAATAGGTAGATATGGTGGACTCACTGGAAAAACTTTGGTTGAAGGTGTTGGAAACAAGTTTTTACTTGTTGGAATTTTTGGGCTAGCAAAAGGGAGAAAGATGACCATCTAGATGCATGCATGAGTGTCCATAGAACTAACTAATTCATGTAAAACAAGGTGAAATAACATACAACATCAAAACATGAATAAAAGATAGCTCATGATAAAGCATTTGCAAATTATTACTCATAAAGAAGCTCATGAATCATGCAACTATATGTGTCATTAAAATCAACTTAGGCATCCCTTTTTCCAATACAATAAAAGCATGCAAGATATTTCAACCCATATTTCCAGTAGCTTTCTCATATAAAATAATAGTGGTGGTCTCAAAACAAAAATCAACCAAAACAAAAACAAATAAAAGACGCTCCAAGTTTATGCGATAAAGTGCATTGATATAAAAACAAAAGTTAGACATGTGCGAACCGAGAGTGTGTAGGTCCAGTGGGGTTGTCTTCACATCCCCAAGCTTATGTCTTTCACCATCCTTGGATAGCTCTTGGTGCATCTCCTCTAATCCCTGTGAAAAAACTTCAAAACATTGTTTCTCCCATTTCTTTTCTGTGGGGTGACATTAGTAGTGATAGACAAATGTATTACTTGCTGCTTATAATCCTAAGACAAAAATTCATGTGAATGTCCAGAAAGTGTATAATGTTGTATGCCTATTAATAAACTCAATTGGATCAACAAAATTCAACTTAAAAGTTCAAAACATGCATCAAACAATATTGGACAGAATCTTTCCAGAAAACTGATAGCAGAAAAACGTATTTTTCTACCTATTTTACACATGTCTAAAATTCTTAAAAATTCATGCATACAGAGGATGAAAAGTTGCAGTTACAGTTCATCTCATCGGAGTTACAGAATAAGAACTAAAAATCAAACCGTGCATAGACCTGTGCTGGAATGAAATCTCCGCATGCAAAATAACAACTTTCTCAAACCAAAATGGGTAAAACTTGGCACTTTATTAAAAATTCCAGAAACTAAACTAAAAAATAAGTCTCTTGTTACAGCAAGAGGACACAAAGAAAATAAAAAATAAAAAAAACCAGGTTGCCTCCCGTAAAGCGCTTTCTTTATAGCCATATAGCTAGGCTTACTTACTTGGTATCAAGATGGTTGGAGTGAGGTGGCTTGTCATCCCCAAGATTAAATTCTTGTATGTAGGGTGATCTTAGGGTTACATCCCCAAGCTTGAGTTTTTGTCTCTCTTGATCTTTGTTTATCACCCTCAATTCTTCCACTTGAAAGTTCTCTTCACACATAACTCACCATAAAACTTGATTAGAGGGGTTAGTGTCTCCATAAATTAAATCTCCATAGGTATAGCAAAGACATATCATGAGTTGATTCTGAACATTAGCTACTGTTACTATGGTTGTGCATTGCTCTTTGATCAATAGAACCACACAAAACACAAGTACTGAGAGTAATGCAAAATGAAGACATAATCTGTCAAAAACTGGACAGCCATAAAGAGTCAATTTTTAGAGGAACTTATGTTGCTCAAATCATAAAACTTTGAACTAATGAAATGTGTATTAATAGCTGAGTAATGCTGTCATAAAATCTCAGCTCAAATTTCTCTTCTGTTATTTTACACATTTTTCACAGTGAAGCTTAGGAATCTGTTTTCTGGACAGCAAATCACTATGTTCAATCTTATATTTCAAAAGATATTATGCTTTCCATTAAGATGAAAAATAAGATACAAAGGTGTGGTTACAGTATTAAACAAACACCTTGAATCTATTTATTTAGTTTTAGATTTGGGAGAAGTTTTAATGGTAGAGACTTTGCAATGGTTCCATTGGCATGAACAACACATGTTCAAGGTCGACCCCAACATCTACTCATCCTTCTCATTTACTTTCCCAAATTTTATATAAAGTGAAAATCTTAACTAATTGTTAGAACAGTAGGTAAAGTTATTTTGCAAGTTCTCAAGATATAAAGGTGTGCCCAAACAGAATTGGAAGTTAAAGCATAAACATTAAACCATTAACTTTTAAGTCTAACTCTTTTCCTATGCATTGGCATTTTATATATGAATGAATCACAATAAATAGAAATTTCACAATGCATATTAACAGTAGTAACTTGCAGCATATATTTATTAGAAGCATAAAGAGGGTTCTTAGTACCTCCTCTTTTATAATAGTTGCAAGTAGAAGAAATAAATTCAACCATAGAATCACAAGAATCATTCAACTTAGATAATATAGGCACATAAAGAGGATCATTAAATTTTTTGGAATTCATTAGCATGCTTCCCTCTTTCAAATAATTATTAAGATCAAGATAAGGTTTAATATCTGGTTGCAACAATATTTGGAATAAAGATAATTGCAAACCACATAAGTATTCTCAACATAAGCAAGTTTCCTCCATGGTGTGAATAGGGGAGTTTAGAAATAAAGTAAGACTCTCATGAGAGAGTATCACACGCAGCAAAGATATCATTTTTATCCTCACATAAAGTAGTAACAACTAAACAATGGAGGATTATCAATAAGCATAGGACCATCATCTAAAGCATTATCATAGCATGTCTAAATCATATTCTCATCATTTTAAAATCATTATCAATAATGTTCTCATTAGGCATAGGTTCCTATTCTTCCT
>QRDG01002245.1:100710-148451 GCA_012064385.1 Puccinellia tenuiflora | reverse complement strand
ACCCTCTTTCTCCGGAATTCAAGCTTTGATATCTTGTGAGTATTACTTGCCAGTACTGTCTATAGTACTGACCCCTTCAGGGCTGCTATTCCATTGCAGCCGACAGGTTTGAAGTCTGACGGCGTTAGCTTGGGAATCCCTCCGGCTTGGCCTGGGCAGGGATATGGTTCCTTCGTTTATCTTCAGGACTCTTAGTCCACAGTTGTATTCTTATCCGTAGCCGGATACCTTTTCGCTTCCGTTGTTATGTGGATCTTTGTATTGTATCTTTTGTTCTTGACTCGGTGAGTCGTTGTTGTATATATGTTCTTTCGTGGGTTCCATCGAGAACTGTTGTAATGTTATCACAATTCCACCCGCATAACGTGTGTGTTGCGACGTGCACGTTATGCCTGGTGGGCGTCCTAGGATAGTTATTATGCGGATTTGGCTGGAACGCTCAAATCTACATAGTACCGATCCGAGGGGCGTTACACAACCCTCACACATTGTTATCAAGTTTTATGAATATGTGATACCCACAAGTATAGGGGATCGTTGAAGTCTTCGATGTGTAAGTATAGTATCGATCCCATGAGGAGTAGAAGGTATAAGTATTTATCCTCTCAAATAAGAGTGTCACTTCCCTTATTATATATGCACTAGACAAACTAAAATGATTAAATGATGCAAGTGATTTTGGGTTTTTGGTGTATAGATTGCAATAAAGTAAAATGCTGAAAATGCAATATGACAAGTGAAAGCTCGCAAAGAGAGAAAGCCCAATCCTCTATGCAGCAAGAGGACAAGCTCAAGTGTGTGTTTCTTTTATGTGGAGAGAGTTCCCAAGGGCTACTTAGACTTCATGGCATAAATATTTCTAGAACAACAAGGTAAACATTTTGTCAAGTTTTAATCTTCTTTGGACGGAGCCATAATTAGGAATAGCTAATAAATAAACTACACCTCTTATGATGGATCAAGGTGCCAAGTAAATGACTACACAAGAGTTATTAAGACATAAAGTCCCACCATAGCATTAATCTTTAAGGTCCTCGATACTAATACCCCATAAAGTAACTTCATGATTCGGTCTTGGGTTTACGTGTCCTCCCAAGTCTTCCTCACTCCATTACACTACGGTGTTCTCCTATGAGCCCATATAGGTGAAGTGATATGCAGTCGACGTTCGCACAACACCATCATAGAATTACATCAAAGATAAAAACTAGACAAAATACCAACACATGTCATATAAAAATCATTGCCAATTCATCCTATACCCCCAGGAACATGAGAGAACTACTCACAACGCCAAGACATGATATGATTCAGTGGTACAATTGATACAACACAATCTGAAACTATGATCTCCCCACAAAACAATGACAAGTAGCAATTCACAAACATGTAGAATAGCACTTAGACAATAGCTAGGGATCAAACAATCTCAAACTATGAGGGGGGTGAAGTGGATCACGAAGATGGTGATGGAGATGGTGCTGGTCTTGACGGTGGTGTTGATGGAGACTCCGGAGGGGGGATGGAGAAGACCTCCGGAGGTGATTCCGGCGGCGTTTCCCCCCCTCCGATCTTCTCTGGCGGTAGCCTTCTGTCTCTCTGTTCTGGTTTTGTGTTTCTCCGCCGCCTCCTTCTGGAAAACGTCGGGGACCTTTTATATAGGCGTTTTTAGGTCACGAGGATGCTTCTGGGCGAAGGATCGATGCAAACGGGGCCACGAGGGCGAAATTGGGTGGGCCCACGCGGCCAGGTACTGTAGCCGCGTGGGACCCCCTTTTGGCCCTCGGGCCTCCGTTCGTTGACTTCTTTCGCTCCTAGATCTTCTCCTTCCAAAATAATGACCCCCCGAAATTTATAGCTCATTATGACGTCGTTAAGGTCCTAAAACAAATAAAGAAAGAAATAGGGGTTTTCTGCCTGCGCAGGATTAATTCCATAAAAGGGGAAATCATTATAAATTACCAAAAATCATTAAATAATAGTAATATACCCCTTATATGATGCATATATGAATGGAATATAACTATTATAGTGCAAAGTTCATCTATGCATTTTAGATGCATCAACATCCCCAAGCTTAACTCATGCTCGTCCTCGAGTATGAAAGTGATAAAACTAACATGAACTTTGCAATATAATCACAACATGGATATAAAAGATGATTGCTACTGCTACATAAAGTCAAATGATTCATTATTTCAAAGTAGTAGCAATATGCAAACAGTTTATAAAGTGATATCAAGTATTCAATGAAAAGATGATCAATGATAGTTCACAAAGTGCAACATAAAAGATAGTACTATGGACATTCTTACTTTTGCATACTTGTGGTCCATAGAGTGTAGATGAAAATCTGAATATAAAAGGTGGACACTTTGGAAAAGATGTATAAATAAGTAGAGGTAAAGCATGCATGAGTTTCATCTATCCTCCAAACTATTCTACTTAAGTTATTGAATGCAATGGTAATACTTGGTGTCAAGCTCTCATTCCCCAATCATAGCATCTTGAATGATTAAAGTTTAATGTGAGAGCAAATGTGAGTAGTGGCCTTGATAAAGTAAAGGTTAGATGTCTCATGCCCCTTGAATACAAGTACCTACACCATGATTACTCAACTTGGGAAACAGAGCAAGTTTAAGTTATCTATCATTGTAAGTAAAAACGGTATCATCAAGAGTCTCAACTGGGGTACCTCTTGTCCCATGATATGGATCAAGCCCATATCAAAACAACAAGACAAACAAACATAATGAACAATCTCAACACCCTCTTTATTTACCACTTGATATAGCTTTTTATTGTAGGGTGTATCACAGAGAGTTCAAAATAGCATGTAAGTAAATTTCCACCATGAATGATGCATGGCTTAAATTAGCGGCCCAGGTTTCTCTCTAACCATTTATACAAACTCATTTAAACTTAACTCTATTTCCACATTTATTTCGTCATGATAGGCATCCATAAACAAAAGTACATGATATCAACTAAATAAATAATGGAACATGTTGAAAGCTTTGCATGTGACATCACATATGGGCTAACTCCCAACCTTAAACATTTATCAAGCCACTATCATCATAATATTAATCACAGTGGTTCATCTTTTGAATGCAATAAAAGTAAAGTGTGCATCAAGTTCGCGAGAGCTTTTTAACCAACTTTTCCCATTACAATAAATAACATAATCATTTCCATTTAGAGGTATATATAACACAAATAACATGATAAACATACTTGGATAGCATAAAGCTAATAGGTAGATATGGTGGACTCACTGGAAAAACTTGGGTTGAAGGTGTTGGAAACAAGTTTTTACTTGTTGGAATTTTTGGGCTAGCAAAAGGGAGAAAGATGACCATTTAGATGCATGCATGAGTGTCCATGGAACTAACTAATTCATGTCAAACAAAGTGAAGTAACATACAACATAAAAACATGAATAAAAGATAGCTCATGATAAAGCATTTGCAAATTATTACTCATAAAGAAGCTCATGAATCATGCAACTATATGTGTCATTAAAAATCAACTTAGACATCCCTTTTCCCAATACAATAAAAGCATGCAAGATATTTAAACCCATATTTCCAGTAGCATTCTCATATAGAAATGATAGAGTGGTGGTCTCACAAAACAAAAATCAAAGCAAAACAAACAAAAAGACGCTCCAAGTTTATGCGATAAAGTGCATTGATAGAAAAACAGGAGTTAGACGTGTGCAAACCGAGAGTGTTTTGGTTTAGTGGGGATGTTCACATCCCAAAGCTTATGGTTTTCACCATCCTTGGATAACTCATGGTGCATCTCCTCCAATCCCTGTGAAAAAAACTTCAAAACACAATTTCTCCCATCTCTTTTCTGTGGGGTGATATTAGTGGAGATAAATAAACAAGTTTCTTGCTGCATATAATCCATGGATTAAAATTCATATGAATTATTAGAGAGTGTATAATGTTGTATGCCTACTCATAAACAATTGGATCAACTCAAAAGTTCAAACTATGCATAAAACAATATGGGACAAAATCTGTCCAGAAAAACAGCAGCAGTAAAACGTATTTTTCTGTCCTACTTAAATTTGTCGAACAATTCTTAAAAAATTCAGGCATATATAGGATGAAAAGTTGCAGTTACAGTTAAAATCTCAGCTCGTTCGGAGTTACATAATAAGAATTAAAAATCAAACCATGCACAGACTCTGTGCAGGAATAAAATCTCCGAATAGAAATAGCAACTTTTTCAAGCCAAAATGGGTAAAACTTGGCACTTTATTAAAAATTCCAGAAACTAAGGTACGAAAACAATCTCTTGTTACAGCAAGAGGACACAAAGAAAAACAACCGGGTTGCCTCCCGTAAAGCGCTTTCTTTATAGCCATATAGCTAGCCTTACTTACTTGGTATCAAGATGGTTGGAGTGAGGTGGCTTGCCATCCCCAAGCTTAAATTCTTGTATGGAGGGTGAGCCTAGGGGTAACATCCCCAAGCTTGAGTGTTTGTCCCTCTTGATCTTTGTTTATCACCCTCAACTCTTCCACTTGAAAAGTTCTCTTCACACATAACTCATCATAAAACTTGATTAGAGGGGTTAGTGTCTCCATAAATTAAATCTTCATAGGTACAGCAAAGACATATAATGAGTTGATTATACACATTAGCTAATATTACTATGCTTTTGCATTGCTCTTTGATCAATAGAACCACACAAAACACAAGTAATGAGAGTAATGCAAAATAAAGACAGAATCTGTCAAAAACTGGACAGCCCGTAAAGAGTGAATTTTCAGAGGCACTTACGTTTCTAAAATCAGAAAACTTTGAACTAATGAAATGTGTATTAATAGCTGAATAATTCTGTCATAAAAGATCAGGTCAAAATTCCTCTTCTGTGATTTTAACATTTTTCGCAGTGAAGCTTAGAAATCTGTTTTCTGGACAGCAAATCACTATTGTTTAATCCTACCTCTCAAAAGAGGTTATTCTTTCCTTTTAAGATGAAAAACAAGATACAAAGGTGATGTCACTCTTTTTATTTAGTTTTAGCTTTGGGAAAAGTTTTAATGATAGGGACTTTGCAATGGTTCCATTGGCATGAACAACACATGTTCAAGGTCGACCCCAACATCTCCATTACTCATCCTTCTCATTTACTTTCCCAAATTTTATATAAAGTGAAAATCTTAGACTAATTGTTAGAGAACAGTAGGTAAAGTTATTTTGAAAGTTATCAAGATATAAAGGTGTGCCCAAATAAAATTGGAAGTTAAAGCATAAGGAACACACCACAAAACATTAAACCATTAACTTTTAAGTCTAACTCTTTCCCTATGCATTGGCATTTTATATATGAATAAATAGCAGCCCTTTTGTGGTAACCAATGCATGCAATGATCAGTAGGTTGTGTTTTAAATAACATGGAAGCATAAAGATAAGCCTTTCTTCCTCTCTCATAATAGTTGCAAGTAGTGGAAGCAAATTTGACAAAAGAACTATTAGATTGGTGCAACTTTGCAATCTTAGGAACATATAGAGGATTATTGAAATTATCATGTGAGATATTAGTGTGTTTTCCCCTCTCAAAATAATTTCAAGAAGCACCCTAAACATGATGGTTATGGGTGAAAAGGTTATTAGTGTAAGATAATTTCAGCCCACATAAGTACTTTTCAACATATAAAAGCTTCTCCTCCATGGTGTGAATAGGAGAGTTCAGAAATAAAGTAGGACTCTCATGAGTGAGAGTTTTATCACAAGCAGCAAGTATATCATTTTTATCCTCACATAAAGTAGTAACAACTAAACATGGAGGATTATCAATAAGCATAGGACCATCATCTAAAGCATTATCATATAGCATGTCCAAACCATTTCTTCATCATTTTTAAAATCATTATCAATAATGTTCTCATTAGGCATAGGTTTATATTCTTCCTCATCATCAGAATCATAAAAGCAAAGTTTATCATTAGCAAAATCTTGAGTGTTACCCTCATCCATAGGTGGTGAAGGTGGATGTTTCCTCTCTTCAGTCTCTAGTTGTTCATCATCTTCATCATCTTCTCGCTCTTCATTGTCCTCCTCTTGGGGCTGTATGGGCATCCCCAAGCTTAGGCTTTGGTCATCTTCTTCACATACTTCCTCTTCCAAGCTTATATTTTCATCTTCTTCTTCCTGCAAAACATTAGATCTTTCTTGGGTAGCTCTCTTCGTTGTGTCAATAACATAAATATTTTCATCAAATTCATCTATGCATTTATTAAGGAGATTAGTGATAGTAACTTTGCATTCAGAAGCTATAGGGCAAGTTTCATGTTCATCAATGAAGGTGTTTAATTCATATGCCCCCATAAAAATAACAAATTTCTCTACTTCTTCCAACCCTAAGTGAGCATAATTCCCTGTATGATAAGTTGCAATAACAGGTTCAACTTTATTGGAAGGGCATTGGAATTCAAAGTGTCTAGAGTATTCAGAGCAACAAGTTTCTTCCTTATGACAATTAAGCAGTTTACTAGCAATTATATCTAGAACATCCATGTATAGTCTCAATCTTCTCCCTTCACCTGTTTTTCTAAACCAAGCAACTTTCATGGCATTTTTATAACAATTTTCCATTTTTTAATTTTTTTGGGTTTTTTTGATAAATGCAAAACTGAAAGTAAAACTAAACTAAATGCAAAACTGAAAGTAAACTAGAGTATATGCAAAACTGAATAAAAATCTAGTGCAAATAAGAATAAAAACTTAAGCGTTACACTCCCCGGCAACGGCGCCAGAAAACGTCTTGATACCCACAAGTATAGGGGATCGTTGAAGTCTTCGATGTGTAAGTATAGTATCGATCCCACGAGGAGTAGAAGGTATAAGTATTTATCCTCTCAAATAAGAGTGACACTTCCCTTATTATCTATGCACTAGACAAACTAAAATGATTAAATGATGCAAGTGCTTTTGTGTTTTTGGTGTATATATTGCAATAAAGTAAAATGCTAAAAATGCAATATGACAAGTGAAAGCTCTCAAAGAGAGAAAGCCCAATCCTCTATGCAGTAAGAGGAAAAGCTCAAGTGTGTGTTTCTTTTAGGTGGAGAGAGTTCCCAAGGGCTACTTAGACTTCATGGCATAAATATTTCTAGAACAACAAGGTAAACATTTTGTCAAGTTTTAATCTTCTTTGGACGGAGCCATAACTAGGAATAGCTAATAAATAAACTACACCTCTTATGATGGATCAAGGTGCCAAGTAAATGACTACACAAGAGTTATTAAGACATAAAGTCCCACCATAGCATTAATCTTTAAGGTCCCCGATACTAATACCCCATAAAGTAACTTCATGATTCGGTCTTGGGTTTACGTGTCCTCCCAAGTCTTCCTCACTCCATTACACTACGGTGTTCTCCTATGAGCCCATATAAGTGAAGTGATATGCAGTCGACGTTCGCACAAAACCATCATAGGATTACATCAAAGATAAAAATAGACAAAATACCAACACATGTCATATAAAAATCATTGCCAATTCATCCTATACCCCCAGGAACATGAGAGAACTACTCACAACGCCAAGACATGATATGATTCAGTGGTACAATTGATACAACACAATCTGAAACTATGATCTCCCCACAAAACAATGACAAGTAGCAATTCACAAACATGCAGAATAGCACTTAGACAATATCTAGGGATCAAACAATCTCAAACTATGAGGGGGGTGAAGTGGATCACGAAGATGGTGATGGAGATGGTGCTGGTCTTGGCGGTGGTGTTGATGGAGACTCCGGAGGGGGGGTGGAGAAGACCTCCGGAGGTGATTCCGACGGCATTCCCCCCCTCCGATCTTCTCCGGCGACAGCCTTCTGTCTCTCTGTTTCTGGTTTTGTGTTTCTCCGCCGCCTCCTTCTGGAAAACATCGGGGGACCTTTTATATAGGCGTTTTTAGGTCACGAGGATGCTTCTGGGCGAAGGATCGATGCAAACGGGGCCACGAGGGCGAAATTGGGTGGGCCCACGCGGCCATGTACAGTAGCCACGTGGGACCCCCCCCCTTTTGTCCCTCGGGCCTCCGTTCGTTGACTTCTTTCGCTCCTAGATCTTCTCCTTCTAAAATAATGACCCCCCTAAATTTATAGCTCATTATGACGTCGTTAAGGTCCTAAAACAAATAAAGAAAGAAATAGGGGTTTTCTGCCTGCGCAGGATTAATTCCATAAAAGGGGAAATCATTATAAATTACCAAAAATCATTAAATAACAGTAATATACCCCTTATATGATGCATATATGAATGGAATATAACTATTATAGTGCAAAGTTCATCTATGCATTTTAGATGCATCAATATGTTCAACTTGATTAACTATGATAAAACATCAAGTCTCAAGTCGTCCTGAACCGTGGACACGGCTATTCGAATAGATTTATCCCTGTAGGGGTGTACAATTTGGTCCACACGTGCCGACCGACTCCTGGGGCCACATGATTAGCACTCTTCCGGGGAATGCCGACAGATGGGGGTCAACCACAACTCTTAGCTTGCCTAGATGTGCCCATAAGCGAACCCAAATAGGGATTCATCCGCCATTAACAAGAGATGGCCATCTCCTGATGGACCCTATTTCTGTGCGTGGGGACCAAGATCAGTGTTTGTCCTTCACTTGTCCCTAGACACGACCTATGTTTCTCTCAAAACATTTTCATCTTTCTGTAAATGGAAGATGGCAAACTACATGTCCCACAGGCACACCTAAACAAGCAACAGCCGAGTGGGTACCTCGCCTGCGTGTGTCGTACTCTCTGTCTTGGTCCAAGCGATGAGAACAAGAGGTCCTACCACAACCCACTGTGGCCTCATTGTCCAAGCCTTTAGCAGATTAACATGTCCACATAACTTTCCTCGTCAACCTGACATGCTAGATCGATCGCACCTCTGATTCATCAATAGGACGGATCAGGCCATAACTAAGCATGGCTAAGCATATAAACATGTATGGGCTCTGGCAACACACAGGCAACCGTAATCACGCTAGGAGGATAACAAGTAGTAGGCGACAAGGGAGAACATGCAAGATAGGCTGACTCTACCTATCGACCAAAAGCTTTGGAACCGATATGTTGCTTATCAGAAAACAATACATGAAAATATGGGATCAGATAGAAGAAGGGGTTGTGCTTGCCTTGATTCGCGATAAACATAAATATAAAGCTTCAGGAAAACAGGGTGATTGACTTGTCGATCCATGATCAAGTGTCGTCCATCGGTGTTGTCGATCTTCACTTCAGACTCGTCCTCGATCTCGAACCGCGTTCTATCGAGAAGATATGAAACACCGGAAAGGAAGAAACGACACATTCCCTTCATGGCATAATGCAATACACATACAAGAATGATGACATGACAAGTTACATGGATTCAAGTTAAACCCTATGTGCAAATATCAAGTTAAATGGGCTTTTGCAAATAACCCATATATTAATAAAAGGGTTATTAATGAACTACTAATGGCACCATTGTAATTGTTTCAAACATGTATGAATTTGATACAAATAAACATATTACAATTTTCTGAACAATTATATATATTATTCATAATTTTCTGATTAACCAGTAAAAGATATTAAATTTACAAGTTTTACTGATTTTCTGGAATTCTGGAAAAGATTAAACTTCTGACAATAGGGTCCACTGTCAGGGATTTAATAATTACATAAATCTATCAATTATATAATTACTAGCACAATGCCCGTGCGTTGCAACGGTTTCATGACTTTCAATGAGTTATCTTTATATTGTCATGGCGTGATCTCGTGGCGACACAACCTTTAATAGGCGACGTGAGCGAGACTATGTTCATGAGGTCGAATGTCCGGGAGATGGTGGCCGCACGGCATGTGTTGATCGGCGATGTGAGCGGGACCACGTTGGTGAGGACATCCTCTGTCGGGCAACCCATCTCGCTAGCTTCAAACTATAACTAAAATTTTGTCCACCAAGGCGGGAAACAAAAATATAGTCGGCTGAACTACACGAGCAAAAATGATCTGGCAGTCACTGTAGCTCACGTAGGACTTTCACAGATAGTAGCAGTTGGAATCAAAAGCACGGTGCCTTTCAGACAGCTAACCGTTGGGTCAAATGAACGGTAATCACCAACTACTCGCTCATTAATCAGTTGAACGTGTAATCAGTTTTACCTGAGATTGAATAGAACGAATACCTGAGTACGTACAGCTGTTTCCTGAGTCTACATCCTATGAACTGAACCCAGAAAAGACAGCATAATGAAATGCTTCCCCAACTCTATGTTAGTAGGATATTTAAACCAGCGTAGATGCATGTAGAATCATAGAAATCATAGTATTCTAACTTGATATTCTGCCCATCCTTGGCGTGCTTTAACTGAAAAGTAGTTGCAGTGTCTGCAATGCATAGCTGGTCCTTGAACTTACAGCCAGTAGCGTTATTCACAGTTGGGTGGCAACCAGGAGCATTAAGAACTCGAAATAGAACTGCAGGGCGCTGATCGAAGACCACCATCCGGCCATGGCGAGGAGAGCTCGCCCATCGACCAAGTGCTCCAGCACATCGAGGCCCATGTCGTCAGAGAAGACGGAGTCGACCTCGCGGGTGCGGCGGAGCGGAGCTGCCCAGACCACCCGCCTCTCCAGCTCTTGCTCTGCACACGAGTGCGCGCTTGCACGACGCGCGCCAAAGCAGCGAGGCTAGCCCACAACAGATCGGGCGCTGGAACCATGGAGCCATCTTCTCCAGCCGGTGGTCTCAGATCGAGTGTCGGGTAGAGGGCTTGGGGAAATTTGGGCAGCCCACACGAGAGCTGCCCCCACGGCGCGATTTCCCGCGACACAACCACCGAATGCAGTGTCGGAGGGACCCCACCGCCGGCATGCGGCGCGGCGGCGCCTCGCCGATCCGTGTGGGGTCATCTCTTTTCGCATGGATGGGCGGGTGAGCTCAGGGATGTCCAGGATTGGGGATTTATTTTCTTTTTCTGTTTTATTTTCTTAAAACAGAAGACAAAGGATGGCTAGGATTCATCCATTTTGAGTTGGAGCATATCAAAGGTGGAGATTAAACAGCTCGGATCTCACGTTCGAAGGAAAGTGCTAGCCTGTACGAGACATGGACTCTCCGCAGTTTGTACTCCGTATGAGATACGAACTCTATATGCTTCATCATCCTGGTACGCCTCTTCAAGCTAAATCTGTGTCTGCATATCCGAGATCAAAGTTACGTGCATGATCGATCTCCTCCAGAGCGCTCTCGCCTCCATGAGGTATTCTTACCGTCGCCGCCTCCGACTCGCTTCTTTCCCTCACCAACGCAGGATCATATACTGGCCTTTTCGCATCGTGCAGCTCTCCGGCCGCTGCGACAAATCACCACTTCAACCTACAAAAGCGCCGACGCGAGTACGTTGCAGGGTGGTGCGTTCCGCTTCATCTAGGGTCCCGCTCCGGATCCTCAATCCCGTTTTCCTCTAGCCATGCACCGGTCATCGTCTTTAGCGGACACCATGGCCGGGCGGGAGGTTCTCCAGGGATCCAGCCGCCGGCATCTTTAGCGGCGGATGAGCGGGTGATTCTTCAGGGGCCGGCGTTTCCTCTACATCCATGCATCTCAAGAATCACACTCCGACTTGGTTCCACGGCTGGTTGATCGTCAGTTCCTTCATCGTCCTCTGTACGTACAGCGCTAGGAACCACTAGCGCAGGTAGCCTGTCAATTTTCAGAACAAACCTCAACTTTCCTTGGACCAGTTGTGTCACTTATTTCAGATTGAACAACGTGATTTCTCATGTTTGTTGACAGTGAATGGTACCAATCGACAACCATAGCGCGTCGGCGGCCGGCCTATACGATCGACATGGTTTAGGATTAGGCCTCAGGAAGCAGTACTACACAATCGCTCTTGATGTGTCATGGACGTGGATGCCATCTTGGATACACCTTCACGTGCAAGACCCTACTCGAGGAGAATTTGAAACTGCCATCTTACAGACAGTAGTTTCGCGCGCCACGCCGTGACTGTTACGGACATGCAGTTTCGTTGCCATTGGCACAACCTGCCTGAATCTACATCCTCCAGGCTAGGCAAACTACGACCTGTGTGCACAGATGTTGAGGTACGTAGTAATCATCTCACATGCACAATGCAATTTCTAACGTACATAGGAATTCCGATCACGCAAGACTAGGTCGCCGAAGAAGATTCACTACAGGATCAACTCAGTACGCCGACGGCTAAAAGCCGTCGGCATAGGCTATATAGCCGTCGGCGTAGGCTGTGCCGACGGCTGCCGTCGGCGTACGGCCGTCGGCGTAACCTGCCGTAGGCGTAGACCAAATCGCCGTCGGCGTATACTTTGGCCGTCGGCGTAAGATGTGCCGACGGCCCTATATGCCCCGTCGGCTTACGTGTCG
The DNA here is from genome assembly GCA_012064385.1 of Puccinellia tenuiflora. Taxonomy (NCBI): domain Eukaryota; kingdom Viridiplantae; phylum Streptophyta; class Magnoliopsida; order Poales; family Poaceae; genus Puccinellia; species Puccinellia tenuiflora. The sequence goes on along the minus strand of QRDG01002245.1, from coordinate 136,004 downwards.
TCGGCGTAATAGATGTGGGGCCCACAACAGGCCAGGCCAGCATGCGGCTATACGCCGACGGCATTGCCGTCGGCACAGAGTCGGAGCATATGCCGACGGCATTGCCGTCGGCACAGCGTCGACCATTTGGCATCGGCCAGGCCAGCCTACAGGCTGTGCCGACGGCAATGCCGTCGGCGTATGCTGTGCCGACGGCAATGCCGTCGGCATAGCCTCATGCCAGTATTTTTTTTTGTTGATTTCAGTACCAAATTGCAGCGAAAAATACAGAATTAATGCAGCAATAATAACAGAAATATTATGAGCATAATAACATCAACAAGTGCATACAAAACATCAACACGATACATGGTTTCATCATCTAACATGCGACCCACCAGCCGGAAGATCATCCTACATCTGTGGTGGAGACGGGGTGAACCCAAGATCTCCCCTGGTGAAGACAGGCGACCGCTGGCGCGGCGTGGCCGAAGTAGAGCCACCACGAGAACCAGCACCAGGCGAAGGATCGGGCGAAGGAGAAGCGCGACTAGCCGGTGAGCTCGGCGAGGCACTAGGAGAAGCACGAGCGGCCCGGGAAGATCCCGTTCCCTACATGTTCGAGCAAGAGTAAGCAACTTGCGAGGCAAAAGGAAAGCGGTAACCACTGGTTTGGTAAGAACTTACCGGGTTCGATGTGTAATATGTGCGAGCAAACATCTCCCTCGAAGGAAAGACCTGGCGGCGGCCCGGGCCTAGGAGGCGCAGCTCCTATCGGGTCCCCCGCTCTCCAGTTTGCATAAACCTAATCGTAGCCTGCCAAGGGTTGTAGAAATAAAGGGTTGTGCGAGCAAACATCTGCCAAAGATTCAAACTAGGGGAATTGGGACTTGTGATCTTTTGCAAAAGTAAAGGTCGAAACTTACCGCTTGGAACACCTCCATGTACGCGGCGTAGGCCTGATCCCTCTCGTTCCACATAGCCATGTCCTCGACGTAGCTCGCATGAGCGGCATCGTAGGCGTCATCGAAATCAGGCTACAATTTAAAAGTGATGAATCTCGTCAACTTAGCCATGCAGGAAGGAATATCGGAAAGAGGATGATAGTGAGAAAGACTTACATCACGGGATTGACGAGGCTGTCGAGGAGGCGGGATAGTGGTGCCGACGGGGATGGTAGCTTTGACCTGCGTGAAGGTCCTGCCAGGCCTGACCACTACACTAAGAACGCGCGGACGGCCATGCTCCAGCCCGTGCCCCGACAGGATCAACGCAGTCTCGTCGGTCTCCTGCTCAAGGGGGTCATCCACCTCCGGGTATAACTCGGAGAACGTCGTGCAGTAGGCGTCCAAGTCCTGCTCGGCTGTGCCGTAGTACTTGGGAAGCGAGGGCTGAGGCTCGCTTAGATCAAGCTTCTTCTGCTTCATCTTCTTCCAAGTTGACATGTCACTAAGCTGCTCCCCGGAAGCGGCCTCCTGCATCGGAAAAGAAATGTTAGTATCAAGTAGCAATATGACGGGAAATAAATGCAGGTAGCTCCATGTATATACATACCAGCCTTTCCTTAAAACGCCCATGGTTGAGGTTTCCCCCACTGTGTGTTCCATCGGTGCCTCGGTTCTTCTTGTTCCGCTCGCTCACGGCGGCGAACTCAGCGTCTTCCCCGGTCCACCTCTTAGCCAGCGCCTCCCAAGCATCATCTTTTCCATCGGCCCACAGAGGCATTACCTAAAAATGCAATACTCAAGTAAAGAACAGATAATGTAATATCATTGAAAATGCAATACGCAATATAGAATTTCATTGACAGATTACTTACCGACATGTAATCCTCGACGGTCAACTGCGGCGGGTTCTTGACAATCTGCGCCTTGTAAGCCCTAATGCCCCTCTCAGAACAGAAAGCGCCGATGGATGTGTGCTTTTGGTTGTACCACTGCTGCCGTGTCAACCTCACACAAGCCCTGTGCAAATTCCTGTCCGCCTCGGCCCTGTGCTCCTCCAGCACCCGGTAAAAGCACTTCAAATATGCATAAAGAAATTGTGAGAGTCATGAGTTAGCACGGTGGGTTAATCAAGTATGAACGAAACTCGAGAAATATGTCTTACCCAAAACTTGGTTATAACAGCGTCAGCAGCACTCTCGAAGCCCGGGGACGGAGCACCCTCGTAGTCAAGCCAAGTAATGGCTAGCTTCCTCTCGAGGCCGCCGGCAGGAGTGTAGAAGCCCAGCCAAAAGTGCCGAATAAGAGCTTCAAGCAAACTCGAAGGCTGGCGAGTCCCCTTGGGATAGGTCCAATTGCTGCACAATAATATCAAACATTAGTACATATACCAAATTGTTATGACCAAAATGAAATTACATGTTCAAAAATACAAAATTAGTACACTTACTCTTTACAGTTAGGCTGGATGAGGGCTTTCCCCTCCTCGGTAGTAGGCTCCTGTGCCTGACCGGGGACTCCCGCTTCCCCACGAATCCTCAGCTTCCCTGTCGCCTCCACCTCCACCTCCGCCTCGGCATCCGCCTCCGCCTCCGGTCGAGACTCCGCCTCGTCTCTAGACTCCGTCTCCGGCTCGTCTCTAGACGAGGCCTCCAACTGCAACTGGGAAGCCACGTCGCCAGAAGCGGAGGGTGGTGGCTCCAAGTCTACTCCACCTCCCCTGCCACCTCGTCCTCCTCGTCCTCGTCCTCGCCGTCCTCGTCCTCCTCTCGCATCGCTCGCATCGCTGGTCTCGGGGTAACGCGAATTGGGAATTGATGGTCTTCCACTTTGCGTAACCTTCTTTTGCCTCAGCGACCTAAGCAAGGACGCCGAAGATTCCTTGCCTTGGCTCATATTCTTGAATCACCTGCATTGAGAAAGAGAAAACAATTAAGCAAAAAAGACATAATAAAATGTAGACACTAAGCATAAAGACGTGTAAGCATAGAGACGTGTAAGCATAGAGACGCATAAATGTAGACACTAAGATAAATACTCGAATCATCACTAAGCAAAAAGACATAATAAAATATAGACCCTCACCTCGAATCATCACTCTCATAATTAGCTTGGTTCTCATTCTCACTATCACTATCGCTATCACGTGAGTAGTAAGTTGGAGGCTCCTCGCACGGTGGAGGCTCGTCAAGGTTGACTTTGCCCGCATGAAACTTCTCGAGCATATCTATGTCCTTTAGATTGTCCACGGACTCACCACGAGTTTGTGCATCGTTCTCGAGATTCTCAAGACCACCCGGTTGTAAATCAAAGTCCCCAAAGTCCACTTCCTCTTGATAGAAAATTCCCTCGTATGTTACAGGGTCAATGTTGTTGTAATCGTCAGCATTGGGCATGGGTAGCTTACCATGTGGCGATACCTGGAACACGACTTCCCATCCCTTGAGTCCCTCTTTCTGACATGGGTAGGGCAAATAATAAACTTGCTTGGCTTGGTGAGCCACAATAAAGACATCGGCTCCGCTATAGGTGGTTGAAGGCCTAACTTCGACTAACCCAATGGAAGGGGTACTTCTCTGTCCACCGTGTGGTCCTGTGTGTGGGTCGAACCAGTGGCATTTGAACACAACGAGCTTGAGTTCTAGGTTCGTACGATTGAACGTCAGCTCGTACACCCTCTCTAACCTTCCATAGTAATCAACGTCATCGGCTCCTTTGGTGAAGACACCGGTATTTACGGTTTTTGCATTCGGCCGACTCTTCTGGTGATACTCTGTATGGAAGCGATACCCATTCACATCATACTTCTCATACTTCATGACGGTACGGCTAAAACCTTGGGAAACACATCTCAACTCATCTGTCATCTCAACGTTAGAATCAGCTCCCTACAAGTAGAGTTCAAATTGTTTTGTGCATTAGTTACGTGTCATTAGAGGGACAAGTCACTGCTTGCAAGGTTAGAGGGACAGGTTAGAAATTACTTTTTTCATGAACCAGGACACAAATGAATTCTTCCCGGGAGCACCCTCTTTCAGAAGAGTATCCATCTCCGCGACAGATGGATCCTCCGCTCCCGACCACATTTCATCCTTGAATTCTCTAGAAGGAGAAAATAGGTATTAGACCGCAACCAAGTTATTAGTTGCAAAGTAATTTGTTCATAAGCATAAATCGACCATTTTACCTGATGAAATCGACCATTTCTGTCATGTTCATAAGCACATAGAGCATTATGCAACTCTTCTCTTCCGTGGTCAACGTATATTTTTCCCGGCCACCGGCCTTGCCACCGGGAGATTGGAAGAGTTTGAGCTTGGGATCACGCTTGGGCTCGTCGACATTGTACCGAGAGACCTGGTTATGCAGAGTGGGAACATCATCGGGATAGTACGTTGTCGCGGCGTCTGCCATCTCCCGAAGTACTGTTGCCTCAGCTATGCATGCTTCAATCTTAGCTTTGTTTCCAGTTATGTTTCGAATATACTTAAACTCTCTCTCAATACAAAACTGCCAACGAAAACTGCACCGGTCCACCCAAGAGTGCCTCGTTCGCGAGATGCACAACGAGATGTGCCATCGGAGTAAAGAAGTCTGGCGGAAAGATCATCCCTAACTTGCATAGCAACTCCGGCACAAGATCATGCAGCTTCTTAATAATCATGGGACATATCTGCTTAGCACATAGCGTGCGGAAGAAATGGCTCAACTCCGCAAGCACTCGCCAGACACGCTCGGGGAGATACCCTCGAACCATCACTGGCATCAACCGCTCAATCCATATATGATAGTCGTGACTCTTGAGCCCGGTGACTTTTCCCGTTACAAGATTGACTCCCTTACTTATATTCGAACAATAACCATCAGGGAACATCACGACGTGTTTGAGCCACTTGAATGCCTCCTTCTTCTGGGTACTATCAAGGCAGTAGTCGGCATTTGGCTTGAACCAATTTTTTCGGCGGCGGTCAGGAGGCTGCATGTGTAAGCTCTTCCTATCACACAGCTTCTCAACATCGACTCTAGCCTTGACATTATCCTTTGACTTGCCAGGAATGTTCAGGACTATGTGAAAGAGGGACTCTCCGACATTCTTTTCCGTGTGCATCACATCGATGTTATGGGGAAGTTCGAGGTCCTTGTAATACACGAGCTGGGTTAAGCCTGCCACGTGAGTCCAGTTGTGTGTCTCACCATAGCCCACATATCGTGGGCCATTTCCCACAACAGGCACGAGAGCACGTAGCTCGGCATCAACAGCTGCACCATCGAACGTCGGTATCTCTTTTTCTTCATGCACAACTTTGCCCTTCGTGAAGTTCTTTTTGTCATCTCTGAACCGGTGCCTTCTTTTGAGAAACTGTCGGTGCTTGTCAAACGCGACATACTTGCCACCTGCATTCAGCCAAAGGAACTCAAGTCGGTTCCTGCACACTGGGCATGGCAACTTGCTAGCTGTACACCATCCGCAGAATAGGGCGTACCCGGGTAGGTCGTGCATGGAATAGTGGAACCATACTCTCATCAAGAAGTTTCTCTTTGATGCTCGGTCGTATGTCAACGTCCCATGGTGCCAAGAGTGGTTCAAATCATCCACAAGCGGCTGCATGTAGACACTCAAATTCTTCCCCGGGTAATCGGGCCCTGGAATGATCAGCGACAGAAATATGAACTTCCTTTGCATTACGACTCCAGGAGGGAGATTGAGTGGGATAACAAACATGGGCCAGCAGCTGTATGAGGCAGTCGACATACCATATGGATTGAATCCATCTGTCGCTATCGCAATTCTGACATTTCGAGCCTCTGCTGCCTCAACGGGGTGTTTCTCATCGAAGTTTTTCCATGCCTTGCCATCAGATGGATGTCCCATCTTTTTCCGTCCGAGCTCGTCCGAGTATCTCTTCCCCTTCTTGTGCCACGTCATTTGTGTGGCAGTCTCCTCGAACAAGTAAAGCCGCTGGATTCTTTTTATGAATGGGAGATACCGAAGAATCTTCACAGCGACTTTTGTCTGCTTCACCTGACCATCGGCTCCCGTTACCTCATGATACCTAGAGGCCCGACAAATACTACAGTACTTGTCTTCCGCAAACTGTTTCCAGAACAAAAGGCAACCTTTTGGATAGCAATCTATCTTTTCATAATCCATGCTGAGCCCTTTCATGATTTTCTTCGCTTCGTGCAGGGTTTTAGGCAGACAATGCCCTTCGGGCAACATGTTACCATGTGTTATCAGATTTTTTTCAAAGCATGCACGGGTGGTGGAGTACTGGGCCTTGTCGGCTAGTAGTTGAGAGATGGCATCGAGCTGAGAAATCTTTGCATTCTCGTATAGAGGCCTCTTAGCCGAGGCCATCATATCAAGGAAGGCCTTCGCGGTTGGCTCTGGTTCCTCCGGTTCACCCGGTTCCTCCGGTTCTGGCGGTTCCTCCCCTTGAGGTGGCGAATCCGGCATGTCGGCATCGCGGAGATCATCTAGGAAATTTCTAATCCCATCGTACTCATTGCCATCGATCCGCTGCCGCATCACCTCACCTCTGTCACGTTCGTACTGAGCAAAGTCGACAACCGTGACAAAGTTAGGCATATACCCATTCAACCAAAGGTGTTTACTCATGTCATCCTTTCCCTGACGGTGACGATTCTTGCAATTAGTGCAAGGGCATCTTGGACGAACTCCTGACTTTTTTGAACCACGCCCTAACTCCTTCACCAATAAATCAGTCTTCCATTCCCACTCATCTGTTCTTTCAGTCTTACTGATACGGCCACTGTACATCCACCCATTATCTGCCATCCTCTGCTTTATTGGGAGCCAAACAACAACGCATTTCATACTATGCAGCAAGTACTAATAAATTTATTCAATGACACCAAGATTAATTACGGCCAAATTTTATCTTTTACACCATGCAAGGGTTTACCTACACTTGTAATAGGTAGGGACCTATCCTGCCCGAGTACGTGTAGATCGAGTCGTGTCCCATGTTCTACCCCGACCCGAGACGGAATTTCGACAGCACCTCCCCGCTGTTCTTCAGAATACACGTCTCGAGCTTGTCAAGCCGAGAGGGTGTGCATCCGAAGAACAACGGGAAGGTGCTGCCGAAATTCCGTCTCAGGAAGGGGTAGAACATGGAACACGACCCGATCTACACGTACTCGGACTGTCCAACGAGATGGACAATCCTGCATATTTATAAATTTGTAACCCTTCCGGATGGGATCTGACTCGGTTGCGCGACTGACTTGGTGATCTAGACCAAAATAAACCTATGCAGCAAGAGAGGAGAAAGAGTTATACCCTCGAAGCGTGATCGGTGGCCGGACAAGGTCGAGGACGTGCTCCAGAAGCAGGGCGACGAAGGGGCACCGAGGCGGCCCCTCCTCAGCTGGAGAAGAAGCCCCGCAACGATAAGCGGGATTGACGGTGGTGAGGGACAACGAATGAACGGCAACCACCGGGAGAGCGACGGAATCGGATCAGCGAGGTGGTCACGACGGGGCCTAGTGTACAAAATGAACAAAGGTTAGCAATTATTGTACTTACATAAATTCACAAGTGTGACTAGTAGGTAAACAACCAAAAATTAATGCAAGACTTGATTTTTTGTCCTAATCTAACTAACACTAACCGAAAATGTGGCTTACCGAGCTGCAGTATCAATGCAATTTCAACACTTGATAACATTAACATAATAGCTAACCTAAAATACTAACACTAACATAAAAAATAAAACATGCACTAATACTAACATACTAACCATACTAAAAAACTAACTAATAGAAAATTAACTAACACTAACATACTAACAGTACTAAAAAATAAACTAATAGAAAATTAACTAACACTCCTAAATAATTAATAGAAATTTAAAAAAAGTAAAAAATGGCCTCGGCCGGGGAGGCTCACCTGCAGGGGAGGGCACGGGTGGCCGGGGTGTGGTGGCCGGGGCGCGAGCTTCGAGACGGCGAGGTGCGGGCAGCGGACGGCGGCCCGGAGGGGAGCGGGGAGGGGCCACGGACGGAGGGGAGCGTAGGGCGGCGGGCTCGGGGCGGCGGTCGAACTCCGGCGGGAGGAAGGGGAGCGGGGAGGCGGGCTCAGGGCGGCGGACGGCGAGGTGCGGGCGGCGGTCGAACTCCGGCCGGAGGGGAGCAGGGAGGGGGCGCGGCCGCACCAGAGCGGAGAGGGGGCGGGGCGCGGCCGGAGGGGGAGGGGGCGCGGCCGGAGGACAGCCGAGGAGGGGCGCGGCCGGAGGGGAGGTGAGGACGGCGGCGGTGAGATGCGGGTCGGGGTCGGCGGGGAGATGCGAGAGAGTGAGTGAGAGGGAGAGGGAGCTGCGCGCGCGGGTGGGCCAGTTTTAGACTTTTAGGACCTATGCCGACGGCTTTGCCGTCGGCACAACCCAGTTTAAGACTTTTAGGACCTATGCCGACGGCTTTGCCGTCGGCACAACATAGTTTTTTTTATTTTTAGCTATTTTGTTAATGTTTTATAAACATTATAATTTACTAAATTATAAATTTATACAGTTTTATTAATATTTTAAAAATTATAATTTAGACACACGCAAATTATTCCGGTGTGATTCCGACGCTCCAGAGCCCCTTCCCGGTGAAACCCTAAACAGGTGACCGAAAGTCAACCGTGTCGTCTACCCCTTCCACGGTCGTCGAAACACTTGTACACATGTGATATGGCACCCCCTATCTTTTGGTGGGGTTCCGATGCTCCGGAGCACCTCTCCGGTGAAACCCTAGACCCGCCGGAGATAACCCTAGATTTTCCGTCTACGGCCGGTACGGGCATCGAAAGGGGGTAGCTCACTGGATTGTTTTGCTTGGTTGGGTTAGGTTAGTCACTTGGTACAACAAAAACACACATATGCCCCAACTCTTGCAAAGATTCCGCCCCGTTCGCCCCATGTGGGAGTTTCCAGCTATATGCCTAGAAACTCGCTAAGGAAATAGTGACGCTCGTGAAGCCGGTCACACCTCGGGGAAGGATCCTGGACATCTACAACCCAAAACACACTTTTACACATGTGATATGGCACCCCCTAGCTTCTGGTGGGGTTCCGATGCTCCGGAGCACCTCTCCGGCGAAACCCTAGACCCGCTGGAGATAACCCTAGATTTTCCGTCTACGGACGGTACGGGCGTCGAAAGGGGGTAGCTCAGTGGATATTTTTGCTTGGTTGGGTTAGGTTAGTCACTAGGTACAACAAAAACACACATATGCCCCAACTCTTGAAAGATTCCGCCCCGTTCGCCCCATGTGGGAGTTTCCAGCTATGTGCCCAGAAACTCGCTAAGGAAACAGTGATGCTCGTGAAGCCGGTCACACCTCGGGGAAGGATCCTGGACATCTACAACCCAAAACACACTTGTACACATGTGATATGGCACCCCCTATCTTTTGGTGGGGTTTCGATGCTCCGGAGCACCTCTCCGGCGAAACCCTAGACCCGCCGGAGATAACCCTAGATTTTCCGTCTACGGCCGGTACGGGCATCGAAAGGGGGTAGCTCACTGGATTGTTTTGCTTGGTTGGGTTAGGTTAGTCACTTGGTACAACAAAAACACACATATGCCCCAACTCTTGCAAAGATTCCGCCCCGTTCGCCCCATGTGGGAGTTTCCAGCTATATGCCCAGAAACTCGCTAAGGAAACGGTGATGCTCGTGAAGCCGGTCACACCTCGGGGAAGGATCCTGGACATCTACAACCCAAAACACACTTGTACACATGTGATATGGCACCCCCTAGCTTCTGGTGGGGTTCCGATGCTCCGGAGCACCTCTCCGGCGAAACCCTAGACCCGCTGGAGATAACCCTAGATTTTCCGTCTACGGACGGTACGGGCGTCGAAAGGGGGTAGCCCAGTTGATATTTTTGCTTGGTTGGGTTAGTCACTAGGTACAACAAAAACACACATATGCCCCAACTCTTGCAAAGATTCCGCCCCGTTCGCCCCATGTGGGAGTTTCCAGCTATGTGCCCAGAAACTCGCTAAGGAAACATTGATGCTCATGAAGCCGGTCACACCTCGGGGAAGGATCCTGGACATCTACAACCCAAAACACACTTGTACACATGTGATATGGCACCCCCTATCTTTTGGTGGGGTTCCGATGCTCCGGAGCACCTCTCCGGCGAAACCCTAGACCCGTCGGAGATAACCCTAGATTTTCCGTCTACGGCCGGTACGGGCATCGAAAGGGGGTAGCTCACTGGATTGTTTTGCTTGGTTGGGTTAGGTTAGTCACTTGATACAACAAAAACACACATATGCCCCAACTCTTGCAAAGATTCCGCCCCGTTCGCCCCATGTGGGAGTTTCCAGCTATGTGCCCAGAAACTCGCTAAGGAAACAGTGACGCTCGTGAAGCCGGTCACACCTCGGGGAAGGATCCTGGACATCTACAACCCAAAACACACTTGTACACATGTGATATGGCACCCCCTAGCTTCTGGTGGGGTTCCGATGCTCCGGAGCACCTCTCCGGTGAAACCCTAGACCCGTCGGAGATAACCCTAGATTTTCCGTCTACGGCCGGTACGGGCGTCGAAAGGGGGTAGCTCAGTGGATATTTTGCTTGGTTGGGTTAGGCTAGTCACTTGGTACAACAAAAACACACATATGCCCCAACTCTTGCAAAGATTCCGCCCCGTTCGCCCCATGTGGGAGTTTCCAGCTATATGCCCAGAAACTCGCTAAGGAAACAGTGACGCTCGTGAAGCCGGTCACACCTCGGGGAAGGATCCTAGACATATACAACCCAAAACACACTTGTACACATGTGATATGGCACCCCTAGCTTCTGGTGGGGTTCCGATGCTCCGGAGCACCTCTCCGGCGAAACCCTAGACCCGTCGGAGAAAACCCTAGATTTTCCGTCTATGGCCGGTACGGGCATCGAAAGGGGGTAGCTCAGTGGATTTTTTTGCTTGGTTGGGTTAGGTTAGTCACTAGGTACAACAAAAACACAGATATGCCCCAACTCTTGCAAAGATTCCGCCCCGTTCGCCCCATGTGGGAGTTTCCAGCTATATGCCCTCGTGTGTTTCCTTCGAGCGCTTGTGAGCCGTTGGATCGGAAGCACACGGATCGTGTGTTTCCTTCGAGCGCTTGTGAGCCGTTGGATCAGAAGCACACGGATCGTGTGTTTCGTTCGAGCTCTTGTGAGCCGTTTGATCGGAAGCACACGGATCGTGTGTTTCTTTAGAGCCCTTGTGAGCCGTTGGATCAGGAGAGCGCCCACTTGCCCAACAGCTCACCCCTCAAAAGAAACACACACCGCTGATCCAACGGCTCAGAAACGCTCGAAGGAAACACACGATCCGTGTGCTTGTTCCTAATTGGGCATAAATACCCACGACCTCGTCCCCGGTTCGAGCCAACCCGTCGCCCTCCTCCACGCGCCGCCGTCTCTCCTCCACGCGCTGCTTCTCCTCCGCGCCGGCCTTTCCGATGCCCCTTTTGATCAACCCGGATGGCGATGTCCGGGACTGGCATCCGCCGGGCTGGCACTGGGAGAGGCTACCTTCCGGGGTGGGGACCTTGGTGAGGGATCCAGGTCGCATCATCGATCCGGATCTTCTTTGGTGGTATTGGCCACGCAATGTGTTCAGAGCGCCGGCCCCCGAGGAGGTGGTACGTCGCCGTATTAGGGAGGAGGACGAGCACGTCCTTCGCTACATGTATTTGTTCAATAATCCAAGTAACAGGCGTTGGTCGCTACTTCAGAATCCTTATGACGTGAGCGAATCTCTCATGGTTCCGGCTCTTTGGAAGCAAAGCGTCCGCGTCTCAGCACCGCGCGGCTTAGGACCTGGTCGTAGTTAGTTTGAGTACCTATGTTGAGTATTGTGTGTGTTCTCATCTATGTTGAGTACCTATGTTGAGTGTTGTGTGTGTGCCCACCTATGTTTTCTTCATATGTTGTTCCTCTTTCTCCAGGCGTTTTGTTTCGTTCCGAAGTTGTTTTTGTATGATATGTGTGGAAGTGTGTTGGAATGTGTGATTAACCAAATTGTGCAAGACATAGATCCCCGGTGTGACCTTCTTCCCGTTCGGGTCATAACACTTAGAAGATTTCTGGACGCGTGTAGGCGGGGTTTCGACACTATCCCGATGCATGAAATATTTAAACAAATAATTGATACAAAAATCAGCATACCAAAATTTATAGTTACAAATAAACACATAATGTGAAGGTTTTTTAAAAAAAAAAACCCTATGCCGCCGTCGGCATAGCTCTGGGGGGCATAACCCTAACCGGGCGAGCCTACGGCTAACCTGTGCCGACGGCCGCCGTCGGCACAAGAGAGCATTCACCAGTGGAGGCACGGTCGTCACCCTTGGCGAGTTCCACGTCTACGTCGCCGTCGCCGCCAAGGAGTACCCGGAGGTGGTCTACTCAAGCTTGGCTCCTTCGATCTTCGACGCCAGCACCTGCAACGATGACTCCGCCTTCGGCTACCTCAACTCCGGCGACGCCGACTGCGACGACGACAAGCTCAACGTCTACGCCGAGGTGCACATGGTCGAGCACGCGGCGGCGGGAGGCGCCGTCGTCGACACTGTTCATGAAGCTGGCGAACCTTCTCGTTTCCAGCGCAATCTGGAGGCCGACTTCGAGCTGCTAAGCACCCCCATCGCGCCGGGTGCGGACCCAGCCAAGGCGGCGGCTGAACTCGAGAGGATGCGTCAACAGATATACGACAAGGCTCTTCACCTCGCATCAACGCAGCGCCGACTCAACGCCACGATGCGCGAATACAACACCGTCCACGGATTTGAGCCCGCAAGAGGCAACACGGAGAAGCTGAACGAAGTCAGGCGCAAAGGAGGGGATCTCGGCGGTGTCCTGAACCGAGCCGGCCAGCCGCACGAGCATTCGGACATCATCCTGCCCGAGTACAGCAACCCGGTGCAAAACATGAAGGCTGCGGAGGCGGCCGCAGCAGAGCTGCCCCATCTCCAAGGCGAGGAGCTACGCCAACAAGCACGCCGGGTCCAGGAGCTCATCGCCGCGGCCAACCGGCAGCAACGCGAAACCGAGGCGACGGCGAGTCGGGAACATCATGAGCCGCCTCTAGGCTACGACCCGGCCGGCAAGCCCAAGCAAGGCGCTGAGGCGTCATCCACGAGCCGTGGAAGGGCGAGGGACAAGCAACCACGAGCTCATCGCGAGGGGAGCGCAAGCTCGCATCCTTTTGATCACGGCCGCGATCCGGCTGGACGACGCGAAGACGGCAACCGGAACGGGCCGCAAACCGGCCGCAGCGTCAAGGAGCGAATCGGACACAAGGTCACCATCGAGGAGCGCCTGGGACCACTGGGGCCCGAAACAAGCCACGACGCTCGCCTCCGCATCGATGCACTCAAGGCGTCAAGCATCATCGAGGAGGAAGACATCGCCGCACATCGCTGCTTCGGACCTCGCATCCGGACCGAGCAATTCCCGCGGGGATTCACCCTCCCAAGGGATACACCCAAGTACAACGGCTCCGCGAAGCCAGAAGACTGGCTCGCCGATTACGTCACGGCGGTCAACATCGCAGGACGCAACAAGCGGGTGGCCGTACGCTACGTGCCGCTCATGCTCCAGGGGTCGGCTCGGACTTGGCTGAACAGCCTACCGGCTGAAAGCGTCAACAGCTGGCTGGACTTTGAGGAGGTGTTCAACCGCAATTTCACCGGCACCTACTTGCGCCTCGGCAACGCACAGCTGCTCGCACTGTGCAAGCAGAAGGACGGCGACTCGGACCGAGCCTACCTCACCCGGTGGACTAGCCTACGCAACTCCTGCGAAGGAATTCTCGAGCTCCAAGCCGTCCAGTACTTCATTCAAGGCTACCGAGACCAGACGCTGCTCAAGCACAGGCTCCTAAGGAAGAGCCCGAAGACCATGGCGGAGCTCATGGCAATCGCCGACGAATACGCCACCGCCGACGCGGGCATGACCAACCCGATCCGACTCGACGAGGCCAGAAGAATCATCACGACGGAGCCGGCTGCACGCCGCAGCCGGGCGGAGAACCAGGAAGGGGGAAAATCAACCCGGCGTGACTCCGACGCAGCCGGCAAGCGCAAGTCCACAGACGACCGCGTCGAGTCCAAGGTCGTCGCCACCACCGAGGGAAGGCCGGCAGGAGGCTTCGACAACCGCCGCATGAGGACGAGCAGCGACATGCGCCGGACAAGGGCGAGGAACAGCTACGAGTTCCTACTTGATCAACCGTGCCGGAACCATGGCGACCGGCCGGCGAACCACACCGTTCGGCAATGCACCCTCGGCCGCCCAAGGCCACCACCGTACGAGCGACGGAATCCGCCTCCACCTCTAGATGAAGCCGGACGAGACGATCGAAGACGTGACGACGGACGGCGCGAAGACAGGAATCGCGATGATCGCCAACGCGAAGAACAGAGGAGGGAGCGCCTTCCTGCTCCGCCTCCAAGGGGTCCTGACAGCTACCAGAACCCGGATGCCGCCTACATCATGTTCGTCAGCGAGCGCGACGACAAGCGAAGCCGGCGCGAGCGATTCAAGGAGGTGAATGCGGTGGTTCCACCCGTTCCCCAGTACCTCAACTGGTCACAAGAACCAATCACGTGGGACCGCCGCGACCACCCGGAGCTGATGCCCAACCCAGGCGGCTATGCTCTAGTCCTGGAGCCCATGATCATCTCCACCAAGCGCGCCTGCACCTTCTCACGCGTCCTCATCGACGGGGGTAGCAGCATCAACATCCTCTACCGCGACACGCTGGAGAAGCTGGGAGTCTCTGAGTCTAGCTTGACGCCGAGCCGAACGGTCTTCCACGGCATCGTGCCGGGGCGAGCCAGCTCATCCATGGGCCTCATCCGGCTGGACGTCCTATTCGGCACCAAGAGCAACCACCGCCGCGAGACCATCTCCTTCGAGGTGGTCAATCACTCCAGCGCCTACCACGCCATCCTCGGGCGGCCGGCGCTCGCCAAGTTCATGGCGGTGCCGCACTACGCTTACCTCAAGATGAAGCTACCAGGCCCACGCGGGATCATCACCGTCGCCAGAGACTACAAACGCTCCATCGCCTGCGCCTCCGATAGCGCGAAGGTGGCCGAGACCATGGTCTGCAATGAGGAGATGAAGCAATTCAAGCGCAAGGCCAGCGAGGAAAAGCTGGAGATTCCGGAGTCGGCCAAGCCGGCTGGCGAGTCGAATTTCCAGGCGGCGCGAGACACAAAGAAGATCTACTTCGACGACAACGACAAGTTCAAGTTCGTCACTGTGGGGGCGAGCCTGGACCCCAAATAGGAAAGCACGCTCGTCGAGTTCCTCCGTGAGAACCGGGACATCTTCGCGTGGTCCCCCAAGGACATGCCGGGTGTACCGAGGGAACTCGCCGAGCACTCTCTACACGTCCGTCCAGACGCCAAGCCGGTGAAGCAGTCCCTGCGACGCTTCGCGGAAGCATACTTGACGAGTATACTTAGGAACCAGATCAAAACCCGGAGGTGGAAGAACAGGAGTGGCCTCCTTCTCGCTTGACGAGTCATGGAGAAGAAGGAGATTCTTGCCGCGGCCAATGCCACCGCCAACGCCGCCACCGGCGGCACCCGCCTTCTTCGAGCCAGTGCGGCCGCCTCCCTTGTCGTGGCCAGCGCTGCTACCGGCAGCAAAGGCGGCGACCGCCTTTCCTCGTCCTCGTCTGCCTTTCTTAGGAGGACGGCCGCGAGGACGTTTCGCCGGAGGCGCAGCGGCGGTCTCCTCAGGAGCAACGTCCATAGGCTCGGACTTCACCATGGCAGAGCTGCGAAGGAACAAGAGGAAGAAGGCGAAGGGGAAGCAAGGAAGCGCAAGTGAGGAAGAAGAAAGAAAACTGCCAAGCTTTATAGCAGAAGCAGGGGACAACGTGGGAGACCCAACCGTCACCCACGATCCCATGGTCTACACGTGGCAACGAAACTTAGATGATGGAAATTTTCAGTAACTGTAGCCGAGTCCACGCACAGAAGCCAAAGAGACAAGCCCAAGTCGGCATAACCTATACCCGGGGCCTGCGCACCCGCCAAGTCGGCTGCCCAGACCCGGACGCATATCTATACCACCCCGAGTCACGGACTCGGGGGCTGCCACGCCGTTAGCCGGCATAAAATTCCCGGGGGCTGCGCAGCCGGCAAGCCGGTTCCGCAGACCCGGACGTATATCTATAACACCCCAAGTCACGGACTCGGGGGCTGCCACGCCGTTAGCCGGCATAAAATTCCCGGGGCTGCGCAGCCGGCAAGCCGGTTCCGCAGACCCGGACGTATATCTATAACACCCCAAGTCACGGACTCGGGGGCTGCCACGCCGTTAGCCGGCATAAAATTCCCGGGGGCTGCGCAGCCGGCAAGCCGGTTCCGCAGACCCGGACGTATATCTAAATCACCCCAAGTCACGGACTCGGGGGCTGCCAAGCCGTCAGCCGGCATAAAATTCCCGGGGGCTGCGCAGCTGGCAAGCCGGCTCCGCAGACCCGGATGCATATCTACATCACCCCAAGTCACGGACTCGGGGGCTGCCAAGCCGTCAGCCGGCATAAAATTCTCGGGGGCTGCGCAGCCGGCAAGCCGGCTCCGCAGACCCGGATGCATATCTACATCACCCCAAGTCACGGACTCGGGGGCTGCCAAGCCGTCAGCCGGCATAAAATTCCCGGGGGCTGCGCAGCCGGCAAGCCGGCTCCGCAGACCCGGATGCATATCTACATCACCCCAAGTCACGGACTCGGGGGCTGCCAAGCCGTCAGCCGGCATAAAATTCCTGGGGGCTGCGCAGGCGGCAAGCTGGCTCCGCAGACCCGGATGCATATCTATATCACCCCGAGTCACGGACTCGGGGGCTGCCACGCCGTCAGCCGGCATAAAAATCCCGGGGCTGCGCAGCCGGCGAGCCGGCTCCGCAGACCTGGACGCAAAGCTACATCACCTCGACTCGGGGGCTGCACGATATCAAGACGGTGAAGGAAAAACACAAAACAAGCAAAGGACATAAAATTTCGACCCGGATCGATGCTCAAACCGGCCCAAAATTCGGGGGCTAGGCATGGTGACTATCATCACCAAAACAAGCACAATGGCCCAACAGTCACAAAAACAATAACATTTGAAGGCAGCAAGCAATACGACGAAAGATAGTCATCAGTACAGAATACAGCGAGTTCAACAGTTACACCCGGCATTCCGGGGGAGCAAACAAATCATACAGCAGCGCCATCAGTGGTAGCAGCAGAGTCGCCGGCTCCAGCATCGTCAGTCGGCCGTGCCGTCGCGGACGGCTCGGCAGGCACCAACTTCGTCAAATCCACCGCCTCGGCAATCCGCCCTGAGGCCATGACGATCTCCGGACGCAAGCTCGCGAAGGACGTTCCCGTGCGAAATCCATCCACCAGCCTGCTCATCTGCACGCCCGGATACCATGACTTCACCACGGCCAGTGCCATGTCGGTGCCTCCGCGCGCCGCCATCTCCACTTGCTCGTTGATGCCGGCTGGCGCCCCTTCAAGCCGGGCGGACAAGTCGTGGAGAGCAGCTGGCAAGGGAGCATCCGGCCACAGGTTCTCGAGTACGCCGTTGGCCGCTTCTTTCAGCTGTTTGAACTCCTGGCCGAATTGGAGAAGACGGGAGGCGGCAGTCGGAGCAGACCCAGTAGCGGCTACCTCGGGATAAAGGCCTGCGTTTCAGACCGTTGAGGCCGAGTAGAAGACCCCAAGCAAGAAGTCAAGGAGAAAGAGACCACATTTACCAAGGATGAGTTCGTTTACGCGCTCAACCTCCTTGATCAGGCTGCCCACCAGCCGCTCATGCTCGAGCTCACGCGCCTTGGCCGTCTGGACGATCAGGTCGTTGCGCTCGACGGACTCCTTCAGCTGAAACCGCAGATCATCCGCGTTCTCGCGGAGTGACTCGATCTCGCCCCGTCTCCGCCGCTCCGCTTCCTGTAGTTTCGCCGTTTCCTCGCCCAGCCGTACGATTTCCAGGCGGCGCTCCTCCGACGCCTTTTCCGCTGCCTGGAGATCGGCCATGGCCAAGGCCAGGGCGGCGTCCTTCTCCTTCAGTTGCCTCTCCAAGCCGGTTCGGGAGGCGGCGTCGCCTGCAGAGGTCGGGTCGTCATCAAACCATGACAAGCAAGAAGGAATACTGAATGACAAGACAGAGGATGTGAGCAAGAAAAGAGAACCGGACCTTTGGCCGCCTCAAGCTCTCGCCTGAGCAAAGTCGTCTCCTTGGCCGCCTCGGTAAAGCCATACTCAATGGAGGAGCAGAGCAACCTTATGTTGGCCAGGTTCTCCTTGGCCTTCTCCTCCACCAGCGCGGCGAGGGGAATCTTCCCCGATGCGTCGGGCAGGGCCGACACCGGCCCAGAATACGGAGGAGAGGACACCAAGATGGATTGATGGGGACCAGGGAGCGAAGCCGTCACCCCCGCTATGGCCTTGTCCTTGGCCGTTTCGGCCACCGACGTGGAAGGAGTGGGGAAGGCAAGGTATCCGGCCCCGGTGCCGGGCCGGAGAACTATCTGGAAGGCGTCCGCCGACGCCTCGGCGCCACCTGCTGAAACCGGAGGATTGGAGTCGACCACGGGGGGAGCGGCATTTGCCGACACCGGGCCGACCGGTTCCACATCCGCCGTCGCCGTTGCTGCCTCTGGAGGCGGACCACCCGCTTGCGCCACGGAAGCCTCGGGAGCAGGCCTCGTGGCCGGCTCCCCCGTCGCGACGGGCGCCGTCTCCACTATTGGAAGCGGCGCTCTGCAAAACAAAGAAAGCGTCACCACCAAGTACCAGCCGCGAGATTTCTACCACAAGATAAAGACTTACCCGTCGCATGAGCCCAGTTCCCTGGGCTTCCTCCTCAAGCGTTTTGGCGGGGGAGCCGGCACGTCATCGGACCGGCGCTTCACGCCTCCGGAGGGCGCCTCCCCGCCCCCCGCTGTAATGGCAGGGTCGTCAACCGGCCGCTCCGCACGGGCCGGTACCACTTCAACCTCTGCACCGGCCTCCGCGGTCTTGCCGGCGTCCGTGCCCGCCCCCGCCTTCTCCTCAACCGCCTTGGCAGCGGCCAGCTGCCTCACGGCCGCCTTGGCGTCCATCTCCTTCCGGATCAGATCCGCCTGCGCCAGCTCCGCGTAAATAGCTTTTTCCATACCTTCAATGCCTAAGTCATAACCCGGACCAGCAGCAAGAATAGAATTAACCACCTGGACGTTGGTTCCGCCGGCAAGAGGCTCCGCCCTCTCCACGTCAACCGCCTCCGCCCTCGCCTCCTCCTCCTCCTCCCTCGAGGTCATTAACTGTTCCACAGTGAGACCAGCGTCAGATGCTCCCAAGGCCGAATCCGCCTGCGTCACTTGGGCATAAAACTCCTTCTCCAAATCACCCGGATTCAAATCGTAAATAAAGTCACCACCAGAAGCACGACCAATCACCTCATTGTTGGTCCCACCAGCTGGGACATCCGCCTCCTCCGCCAGCCTGGCGTCGACCTCGGCCCTGACTTCGGCCACAATCGCATCCGCCTGGGCCTCCGCCGAAGGTTTCCCGGCGGGCATCAAGCCGGCCGTAGTAGGCCGGGACGACGAAGAAGCCAACTTTTTGGCGGGCAGCACGCCCCGCCTCTCGAATGTGCCCCTCCGCTTGTGGGGCACGGTGCTTGCATCAACATCGGTGGCCGACTTCGACCGCCTCTCATTCAGGGTCCACCGGGGAAGAATCGCTTTCTTCTTCCGCGCCGCCGCCTCCAACTCGGAACCTTCTGAGTCCGGCTCGGAACCGCTGGAAAGATCTGCTACCACGCGCACGACATCGTTAGTTTGCCCGACGGCGTCAGGCTTAGGAGACTTACCACGGGGCGGCGAGACCGGAGGAGGGACGTCGCGCTCGGAGTCCACGTCTCTGTAGGCTGCCGAATCGGAGTCGGAGCCGGCAGAGGGGACAGGGCTCATCACGGTGTGGGCGTCATCGTCATTGCCTCTGCCATCTTCATCAACATCGGCACCCCCACCGGACGATTCGGTGGTGTCACCGCGCCTGTCCGGGGCGACACGGGCGCCACCGCCCAATTCATCCTCGGCGGTGGCGTCTGTTTCTCCTCCCGCCTGCTTGTCGGCGGAATCCTCCTCCAGCAAGGCCGTCAGCCGCTTGGAAAAGGGACCCAAGACGTCGGGCTCGAAGACGACTTCGAAGTCTTCAACCCTCTGGAGCTCGCAAAGCAGTACAGCGGGACGACTGAGTCAGGCGGCAGCCGGACGAAAGAATCAAAGACGGACAAGAAAGCAATGACTAACCTCAGGAGCACGTTCCGAGCGGGTGAATGGAATGTATCCAAAATCCCAGTCCGCCTCGATCCTGTCGGTGATGAGGCGGGAGGCCCACGCGCAGAGGTTCGCTGGTGACGGCACCTCGAAGCTGACCCGGGTAGGATCCCGGAAGCCGGAGTAGAAGCACATCTTGTGCGAACGCGCCTGCAGCGGGTACATCCGCCTTGACATCCACGCCAGGGTCAGGTCCCTGGACGTTAGGCCGTTCTTCACCAACTCCTTCAGCCGGCTGAACAAAATACTCTCGAGAGCCCCATCCGCCGGCGGCTTCCGAATCCAGGACTTGGACGCCGGCAGCGAGTTGGAGAAGGCCGGAAGGCCGATTCGGTCGGCGTCAGTAAGATTCCGGACGTAGAAGCCACTTCTTGATGGAGTCGGGCAGGTGAATCTTGGGCAGTGGCGTGTTCTTCGCACTAATGGAGACACTGCTGCAATCGCGCTGCTGCCCGGCGGTCGTTTGAGCCCGCAAGAAGAAGAACATGCCGAATATCTCCATGCTGGGCAACATGCCCAAATACGCTTCGCACAGCGTGACGAAGTACGACAGCTGTGTGAGGCAATTTTCCCCCAAATGGTGGGGCTGCAGCCCATAGAAGCGTAGAAATTCTGCGAAGAAGGAGCTCACCGGGAGCCCCAATCCCCGCTCCAAATGCGCGGAGAACACGACGACCTCGCCCTTCTTGGGCGCCGGAGAAATTTATTCTTCAGGGGGAACGCGGGCTTCCACATCGCCCGTCATCCCCAAGAACTGGTTCTGGCGAAGCTTCCAGAGGAACTCATCATCCACGGTGGAACCCATCCACGCGCCCGAGCTCGCCATGGAGGATCGGTTTCCCGTGGTGAGAGAGGCGGACGCAAGGAAGGCACGAACAAGGGAGAAGATGGGCAAGAACTGGGGAGCGCGAGAATCAGCGAGGAAGACGAAGCGAGACTGGGGAACGGTAACCTCGGCCATTCCCCCTCTTTCCACTTTAAGGGTAAGGCAAGCGGAACCGTTCCGCCCGTCGCGCCGCGTGGCGGGCAAACATGCCGCACTTTCCGCAGATGATCCCACGAGCAAGCAGTTGCCACAGAGAATCCAACCCGGCGAAGCCGAGGCGACGTGCGCCAGGCCTCGGGCAGAACACCAACGGCTCCCCAAGCGGCGAGTCGTGGCTGACGTAAGCCACGACCCAAGCCTTCCAACCGGCCGTTCCGGACCGCTAAGATCCACTGATCCCGCTCCACGTAGCCGAACAAGTCAACAACAACTCCGGCAGTATACAACAAAGGTCAGGAATGCCCGTGGAGCTTTCCCCGCGAGCAAGCTTCAGCTCCACCCGGCTTCGGTTCCAAACGGCACTGACTCCAACCTCGACATTTCAACTGCAATGTTCAAGACGGAGGAAAAGATCGAGAATCCTTCCTAGCAAGCAGGCAAGACTCCACGATCTCGGGGGCTAGTGTCGGGGATATGAACCCCGGATATCCCAAAGAAGCCTATTCCTTCAGTTCCCCGCAAGCCGGCTGAACAAGTGCCGGCTGCGCAGTGCCGCCTGAAACCTGCCGGCTGAACCCTGCCGCCCGCGTCTACCCGGATACGGACGTCCGGCTGGGCTGAAGCCGGACGCACCAACCGACAACTCCGTACGAGTGGGCCCGGCCCGTGTAACCGCTCTGAGTGAACAGTACCCCTTGTCGGGCATCTCCTGTACCGAATCATGACAACAAGCTCCAGCCGGCTCGGGAAGTAGTGATGTCATAGGGGCAAACTTGTAACTTCCCTGTAACCCAAAACCCTAGCCCGCTGCCTATATAAAGCGGGCTAGAGCCTCCTGCGCGAGGCATGCAACCAAGAGAGAGAAGAGTCGGACACGCATATGTAGTATCATCTTCAACCTCCAGCCGGCTAGGATCTCCAGCCGGCTGCCACCCGATACAGCTCGAGGAGCACCATTGTAGCCCGATTCTGTGATCAAGCAATAAGAACAAGAAGAGCAGGACGTAGGGGTGTTACCTCCACAAGGAGGGCCCTGAACCTGGGTAACTAGCGTGTGTTCGCGTGCTTGTTGCCCAATCCCGCGCGAGCATCCATCGTCGCCTGCCCCACAATCTTTTCCATCTCTGATGGATATGCCGTGCAACCCACCACGACACAACTTCTGCTATGATATTGGGGAAGTGATACATGTAAGTTATTACTAACCAATATCGACCCCCTTGACTATGGCGGATAACGTATGAATCTTTTAGGTGGCATGTAATCATTTTGTTGTAGTTATTTAATGCATCCGCCATCCATAAACCTCTATGCTAATGTACTCAACCTCCCTGATTTTCTTTATTCTATTTTTTTCCATGATGCCTTCAAAACTATCTGCATTTTTTTCACCTATTGTCGTTGCTTTAGACTGTATCTATTATAAAGTGATATTCCAGTTTATGTTAACTTAATATGATTAGTCTTATTAATTTTGATGCTCTTTGTGATTTTGATCCACCCACACAATTATGTTGGGTTGTGCACTCACTTTAGTGACTAACATGGTATAATAATTTTATTTCCATGAGATGGAGCACATTATTTTTAAATGCTTGAGAAATTGGTTAGTCTTACACATGACAACACTAATTGTGATTATACAGTATGATCAGATCTATATGTTTCATCTTTATCTTATTTTATATACCAATAGGAAGTCTTCTCGATAATAGAAATTGAACACAATTGTTTGTGGTTAACACATCTGCTACCTTTTCTTGACCTGGAATTAATAATCTTTAAACATTTATAAAGTACTCAACAAACTAAGATTTCATCTTTTGATACTAGAAATTTGTAAATAAAAATGTTTCATTTCAAATCTTAGCCTACATATTATGTGACCGCAAGTCCAAATATATTGTGCCCCAAGCACGAAAAAAGCCTGAAATAAATTATTGCATATTGCTAGAAACATAGGTATATTAATGATTAATCATATATTTAATAGTAAAATGATTGTTTCATTGTTTCAGGCTAGGTCGGGCAATTTCTGTTGGAAGACTTGAAACCGAGTTGGGCTCGAAGATGAGTGTTGTACGCCAAAGAAATGATACAATGGTTGTAGCTTCCTTTATTTGGTTCCATTTGTATGTGGTATGAACTTAAATGATGTAACAGCCCCAGATTGGTACCCTAAAATATGGGCCAAATTTTCACTTTTGCTTTGCAGTGCATCATGGCATACTTATTTAAATTGCTAATTCTAAATAAAGCAACACTTAGAAATTAAAAACTAGGGAAGCAAAACCCTTCCTCACATCTCCAAACTAAATGCATTGCCCAATATGGCCAAACAAAATGCAAAGCTCAAGTTGGCAAAATACATTATTCTTGAATTTCCAAATTGTTCCGGAAGTTCCAAGAATATATCTTATAAATAATTGTCTAAGGCAATTTCTGGTCAAACAAAGAAAATAAAATAGAGAATTCAATTTGGTTTAATTCAATTCTATTTTGGAACCAAGTTAAGCTTTCCAAAAATTCAAACTAAAATCATGGGGAGCTTCAATATTATTATATGAGCCTCCATAAATATTTTCATTATTTTTGGAAATGCTTAAGTGCTCCAAATAAATATATTTTGGAAATTATCAAATTTGACCTAAACTAAACCCTATGAACAAATGTTGTTCAAAACAAATTAGTTTGCCACCCCAATTTTTGTGGAGCTTATATATGTCATTGAGAGACTACCAGAATAATTTCAGATTTTTCAAAAATGTTTAAGAGCCTCAAATTAAATCACTAATATGTGGCTGGACCTGTTTGCAATAAACTTTAAATCAGCCAGGGGCTATGTGCAAAGTCATCATCTCCCTCACTGTCGCCATGCCACTGCCCATGCCGCCGACGCCGATTCCTATCGCCATGCCGCCGTGGCCCCCTGGAGACAAGAGGACCCGTGCCCTGCCCTTCCTCTCTCTCCCCTTCACCTGCCCCTCTCCCTCTCGGCCCGGAAACCCTAACCCTGGGTCTCTCCGAGCTACTGTCGCCGCCGCCGCCTCCATCGTGGTTGCCATCAATCCCTGCCATTGGAGCTCAAGACGACGCCGCCATCATGTCCACCTTGTCACGAGCTACCCCTTCCCTCACGGAATCGAGCTAAGACGCCACGAAATCGAGCCCCGCATCTTGGTCCTCCCCGCGGCCAACCGAGGCGCCGTGGACCGCGCCGCCGCCACCGACCGTCTCCGGCCTCCCCAAGCCCTGGTAAGATGTCTGGAGGCACTACCGCACCGCCATCTACCACCCCGTCGAGCGAATCGAGATGGGGAGCTCCTAGTGGCGAGGTCGAGCTCGACCACCTCGCCGCCGGCCGCCGTGGTGCACGCACGGTATCATCGCCGCCCGTCCTCCCCGTGTCTCGCCAACTGCACCACCGCCCCCGTGGTGAGCTCCGCGTCCTCCCGGACATCCTCCTGTCCCTCCCCTTGCTCTGGGCGCGCCGCCACCGTGCGCCGCCGTTTCCTTCTCCGTCGGCCGCACGCTGCCATGGCCTAGTCCAAGCCGCGCGTGCGCTGCTGCTCCTGCCCTTCCTCCCCGGTTCACACACGCCGCCCCATACCGTGCACGCCCGCATGCCAGGCACCCCTCTCCGCGCATGGTGGCGCCGCCAAACGGTGGTCGTCGCCGGCCGCTGCTCCTCCGGTGTAGCGGACGCGCGCCACAGCCCGCCCGGCCTGGCTTCGGCCTGGGCCGGCAGTGGGCCGGCCGCTTCGGCCACTACCCCGGCCTGGGAGCCCAGCCTGGGCCGAACAAAGGCCGGAACCCTCGGGCTGGTGCCCGGCCTCTCTCCCGGCCTGGCCGGCCTGAGGCCGGCCTGTCTGGCCTTTAGCTTTTCCATTTCGAATTAAGAAGCAAATTAAAACTTTGATATCTTTTTGTATAATGATCCAAAAATTGCAAATGAAATATCAAATGGCTCAGAAAAACATTTCCTATCATTTGGTAACATTGCCTTGCCCTTTTGAATAAATAAATTTGCCTTTAATTAAGAATTCCTAAAATGGGCTAAATAATACCCAAATTGGGAAAAACCATAACTTATTAAATATTGATCCAGAAATTATGAATAAAATACCAATGTGTTCAACACTTCAAATGCAATCAAACCATGCTAGTATCAACTCATGATCACAAATATTTAATCGATGTTATTCTAAAATTGTTTAAAAGAATTAAATCCAATTAATTATTTAATTTTGCTATTTATTCTTCGATACTCAGAAAATTACAATTGAGGTACCAAATTAATCGGAAGAACAAAACCTTTTAATCATGTCATACTCATGCGTATTTGAGCAAATTCTAAATAATGTAATCATTTATGACAATTTGACATTAAGTTAAAATATGGGGTGTTTTCCAAATAATTACCTAATTATTTGGAACTCCATTTAATTTGTAAATACAATAAATGTTGATATCTTTGCATCAACTTGTCATGTCATCATGTGATTGTGCATTGCACCTTGTCCTCTTGTGATTTATTTGTTCTTTTGTTTTATTTTGGGTATCGATAGATTCCGGAGTCGAGGGTTCCCTCTCCTACCCCGACGAGCCGTACCGCACGCCCCGGCAGCAAGGCAAGAGATAACCTAACCTTCTTGGCATCTAGCATCCTATGATTTTATCAACTTATTTTATCCACCATAATATTGCATGCGATTCAAATGTCATTTTCGATAAAGACATAGAGTATCCTATGAATGCATGTTTTTCCCCGAGCCAATCACATGTATCCCTACCTATGAGCTTTAGTGTTGATGTGTTGGCCGGATACAAAAATATAATTGTTGGTTATATGCTTAGCAATGCTTAGTTGAAATACTAGTTATGTCCGTTGTTGAATTCCATAATTATTGATGTTGATGGAATGATGCGGGCATGGTGGGTAATGGTGATGCTTAATTAAAATGCTAAGAAGGCTTGGATGCGTTGCCATCGGGGATGGTGTTTTGTCTCATTCTTGCCCCTAGGTGCGAGTTCTTTACCTCTTGAACCAAGACAATCATGCTTCCAATGGTGGGGACATATGGAATCCCCTTTAACTAAATAACTTGTGCGGGCGTATCCAAGGGTCCTCTAGTTCGGTTTTCCATTTGCGTGTGAGTGGAAAAGATGATGTTGATGAGGATTTGTGTTTAGGACGTGGCGATGGGGCAGGGGCTGAAATAGGCTGGGGAAACTTGCCCTGTGGCCACAGACTCTTCGATAGTCTCACGTGAGGTAAAGGTTTAACCGCGCCTGCTCGCCGGCCTTCCCCGGAAGAGGGCCAATCAGGTGAGCCGGACGGTACCAATGGGTAAATTAGTACACCCCTGCAGGGTAAATCTTTTCGAAAAGCCGTGTCCGCGGTTATGGACGACTTGGGAATAGACGATAAGACCATAGAGAACCTTAACCTAATTGATATGGCAGCTAAAGGTTGCATAATCAACGTGTGATAAAGGTTCATTTCCTCGAGGGTGATTCGAGGGAGTGCCTTGGTGGAGATGGGTGGGTTTGGCTACAAGTAGGTTCGATGAGAACCGAAGATGAGAAGTTTACCCTCTTACCCCTTTTATGAAAAATATTCTGAGTAGACGGTCCCTTGTGTCACTTATGACTTGTTTATGAAAATTAGCTTTATGCAAAAGAAATACATATATAGCTTTAGAGCCTCCGTCAGCATTGGGCCTATATCGTCCTACTAAACTTGCGAGTACATCGTACTCAGTCTCTCTTTGCTGCCTCTATGATTTTGTATTTCAGAGGAGGACGACACCGAGCAGCTAGGTGGGTTCTTCGTGGACATCGACTAGTAGTCCGGGGTTCCCAGGTGGCAGCTTGGGACCGTGGAGCAAGCTGACTGGGTTTATTTATGTGTAGGCCTCTTAGGTCCTATATTTGGATCTTTTTGTACTAGACAACACTACTTCGCTTCCGCTTGATGAATTGATGGTCTGTGACCTTTTGATGTGTAATATTTGTATCTTTCTCATATATGAGTTGCTATATGAGTTTTGTGTCGTAGAGTCTGCAATGTGCCAGTTTGTTCTACAAGTCTCGGTCTCTTTACTATACGTGAAAGCGATGTCTGAGCTTATGGCATGATCGAGGTGTTGTGTGCCGATGATCCATTCCGAGCACACCTGCCAATGAGTTTTGGCCTGGGATTGGTAAACCCAGTAACCCTCGATTGTGTAGCATGACCGGTTACACAACGTTTCACTGTATAGTTCTAGGGTCGGGGCGCTACAAATGATTAGATGTTATTTTGATGCCCTATTATGGCATGTGAATTTCTTATAATTCATGGTTACTACCGAGCATAGTATGATGCTGATAATAAGAAACTTATTGAAGTAATGTAGCTCTTTCTCCGGTATGGATTACCATGCTTAACTTTATATTTTTATATTAAAGCATTGCATCATTGTCTCTATATTTCTACGAATATATGCTATTAAAACGATATATTTTTACCTGACTGATAAAGCCTGTGGCACAGGCAGCCGCACGGTTTGATAAACAATGTTCTTATTCTAAATTTTAAATGGAACATGCATATAAAAAAGGGGAGAACTAAAATAACTTTTGCATCAAAGAAATCACTCTTAAATATGTGGACCAATAACAAACTCAACCACACAAATATGTGGGTGACCGCTTAGTTACTATAACTTTATGATTAAGTGATACATTTTTATTCTCTAATTAAGATCATACAAAACTACATCCAATATCATGTCAGCTACATGTTCCTTATAAATTTAATTTTTTGCCCACATGCAACTTACAGAAGTAATTCATATAATAATATAAATCACATCAATATTACACTACATGTGTGAACATCTATGCCTATTTTTAACTCTATATAGAAAAATAGATTTCAGGTTTCTAAGAAGACGATACTGATTTTTAATCATAATTTGGCTGCATATTAAATTTAGATCTCGTTCACAAATATGAAAGGTAGTAAAAGAAATGATTGTGGTTCGACTACATATTCCCTAAAAATCTAGGTCTCATTAGAAGCATTACAAGTAGGAAAATAAATAAAAAATTGATATTTTTTTATTTGATATCTAAACATTACGATATAATAAAATCTAGCCGCGCAAGTGCGCGGGCTACCCCGCTAGTTATTTAGAAATTAAAAAGAGGACGTTGACGTCATGATATGTCAGCGTGGGCTGCCTGGCACCTGTCGAGCACGGGCTCGACAGAGGACGGCACTTGGGACGGAAGGATGGGGCGCGCTGGACGCGCAAGGACGCGCGCGACCATTTGGTGGCGGCGCCACTCATTTTTGACCACCAGAGCATGGCCGACAACAGAGTCCAGTGGCGGCTGATGGCGAACCACGGCACGACGACGGAGCAAGGCGAGAGAGAGGGAAAGGAGGGGTGCACGAGCACCCGTAGCTCACCAGGAGCACGAGGAGCTGGTCAGCGAGGTCGGAGGAGGCCGGACGGTGACGAACTCGTCCTCGGGGACGGTGGCCATAACCGGAGGAGACGGCTCGATCCGGCGATTAACAACGTCCCAGCACGGAGAGATCACGGAGGAGGGAGAAGATGGCGAGGCAGAGATCTTGGTCTGGTCGGCTCCTCCAGTGGTGGTCAGAGACGACGACGAGCTTGACAGCGACGACGGGTGGCATTTGGGACATCGACCCAGTTCTCGCGGCTCCGTCCATCCCAGCACGACCGTGACCCACCGGGAAGAAGAGGATGGCGAGACGAATCTTCGTGCCAACCTTGTCGAACTCGGTGAGGCGAGGAACGACTGCGATTCGTCGGGGGCAGAGGGCGGCCGTACACCGCTAGGGTTCGAACGAGCAAGAGACAGAGGGAACACGAGGGAGAGAGCAAGGTCTAGGGCGGGTGAGGTAGAGAGGAGGAGATGAGGACGTCTTCTCGTTCTTGTCCCCGCAAGGAAGCTGATACGTCCCAGACGTATATATAATTTTTGATGTTCCATGCTTGATTATATATCAGCGCCACATGTTTTTATAATGTTTTTATATCATTTTGGCATGATTTATGGAACTAACCTATTAACAAGATGCCCAGTTCCAGTTCCTGTTTTCAGCTGTCTTTTTTTTCAGAAAAGTTGTTCGGGGAAGTTTTTCGGAATCATCTGCAAATTTACGTGAATTATTTTCACGAAGAAACAAAGACGGATCCAGGAGGGGAGCTTTAGGGGGCCCCACAGCCCCCAGCCGCCACCCAGGCGCGGCCCAGGTTCTGGTCACACCGGTGTCCCACCTGGGCAAATGCGTCGCCTCCTCGAGTCGCCCTTTCGCCTATAAATTACCTTCGACGCAGAAACCCTCGATACCTGATCATATTTTCCAGAAAACATCCGAGGCCACCGCCGTCGCCAACCATAGATCGGGAGGGTTCTGAAGCTCTTCCCGACACCCTGCCGGAGGGGGAGATCATCACCGGAGGCATCTACACCACCATGCCTGCCTCCGGAGTGAGGCGTGAGTAGTCCACCACGGGACTACGGGTCCATGGCAGTAGCTAGATGGTTGTCTCTTCTCCTTGTACTCCACTGCTTAGATCTAGTGAGCTTCCTATCATGATCAAGATCATATTATCTGTAACTGCTACATGATGTGTTTGCATGGATCCGATGAACTGTGGAAATCATTACTCTTGGTCATCTATATGTTATGTTTTATCTATGATCTTGCATGCTCTCCGATGCTAGTGGATGCTTTGGCCAAGTAATTGTTAGTATCTTCATAGAGGGTATTTATGCTAGATAGTGGGTTCATGCCTTCTTGTGTCGAGTGCGATTGACAGAAATGCTCATGCCAACGAATGTGCTGTTGCCACTAGGGGGAAAACAACTGTGTTATTTCCTTGTGTTATTTACATTGCTTACAATATGCACTTTTCTTATTACAATTATCTGTTGCTTCCAACTTAATACTTCTGGGAGACATGCTGGATAGCGGTCTCGGGGGTGGATTATTAGTCATAGACGCAGTTGGATAACGGTCTATGTATTTTGACGTAATGCCCATATTAGATGAAACGGTGAACTATATTGTTTTATGATAGCATTGTTTTGCGCCTATAATTCTGTCAATTGTCATGTTGTAATATGTTTACACATCATGTGTATATTTTGGAGAGACACCACTAGTTATCTGTGGACCTCGGTCCTATTTTCCTACACTGTTTACAACTGTTTTGCTAGTTTTCCGTTCTCATTTGCTCGCTGGTCCTATTTCACTTTTAGCATATTTTACATTTGCACATTTAATTCTTTGTGTTCAGCAAGCCGGAGAGATTTACAACCTCTCTGTTTCGTTGGGGCAAAGTAGTTTGTTTGTGATTGTGTGCAGGTCCACGTCAACAGCTCTTTCTCTGGCGCCGCTGACACCCTGCAAGCCTTCTCCAAGTCCTACTGGTTCGATAACCTTGGTTTTGTAATCAAGGGAAACTGCTACTCTACTGCATCATACCTTCCTCTTGGGGTTCCCCAGCGGACGTGTGATCCACGTCATCAAGCTCTTTTTCTGGCGTTGTTGCCGGGGACTTGGAAGGTTTAGCTAGGGGAGTTTCAGACATCCTTTCACTTTACTTTGTTATTTTCTTGCTTAGTATACTTTTTGTTAGTCTCGTTTTGCCTTCCGTTTGCTTTAAAACTGAAAACACACAAAATTAAAAATTCCAGCACTAGTCTTTTTATAGTTTTGGTTGATATTATGTCTAGTCCTTTACTTGCTATCAATGGTTACTTCGTTTGAGACTAGATCTTATTGGCAAGGTGGGTTCACGGAGGAACAACAAAATTATTCTAAGGAATACCGCTTGTCTGAAAAGGGGAAACACTTATGGGCACAAATAAATAAATTGAATAGTCTTGCTAAATTTTTTTACTCTACTTATGATGAATCCTGGTGCTTTAATGAATCTTTTTGCTGTAGGAGGCACAAACACCTCCCTTTCCAATGTGACTATAATAATAATGAAATATTGGCTTCTTATGCTAAAGGAAACTATGATTTTTATAATCTTGAACAAATTGAAGAATTTGTTGTTTTTATGGGTGCCTATGAAATTACTTCTGTGCTTAAAGATATTGATGATGCTTCTTACAAATCTGAATTTTGTTATACTTAAATATTGCCTTGAGTATTACAATGATAATCCTTATATTACTGAATTTCTTGAGAGAAATTATCCTCCAAAAGAAGAGACTGTTGCCTTGCAGGAAACCATGGAAGAAGAAATTGCTGAATCTGAAAGCTCATTGGATGAAAACGAGGAAGAGAGTGACGAACAAAAAGGAGGAAGAATGGAGTAGCTACCCATTCTCACCTTCTAATGATTGTAACTCCTCAACTCTTACACTATTTAATTGCCCTCAATGCTTGCCAAAGGAGGATGAATGTTATGTTCCTATGGATTCTCTTGAAATATCCCTTTTTGAGGAAATTGATGCTTGCTACACTTATGACCACGATTCCCCTATTAAACATCACCCAAAACAAAGACAAACCAAAAAGAAGGTAAAAATGGTTTGTCCTACTGTTGTTTATGATTCTTTATGCTATAAAGTTAATGATGGTCCTATGTTACTATGATATTAATTATGCTACTACTGAAAATGAGATTGGAAAGGTCATGACTTCTGTTTATTTTCATCTGATATGTCCCAGACGTATCTCTAATTTTTGATGTTCCATGCTTGATTATATATCAGCGCCACATGTTTTTATAATGTTTTTATATCATTTTGGCATGATTTATGGAACTAACCTATTAACAAGATGCCCAGTGCCAGTTCCTATTTTC
Organism: Puccinellia tenuiflora; assembly: GCA_012064385.1. NCBI lineage: Eukaryota > Viridiplantae > Streptophyta > Magnoliopsida > Poales > Poaceae > Puccinellia > Puccinellia tenuiflora. The sequence goes on along the minus strand of QRDG01002245.1, from coordinate 103,888 downwards.
TGCTGTCTTTTTTGTTTTAGAAAAGTTGTTCGGGGAAGTTTCCCGGAATCATCTGCAAATTTACGTGAATTATTTTCACGAAGAAACAAAGACGGATCCAGGAGGGGAGCTTCAGGGCCCCCACAGCACCCAGACGCCACCCAGACGCCACCCAGGTGCTGGCCGCACCGGTGTCCCACCTGGGCAAATGCGTCGCCTCCTCGAGTCGCCCTTTTGCCTATAAATTGCCTTCAACGCAGAAACCCTCGATACCCGATCATATTTTCAGAAAACATCCGAGGCCACCGCCGTCGCCAACCATAGATCGGGAGGGTTCTGAAGCTCTTCCCGGCACCCTGCCGGAGGGGGAGATCATCACCGGAGGCATCTACACCACCATGCCTGCCTCCGGAGTGATGCGTGAGTAGTCCACCACGGGACTACGGGTCCATGGCAGTAGCTAGATGGTTTTCTCTTCTCCTTGTACTCCACTGCTTAGATCTAGTGAGCTTCCTATCATGATCAAGATCATATTATCTGTAACTACTACATGATGTGTTTGCATGGATCCGATGAATTGTGGAAATCATTACTCTTGGTCATCTATATGTTATGTTTTTATCTACGATCTTGCATGCTCTCCGATGCTAGTGGATGCTTTGGCCAAGTAATTGTTAGTATCTTCAGAGAGGGTATTTATGCTAGATAGTGGGTTCATGCCTTCTTGTGCCGAGTGCGATTGACAGAAACGCTCATGCCAACGAATGTGCTGTTGCCACTAGGGGGAAAACAACGGTGTTATTTCCTTGTGTTATTTACAATGCTTACATTATGCACTTTGCTTATTGCAATGATCTGTTGCTTCCAACTTAATACTTCTGGGAGACATGCTGGATAGCGATCTCGGGGGTGGATTATCAGTCATAGACGCAGTTGGATAACGGTCTACGTATTTTGACGTAATGCCCATATTAGATGAAACGGTGAACTATATTGTTTTATGATAGCATTTTTTTGCGCCTATAATTCTGTCAATTGCCATGCTGTAATTTGTTACCCATCATGTGTATCTTTTGGAGAGACACCACTAGTTATCTATGGACCCCGGTCCTATTTTCCTACTTTGTTTACAACTATTTTGCTAGCTTTCCGTTCTCATTTGCTCGCTGGTCCTTTTTCACTTTTAGCATATTTTACATCTGCACATTTAATTCTTTGTGTTCAGCAAGCCGGAGAGATTGACAACCTCTCTGTTTCGTTGGGGCAAAGTAGTTTGTTTGTGATTGTGTGCAGGTCCACGTCAACAGCTCTTTCTCTGGCGCCGCTGACACCCTGCAAGCCTTCTCCAAGTCCTACTGGTTCAATAACCTTGGTTTTGTAATCAAGGGAAACTCCTGCTCTGCTGCATCATACCTTCCTCTTGGGGTTCCCCAGCGGACGTGTGATCCACGTCATCAAGCTCTTTTCTGACGTTGTTGCCGGGGACTTGGAAGGTTTAGCTAGGGGAGTTTCAGACATCCTTTCACTTTACTTTGTTATTTTCTTTCTTAGTATACTTTTTTTTAGTCGCATTTTGCCTTCCGTTTGCTTTAAAACTAAAAAACACAAAAAAATTAAAAATTCCAGCACTAGTCTTTTTATCGTTTTGCTTGATATTATGTCTAGTCCTTTACTTGCTATCAATGGTTACTTCGTTTGAGACTAGATCTTATTGGAAAGGTGGGTTCACGGAGGAAAAACAAAATTATTATAAGGAAAACCGCTTGTCTGAAAAAGGGAAACACTTATGGGCACAAATAAATAAATTGAATAGTCTTGCTAAAAACTTTTGCTCTACTTATGATGAATCCTGGTGCTTTAATGAATCTTTTTGCTGTAGGAGGCACAAACACCTCCCTTTCCAATGTGATTATAATGATAATGAAATATTGGATTCTTATGCTAAAGGAAACTATGATTTCGATAATCTTGAACAAATTGAAGAATTTGTTGTTTTTATGGGTGCCTATGAAATTACTTCCGTGCTTAAAGATATTGATGATGCTTCTTACAAATCTGAATTTTGTTATACTTAAATATTGCCTTGAGTATTACAATGATAATCCTTATATTACTGAATTTCTTGAGAGAACTTATCCTCCAAAAGAAGAGACCGTTGCCTTGCAGGAAACCATGGAAGAAGAAATTGCTGAATCTGAAAGCTCATTGGATGAAAAAGAGGAAGAGAGTGACGAACAAAAGGAGGAAGAATGAAGTAGCTACCCATTCTCACCTTCTAATGATTGTAACTTCTCAACTCTTACACTATTTAATTGCCCTCCATGCTTGCCAAAGGAGGATGAATGTTATGTTCCTATGGATTCTCTTGAAATATCCCTTTTTGAGGAAATTGATGCTTGCTACACTTATGACCACGATTCCCCTATTAAACATCACCCAAAACAAAAACAAAAACAAACCAAAAAGAAGGTAAAAATGGTTTGCCCTACCGTTGTTTATGATTCTTTATGCTATAAAGTTAATGATGGTCCTATGTTAGTATGATATTAATTATGCTACTACTGAAAATTAGATTTGAAAGGTCATGACTTCTGTTTATTTTGACCATACTATTTTGGAGCTTAATAATAATTATGTGTTTGAAGATCATGAAAAGCATGTTTTATGTGATAGTTATATTGTTGAGTTTGTTCATGATGCTACTGGAAATTATTTTGAGAGAGGGAAATATGGTTATAAAAAATTTCATGTCACTAAAATTTCTCTTGTTTTATCTTCCTATGCTTATTACTATGTTCTTCATAGATTTATTTGATTACAAGATTCCTTTGCATAGGAAATGGGTTAGGCTTAAATGTGTTTGATATTTGCTTCTTGATGCTCTCTTTTGTTTCAACTCTTATTCTTATGAGAGCATCATTAAAATCATTGCGCCTAGCTAAATGGCGTTAAAGAAAAACACTTATTCTTTGTTTTGGGTGATGTTACCTCTGTAATAACTCCCTTGTATCTTTTTGTTTTGGTTTTTGGTGCCAAGAATAGCTTCTAAAGAGAGGAAGACTAATTGGTGAGTTTGCTGTCCAGAAACAGATTTCTGTTCTTCACTGTTCGAAAATCCAAAAAATCACAGATTTTAATCTGTAGCTGTAAAGTTTTGACAGCAAGCATCAGGGTTTGTCTACCTTTCTCTAGTGATACA
>QRDG01002245.1:0-99308 GCA_012064385.1 Puccinellia tenuiflora | reverse complement strand
ATGGGGGACTAGCTAGTTTCTTTACTGTGAAGTCGTTGACGAAAGCATGCATATCTCAAAACTGTTTTACTTCTGTAAAAAAAACTAAAAAACAATAAAAAGCTCTATTACATGACTAATCCCTGCTTCCCTTTGCGAAGGGCCTTTCTTTTACTTTTATGTTGAGTCAGTCTTCCTCTTCCTTCTTAACTCCTCAAGCAATCACTTGGTGTCAACTTTGGTTAATGTTTTACTTCATGTTATCTTTGTGTCTAACTGTGAAAACTTTGTATTGACTTTATCTTGAGATAAACAAGTTGCAAGTTGAAGCTTTTTGCTGAAAACTTAAATCTTCCTTTGTGTTGGCCAAACTCCTTTGTTGAACTAATATTGCTTTGTGAGATATCAATCATTGTCAAGTGTTATACTTTTAAATCTCCAAAGTACTCTTTTCTAGTTAATTCTTGCTTAGATGTTACACCTGGTTGATCATTGTTTGTTTTATTCAATGAACCTTTGTTTTGGATCAATGCATTCAGTTCATATGCTTTACATGATTACATGATAAAGGTTGTGTTGGTAGCATGTCGCTTCAAAAATTATTTTGTTACCACTTACCTACTCGAGGATGAGCAAGAGTTAAGCTTGGGGATGCTGATACGTCTCCGACGTATCTAAAATTTTGATGTTCCATGCTTGATTATATATCAGTGACACATATTTTTATATCATTTTGGCATGATTTATGGAACTAACCTATTAACAAGATGCTTAGTGCCAGTTCCTATTTTCTACTGTCTTTTTATTACAGAAAAGTTGTTCTGTGAAGTTTCTCGGAATGCGCTGAAAATTTACGGGAATTAATTCCAAGAAGAAAGAAGTCCGAAGCCAGGAGGGCGCCCGAAGGGGAGGCACCCAGCCTTCAGACGCCCCCAGGAACGGACCCACCCTAGGCCTTGCCTGGGTCCCACCTGGTGCCCTCCGGCACCGTCTCGAGTTGCCCCTTCGCCTATAAAATTGTCTTCGACCCGAAAACACTAAGTACCCGATCATATTTCCCAAAAGACGCCTGAGGCCGCCGCCATCGCCAACCCTAGTTCGGGAGGGTTCTGCAGCTCTTCCCGGCACCCTGCCGGAGAGGGGAATCGACACCGGAGGCATCTACATCACCATGCTTTCCTCTGGAGTGATGTGTGAGTAGTCCATCACGGGACTACGAGTCCATAGCAGTAGCTAGATGGTTGTCTCTCCTCCTTCTACTCCATTGCTTAGATCTTGTGAGCTGCCTATCATGATCAAGATCATATTATCTGTAACTGCTACATGATTATGTTTGCATGGATCCGATAAATTGTGGAAGTCATTACTTTTGTTCATCTATGTGTTGTGTTTCATCTATGATCTTGCATGCTCTCCGATGCTAGTGGATGCTTTGGCCAAGTAATTATTAGTGTTATATGAGGGAGTATTTATGCTAGATAGTGGGTTCATGCCTCTCTTTTTGTCTGAGCTCGGGTTGACAGAAACGATTAAGACTAGAGATGTGACGTTGCCACTAGGGAGAAAATAGCGGTGTGATATCCTTGTGTTATTTACATTGCTTACATTATGCACTTTGCTTATTGCAATGATCTCTTGCTTGCAACTTAATACTTTTGGGTGACATGCTGGATAGCGATCCCGGAGTGGATTATTATTCATAGATGCAGTCGGATAACGGTCTATGTATTTTGATGTAATGCCCATATTAGATGAAACAATGAACTATATTGTTTTATGATAGCATTGTTGTGCGCCCAAAATTCTGTCAATTGCCATGCTGTAATTTTTTTACCCATCATGTATATCTTTTGGAGAGACACCGCTAGTGATCTGTGGACGCTGGTCCTATTTTCCTACATTGTTTACAACCGTTTTGATAGCTTTTTATCATCATTTGATCGCTGGTCATATTTCACTCTCATCATATTTTACATCCACACATTTAATTCTTTGTGTTTAGCAAGCCGGAGAGATTGACAACCTCTCTGTTTCATTGGGGCAAAATAGTTTGTTTGTGATTGTGTGCAGGTCCACATCAATTATCGTAAACGGCGCCGTTAACATTGTCGTGGGGTTACTCTTTAACTACCCCACGGTGGTGATACCTGGGTCACACCAAGTCCATCAACCCTATGGCGAGGGTCCAAGGAAGGCTCAAGAAGGACGATGTGCGGCCCAAGATATTCGACGTTAGGTCATCAGCCCTGATCGTCCTGTAAGTGCCATCGGCACCGTTCACCCGAGACCCAGCCTATCATATAAAGGCTCGGAGGGTCCCTCGTCTAGGGTAACTTAACTTCAACTCATAGCCGCCATCTCAAACCCTAGCGAGATTGCCATCTCGCCATTGTAGCCACGCTCCACATCAATACCAGACAAGTAGGAAGTTTGGTGTTATCCTCCGGGAGCCTGAACCTGGGTAAAACGCCTCGCCTGTTAGCCGTCGTGATCACCAGCGCTCATCTCTCTCCCCCTCAATCAACCCGGGGTACTCAACCCAGGGATTTGCCGAGTCCCAACCTCGTCAATTGGCGTCGTCTGTGGGAAAGAACGAGCGTTGGAACCATGGTCGCACCGGCTCCATCAACCTTGAAGACCGATGCCTGCACGAGGGAGCCAACCTGCCTCGGCTCCCTCGAGTACGTCAGCCACCCGCCGGCCCATCGCTCGGTGTACGCTGAACTGTGTGAAGGTATGTGGATCACCTTTGGTACCATGCACTACCTCATAAACAGCTACGGAACACTCCGATCTACGGTGGCCGCGCTACGCGCGGAGACGACACCCGCATCTGCATCAACTACATCAACCACGCCTTCACCTGCCGTGGAGATCGCATCTGCTGCGAATGCAACGATCGCGTCTTCGACTGCCGCGAAGATCGCATCTGCCACGACTACGATGACCACGTCATCACCTGCCGTGATCGCATCCACCGCGACTGCGGCGATCGCATCTTCGACTGCCGCAAAGATCGCGCTCGTCTCGACTGCACCAACTGCCTCCATGGCAAAGATCGCGCCCAACGCGACCACGACACCCGCATCTCCGGCTGCCAAGGAGATCGCATCGGCTGCGACCCCTGCGCGGATCAAGTCTACTTCAACTACCATGATCGCGTCGCGGGCAAGGCCAAGATCTACATCGACTCCGACTACGTCAGCCACGGCTTCGCGCCGTGAGATCATCCGCAAGCCAATCGCACCCGCGTCGACGACAGCGACTCCATTCCTCGCGTCCGCGGTGAAGGCCGCGAAACTCTACGGAAAGAACCTCAACGGCAACTGTGGTACCCACCACGTTGGAGCCATTTTCGACTCCGAGCACGGCTCGGATGAAGGAAGCAGAAGTGGAAGCATCAGCCCCACTCCCCGGATTTACCCCGCACAAGTCTACATGGCCGGCCCGTCGCGGGCCAATGGCGACGAACCCGTATATCCATTGGAGGTGGTCATGCCGGACCAGACACGACTCACCATCACCCGCGACATGGCAATCAGAGCCCTGAAGCACATTGAGGAGGGCACGTACCCCCCCACCAGACGCACCCCGAGAGGACCTCATGGCGGTCCAGTACCTGCTGCGGAAGGAAGGCGAACGACTTCTGTCAGAGAACCGTCCCAGGAACTGGGGGTGTCTCGAGAAGGATCGAGTAAGGGGCTGAACACGGAATCAAACAACCCTCAACGTGCTCCGGCGACGGTGCTCGTCGGACTCGCTGCGGGACAGCACTGCAGAAAAGGAACACTCGGCCTTACCCAGGTTCAGGGCCCTCTTGAGGAGGTAAAACCCCTACGTCCTACTTCGGTGTATTGCACTGCTTGGAGAGTTTACAGTACAAGGAGAGCTTGTCGAGCTCGAGGTGGCTAACAATGGCTACTTGCTAGTCTTCAGATCTAGGGTTTTAGGCTCAGGAATCTTGGAACCCCTTGCTTGGGCGCGCTCCCCCTCCTTTTATAGGCGTCCTGGACCTCTTCTGCCCAAACATTTGGGCGGGAAGGGTTACCACACGGCGACGATGGAGGAGGCGCGGTGCACGATAAAGGTGAAGTCCACCATAAAGGTAAAGCTCGTGGACGCGGTCCACGGCAGGGGAACGGCGTCACCAAAGCTGAAAAAGGTCACCGACCAGCCGGACGGTGGGCTAGCGCTTGCCGAGGTGGGAGGTGACCCACAGTGACGTCGTCCTTGGAGCGTAGCTGCAGACGGTTCCCTTATCACCAAAGAGGCAATACTCGTTGTCCGCTTTGCTTGGCTCCGCTTTGTTGACTGCTTTATACATGGAAACGGCAACTGCGGCGTCGTCGTCATCACGCGTAGGCACGCGCGTCACTCTGCACATGGCGCAGAGCCCATGTGCGCTCTGCCGCGGGGGCAGAAATGGCTTCGCGAGGAAGGAGCTTCGCGAGGCGAAAAGCCTCGCCGAGCCCTCCGGCTGGGTCCTTAGCGGAATTGCGGGTGGCGTCGGAGACACCTTGTCGAGGAGCGATCCCTCGCCAAGGGAAGAAACCTTCGGCGAGGAGGGGAAGATCCTTCGCGAGGAAAAAACCCTCGCGAGGCTCGCCAGGCTGGAGAGCCTGGTCCTTAGCGAAAATCGTCCAAAGAATCTTGTGGGCCCTGGCAGGCCGGCCCGTGGTACCCTGGTTTCCACTGTGCCGACAGTAGCCCCCGGGCCCGCGACGGGCACGCCGAGGCCCATGGACTAAGGCGAAGCGTCGAGGGGCCAAAGATGCCTGATAGGGCCGCGACACGTGGAGCGCTGCGGTTGCACCCGCGACCACGACCTCCTCGGCTCCAACGGGCGACGTGGCGGGGCCCGCCACGACTCGGGAGCCGGTCAATAAAGCCTGGGCGCGCGGTCGGCGCCCATCACTTCTCCCATAACTCCTCCGCAAACTTCTCCCCACGCCTCCAATCTCTCCAGAGCGCTCCAACTCCAGAGTCTCGTCTTCTTCTCCGGCGACCGATGGCGCCCAAGAAAGCAGCCACCGACCCGAAGGGCAAGGCCACGGTGCAGGCGGGCACGTCTGCGGCGATGGCGCGCGCCGCTGCTCTCGAGGGAGCACTGCCGCGGACGCGTGTCACCGCGGCGACGATAGCAACGGTGCGCCACCTGGCGGCGGCGAGAACCAACGAGCACGGCGCCACCGAAATGAGGCCGGCTGGCAGCAGGCTCACCGAGGCGTTCTACCCCATCTTCCTCCATACTACTCTACGCCGGCCTGGTGCCACCGTTCTCCGACTTCCTCCTGGCGATCTTGGAGGTGTACCAGATCCAGTTGCTTCATCTTCATCCCAATTCCATCCTCATCCTCGCCATCTTCGCCCACCTCTGCGAGGCCTACATCGGCATTCGCCCCTCGGTGGCGCTCTTCCGGAGCTTCTACTCTCTTCGGAGCACCGCCCAGGGCGAGCGGCTCGGGTGCGTCTCCTTCCGCATCGCCGACGCCAGGAGCGAGAACTACATCCCATCGCCTGGTGCGGTGAGGACGCCGTCACCAAGGTGACGAAGAAGGTGGATAAGTTCCGCGAGAAGTGGCTCTTTGTCGACGCCAAGGCCACACACCCTCTCCTGGAGGTGCCCGAGGGGCCCCCGAGGAAGTGGGCGCGCTGGGCGAGCGCGGACTTCAGGGGCTCGAGGCTTGACGCGGTGTACGAGTGCATCCGCCGCATGCGCGAGGCAGGGGTCACCGGCCAGATGGTGGCAAAAGACTTCACCAGGCGCCGCATCGCCCCCCTCCAACTGCACGCCGAGCCGGTGTGGCGATACGACGGCAAGGGGGACGCAATGCGTCTGAGCAGGGATGGCTTTGCGCCTGAGGTACTACGCCAGATCATGGGCGTCCTCTTCGCGACGTCGGAGGTCCCGTCCCCACCAAGGAGGCCGCCAAACCACTCATCTGCTTCGCCGAGGAAAGCATCGTGGAGCAGCGCGCGTGCATGCCCACGTTCGACGAGTGGGGAATTGTGCCCGCGGGGCACCGCGGGCCTCGCCCTAACCCGTGGGCGGCGGAGCCGGAGTACATGGACGAGCCTCCGAGCCTGAGGAGGCTGAGGAGTCCGCCGAGGAGGAGGCCTCGAGAAGCGAGGACCCCCTCGGCGAGGACGAGGCTTCGAGGGGCACTGACCCCGTTGGTGAGGACATCGGCTCCTCAAGGAGCGTTCACGCTGAGGTGGACCTCCAGGTGCTCTCCTCCGGCGACGAGGAGGATGCCTTCCGCGTCGTCCGCTCCCAGCGCGCCGAAGAGGAGGAGGAGACGAGCGGCGGCGGGAGAGGGCGCTGCGAACCCCGCTCCAAGGCCGTCCACGACAGGAGGGCCGCAACCGCGAGAGACACCCCTCGCGCGGAGACAGGAGCGGCTCGGGAGGAGGCCGGAGCAAGCAACACCCAGCCACCCAAGGCGAAGAAAAGGGTGTGGGTGATGGCCGGCGAGTAAGCCTTTGTTTTTCTTTTTTCTCAACATTTTGCTTCTGAGAAAACCCCCTTGATGGATCTCCAACTTGTCTTCCTTTCAGGCAGCCTGCGGAGCCAAAGAGGCGGCGGCTCCAAGCTGGAGAGACCGCCAGCGTCGTCGCGGAGACGCCTGTGGCCGACGAACCGCAGCAGGCAGTTGTTCCTCCCGCGGTCGAGCACCGCGCGGAGGTGGTGGTGGTCGAGGAGGCCATGCCGTCGCCGGTCCGCGCGGCCACTCCGCCCGCGACGGAGCACCGCGAGGTCACCGAGGAGGTGGCGCCATCCTCGCCTCGAGCGGCGACTCCTCCCGCGGTTGAGCACCGCGCGGAGGAGGTGGTAGGAGAAATGGCACCGCTGTCGCCAACAAGGACGGCCATTCCTCCCGTCCAGACCGAGACGGAGGAGAGAGGATGGATGAGGAGATCATCCTGGAGCCGCCCCCAACGGGGGGGGGGAGGCTCCTCCACAAGGGGCCGATGTGCCCGAGGCCGCGGCGGACGCGGCCGATGCAGAGGGGGCCGGAGGCGCCCCTGAGGAGCAGGAGGCGGAGGCACCGCCGGAGCCCACTGGCGCTGAAGCTGAGCGCGAGAGGGCGCCCAGCCCCCAGAGGGCAACCGAAGCGAGCGCCGAAGGAGGCGCCCCCACAAGCCCCCGGATCGCACCAGAGGCGGTCGTGGGCCCGAGGCAGGAGGCCCCGGGCGCCTCGGCGAGTATCGAGGACTCCGCACCCGGCAGTAGCGCGGGAGCCACCTTGGCGCTGCAAGAGCCGCGGCGCCAAGTAATTCGTCGCCGAATCGTCCTCAACCAGGCGCGGCGGGCTCTCGACGGGCTGGAGGAGCAGCTCGCCGAGGAAGAAAACGCCCTGGCGGAGGAAAGGTCTAGGCTCGGTGAGGCCTGGACCCTTCTCACGAGAGGGTGGAGATGTGCCGCCGACAAGACGCGGCGGCCCAGGCGGAGCGCCAAGAGGCCCTCCGCTTCGCCAAAGAGACCCGCGACAGCGTCAAGCGGGAGGCGCAGGAGGTGATGGACGAGCTCGACGCCGCCAGGGAGGCGCTCGAGGCGGAGACCGCCTCCAAACACGACGAGCTAGCGGCCGCGGAGCAGAAGTTTGCTGCTGACTCCGAGGTCGCCAGGGCCAGCCTGAAGGAGCTCCGTGAGCTGCTGGATGCCCGCGAGGGCAGCTAGCGCCCCGCGAGGCGGAGCTGGTGCGGCATGAGGAGGAGCTCTCCCTCCGAGAGAAGGAGCTGCACAGGCGCGAGGAGCAGGTCCAGCTGCTCGAGAAGGACCAGGCCACCCGCGAGGGGCAGCTGCAGGAGCGTGAGGGTCGGGTGGCCACCGACGAAGCCAACCTCACGGCGGAGCGGAAGAGGCTCCAAGAAGAGGCTGACCTCAAGGTCAAGCTCGTCCGCGAGGGCCTCGCCAAAGAGTACGACGAGAAGGCCGCGAAGCATGAGGACCGCTTCAAGACCAAGCGCAAGGAGTTCGAGAAGCGCATCAAGGAGCTCGAGCAGGAGGAGAAGCGGTTGACCTCTTGCCTCGAGGTCTCCCGGGAGGCCCAGGCTCGCGCGGAGGGGAACGCCTTCGCCCTGGAGAGGGACCTGGATGAGCTCCGGCAGCAGGTGGGGCCGGCCGCGGCTCTGGCGGAGCAGGCACGGGACCAGCGCCAGGTTGACCGGTCCATGACGCGCCAGCGCCAGAGCATTCTCCAGAGCTTGGTGAGCCGTGTGCACACGGTCGGGGACGATCTGAGGATCGACGTCCCCTCCTTCTCCGCAGCGACCGACGACGAAACCTCGTATTCGTACTTCTTCGAGCAATTCCTCGGGAAGCTTGAAGGGGTCGCGAAGAGCTTTGACGAGCGCGTCGTGGAGGAGAGCCGCGACCTCCTTGTCGTCGCCGTCACCAACATCTTCAGCAACCTCGTGAGGCTCCAGCCCTCACTTGATCTTGAGGACGTGATGGCACCGCCGCGCGCCATCAGCAACAAGGCGCGGGAGACCGCCACGCAGGCCGCCATCGCGTTCGCCAAGAAATTCGACCAAGTGGTGATCGTAGGCGACGAGGGGGATGCTCTGGAAGAGGAGGCGGAGACCGCCGCGGACCAGGCGGGCACCTCAGGAGGCGCAACGGCTTGAGCTCCTTGCCTGTAGCTGGGCGTGCAGAGAGCACATTTATCTTAGTCATTTTGATTGTAAACTTTGTAAGAGCTTGTCAAGTTATATTGGAGTGTGCTTGTGAACGTCCCTCGAGTGGCTTTTGTCTTTCCCCTTCATGTCTTCTTCGCTCTACGTCTTAGGACCCTCTCTTGGCGCTGCACCACCGCCGCTTCGGTATGTGAGAGTCAGGGCTCCACAAGGCCGGGGGGTGTGTGAGGCCTCAAGAAGTAAGAGCTCCTCGAAGCGCGATGCTTGGGGCTCCCCTTTGACGTGCAAGCAGCCCATGAGGCGTGGGAGAGAGAAAAGAGACTCGAGGGGCAAAAACCAGCAAGAGGAAATTCAACCAAGTCTTTGTACTTAGCTTAGCGAGGCATTCTGCCTTGGAGAGGGTGTTGGTTCCCTGGCGAGATGTTTTTGCCTTGGAGAGGGTGCTGGTTCCCTGGCGCTCACTTTGGACCTGTTTTCCTGCGTTTTGACAGATAGGCGTACCACAAGCGATACATAGCTAGATAACTTATGCGTGCTCGTAGGTTCCTTCATGTGTGTCTTGCGAGGAGAACAGGCACCAAGGTTTTGGTGATCCTTGGTGAGTTGACGTGCGCGGGAGCTGACCCATGAGTTCAGAGCTCCTTGGGAGTTGACATGCATGAGAGCTGACCCGCAAGTTCAGAGCTCGGATCCCTTGGGTTTTAGGTGCTGCCGGGATGCTCCCGTGGCATGGCACCATGCTAGCCCCCGCTCGCGAGATACGCATGAGGGATCATACGAGCGAGAGAGAAAAGCAAATAACGCTAGAGCTTACCGAAGTAACAAAATATGCTGGCGCGATGCGCAAAGGTTCAGAATGACCTGAAATAGATGTTCATTACACTGGCGTGGCCAGAAGTTTCTCCTTCTTTGATGATGAAGTCTTGCTTCTCTGGCGCCTGGCGCCGCGCTTTTGCTTGACGGGGCGTGCGTTTGGACACACGGCTAAGTGGTGCTCGATCACCTCCCTCGGTACTCCGGACATATCTGACGGTGTCCATGCGAACATGTCAGAGTTTGCCCTGAGGAAGGCGACGAGCGCGCTTTCCTATTTGGGAGGCAAGTTGGCGCCGATGGTGACGCTAGCCCCCGAGCCATTTGCCTCGAGAGGCACTTGCTTTGTCGCGGCCTTCTCCTGAGAGAACAGCTGCTTCTTCTTCGCGGGGGGCCTCGGGAGGGGTCCTCGTCCTCGTCAGCGGGTGACGCCACCGCGGCAGCCTTGTAGGCCGCTTGCGCAGCGTACAGGGCGTCCGAGACCACGCCGCGGATGACAATGGTGCCACCCGAGCCAGGGAGCTTGACGAGGTTGTAGGCGTGGTGGGTCACCGCCATGAACTTGGCGAGGGCGGGGTAGCCGAGTATGGCGTTGTAGGGCAGGCCGATGTGCGCGACGTCGAAGTCGATCAGCTCGGTGCGGTAGTTGGCCTGGGTGCCGAAAGTGACGGCGAGCCTCACCTGCCCCAAAGGGGTGGTAAGACCCTCTGTCACTCCCGAGAAGGGCCTGGTAGGCATGAGTCGCTCGTAGGGCACCTGCAGCTTCTCGAATGTCTCGACGGAGATGACGTTGAGGCCGGCACCCCCATCAATGAGCGTCTTAGAGACGGCGATGTTGTTGATGGTGGGGGTGCAGACCAGCGGGATGGTGCCAACGGTCGAAGTGGACTTGGGGTGGTCGCCGGAGTCGAAGGTGATGGGGCACTGGGACCACTTGAGGGGCCTGGAGGCCTCGACTCCAGGAAGGGCTGCTGCGACCTCGCGAGCGAGTTGCTTGAAGTGGCGGTTGGAGCGAGGGGCCTGAGCCCCGCCGAGGATGCAAGCGGCCCCACGAGGCACCTGGTAGCCCTCGTCAGCCTCGGCAGGCAGGTTGTCGTTCGCGGGCTGGGCGGCGTTGGCCTGGGGGTTCTGCTGGTAGTTGTCGTTGTAGTTGTTGTTCCAGCGTCGCCCCCCGCGGCCGCCGCGGCCTCCGCCGCGGCCTCCGTTGCCTCGCGTTGCCTCGCGAGCCTCGCGAAGCCTCTTGAGGTCGTAGCAGTCCTCGGTGGCATGAGAATGCCTGTTGTGGTAGATGCAGAAGGGACGATCATCCTTCTTCTCAGGTCCTGCGGCTGGAGTGGCAGCTTGGCGAGGCTGCTTGGCGTCGGGCTCTGCCGCGAGGACCGCAGTAGTCTTGCGCTTCTCGGAGGATTTCTTCTTCTTGGACCCCTCGGTGGGGTCCCCTGGCTCGTTCTTGACGAACAAGCGGCCCTCTTCAGCCTTGGCGCACTTGTCCGCCAAGTCGAAAAGCTTGACGACGGTGGTGATGTTGTCGTGGATGCCGAGCTTCTCGAGCATCCGCACGTCTGTGACCCCAGCCTGGAAGGCCGAGATGACCTGTGCGTCGGTGGCGTTGGGGATCTTGTTGCGCACTTGGCTGAAGCGCTGGATGTACTTGCGGAGGGTCTCGCCGGGCTTCTGACGCACAGCGCGGAGGTCGTTGTAGGTGAGGCCGCGCTCGTACGTGCCCTTGAAGTTGGCGACGAAGCACCGGCAGAGCTCCTCCCAGGTGTTGATGGACTCGGCGGGGAGGTTGGTGAGCCATGAGGACGCGGAGTCCTTGAGGGCCATGGGGAACCAGTTCGCCATGACCTTGTCGTCGCCCCCGGCGGCCTGGATGGCCAGAGAGTAGAGCTGCAGGAACTCCAGGGGGTTGTTCTTGCCGTCGTAGCGCGGAGGGAGGTCCGGCCTGAACTTGACCGGCCAGACGACGCGACGGAGGCTGCGAGTGAACGCGGCCGTCGTGCCGTAGGTGACCGTGCCGTTAGCGAGGGTGGCGCGGAGGTGGCGCCCGGCGGTGGCGACGTCCTGGACGGCGCGGTTGCGGCGTTCCTGCCCGCGCTCGATGCTCACGCGTGCGTCCTCAGGGGCTCGCTGCACGATTTGGCAGTCGTGTGGCGACGACGCGTGCGATGCAGCGCGGCCGTCGCGAGGAGGAGCCCCCGTCGGAGCAGGCTGCGGTGGAACCGGTGGAGCTGGAGCGGGCGCGGGCTGACGAGGAGGCGCGGGAGGTGCGCCGTGCGCCACGTCCCCCACGAGTGCAGAAGGAACCAGGGAACGAGACGGTGCAGGTGCGGCGGCGCGAGCGGCGCTGATGAGCTCGGAGACGCGGTTGAGCCAGGCCTCCTGAGCCGCCGGCGTGGGGCGGTACTGCAGCAGCTCCTGCGCCATGAGGAGCGCAGTCGCCGGGCTGGGCGCAGGGCGGCCCAGCGAGGAGGCAGCACGGTCCCGCGACGGGTGCAGGGAGGAGGCCTCCTCTTCGCCGAGGTCGTCCTCAGCGTGGTCGATGTCGTCGTCATCCGGGTGCTCGACGCGGGGCTCGGGGTCGGCGCGGCGCGCCGGAGCGGCGCTCCCACGCGGGCGGCCGCGCGGGTTGCCAGCAGGAGGAGCGGTGGCGGCGCTGGCCGTCCGGCGAGCGAGTCGTTCGGCGCGAGAAGGGCCGGCCATGGCTGCGTCGAGGTTGAAGATGCGCCTCAGCCCCCTACCTGGCGCGCCAAATGTCGGAGAACTGTCCCAGGAACTGGGGGTGTCTCGAGAAGGATCGAGTAAGGGGCTGAACACGGAATCAAACAACCCTCAACGTGCTCCGGCGACGGTGCTCGTCGGACTCGCTGCGGGACAGCACTGCAGAAAAAGAACACTCGGTCTTACCCAGGTTCAGGGCCCTCTTGAGGAGGTAAAACCCCTACGTCCTGCTTCGGTGTATTGCACTGCTTGGAGAGTTTACAGTACAAGGAGAGCTTGTCGAGCTCGAGGTGGCTAACAATGGCTACTTGCTAGTCTTCAGATCTAGGGTTTAGGCTCAGGAATCTTGGAACCGAACCCCTTGCTTGAGCGTGCTCCCCCTCCTTTTATAGGCGTCCTGGACCTCTTCTGCCCAAACATTTGGGCGGGAAGGGTTACCACACGGCGACGATGGTGGAGGCGCGGTGCACGATAAAGGTGAAGTCCACCATAAAGGTAAAGCCCGTGGACGCGGTCCACGGCAGGGGAACGGCGTCACCAAAGCTGAAAAAGGTCGCCGACCAGCTGGACGGTGGGCTGGCACTTGCCGAGGTGGGAGGTGACCCACGGTGACGTCGTCCTTGGAGCGTAGCTGCAGACGGTTCCCTTATCACCAAAGAGGCAATACTCGTTGTCCGCTTTGCTTGGCTCCGCTTTGTTGACTGCTTTATACATGGAAACAGCAACTGCGGCGCGTCGTCATCGCGCGTAGGCACGCGCGTCACTCTGCACATGGCGCAGAGCCCATGTGCGCTCTGCCGCGGGGGCAGAAATGGCTTCGCGAGGAAGGAGCTTCGCGAGGCGAAAAGCCTCGCCGAGCCCTCCGGCTGGGTCCTTAGCGGAATTGTGGGCGGTGTCGGAGACACCTTGTCGAGGAGTGATCCCTCGCCAAGGGAAGAAACCTTCGGCGAGGAGGGGAAGATCCCCCGCGAGGGAAAAACCCTCGCGAGGCTCGCCAGGCTGGAGAGCCTAGTCCTTAGCGAAAGTCATCCAAAGAATCTTGTGGGCCCTGGCAGGCCGGCCCGTGGTACCCTGGTTTCCACTGTGCCGACAAACAGATCGAAGCATCAAGCCAAGCAAGAAGAACAAGTTCATAAAGCACGAAGACAAGTGTCCCGCCATTAAGTTCAATCACATTACAACACGCCTTCGGCGCTGGTTTACAACAAGGAAAAATGCAAGGGCGTCGTGAGAAGACTCTGATTTTGGTCGCTGCCATCGACGGCGGAGATGACTCCCAGTCCTTCTTCCCGACAAGGGAGGGCCTCGTAGCGGACCCTGAAGATAAGAACCTGCACCCAAGGCTTGCAGGTCCCGGCGCCTCGCTCCTGCGGCATGGAAGTCTCGACGAGAGCGCGCACCTCCAGGCTTGCAGGTCTCGGCTCTTCACCTCTGCGTCGTGGAGGCAGGAGCAGATCAAGACCGTAGGCAATAGCTCCGCGACTCTCTTCAAGCGCAAGGCGAGCCGGCCAGAGGGAGAGAACAGCGCACGCGTCAGCAACCTCTCCTGGCGCTCCGACGAAGAAGCATGATGCCAGCGTCGCGGTGGAACGATGACAACATCTCCAGCCTCTCCCGTGCGCCCGCGCGGGCAACTCGCCGGGGAAGCCAAGGTGCTTTCCACCACCTCCGTGGCCGCGCCGCAGGTGCGGGTGCAGCGACGCCTCCCACACCTCGTCGAGCCAAGGAGATGGGAGCGCGCTTTTCCTTGTCTGTAGTGCCCCTCCAACCAGCCCGGAGGGGCCGGCGCCACCGACCTTGTCGACAACTATGGAAGACGAGGCAGTGATGCCCTGCTTTGGATTGTGGGCAGCTCCGGTTGCCTAGCAGTCCATCGAAGGACCCTCGGGGCCGCCTCCTTCATCAGCAATGGCGACCTCGCCGCCGCCGCCATGCCCATCGCTCTGCATGGTCGCTGCCATGGGTTGCGTCCTTCTATACCAACAAACTACCAAGATGAAGATACAAGACTCGGGGGAAGGGAGAGGCGCTCTGGTGTCTCCCTCCACCCCCATCGCTCCCTTTTTATACTGCCGGAGCGGTAGGAGGGGAGTTAATGAAGAAGAAACGCCGGCGCCCGCTCATCTCCCAGCCACCGACGCCATAAGTGCGGTGGGGCCGCCCGCCCCCAGGATTCGCCTGCACCCGCAGCATGCCTCGTCGTATCCCGTCGTCGCGGCCTCTTCACCGCATGACACGCAAGGGAGTAAATGCTGCCCACCAGGATTCCCGCTGACAAGGCGGAAGCCGAGCGGACGGCACGCCAGGCTTCGCACGTCTTTCTATGCGGCTCTGCTCCACCAGTTTTTTCTTGCTAACGCACCACCGCTGGCTTCACGTCCTCTACAGTTTTTCCTGCGTACCACGCGAGCGGGGGCTAGGACACGCTGCCTATGCCGGGCCTGACCCACAAGCATTAGCCAAAGTACGACAATGAGCTCTACCTTGCGGGCCAGTCCCTGTGCACGGCACCTCCCTGTGAAACTTGGCACTTGTCTTTCCTCGCGCGGCACCCAGGCTCAAACTAACGAGTCGTGCATACCCAGCCGGTGTGCAAAATCTTTGTCATATGCCTCGTCGCAATGTAGGATCACCAAGAAAGGCCAAGCCTCCGGGCTAGCGCCTCGCGAGGCCTCACACGGACAAGCCCCCCGAAGGAGCATCGGAAAAGCCCGCCGCACGGCCACTGGAAGCCCTCAGCCGCAAAAAACAGCTAAGTCAAAATGACTTCTCATTACCTCGCTATCCACCGTCCTCCGTTCAGATTCTAGAACGCCGCTGGGACCTGTTCTTGAAAATCCCATGAGCCACATTTGCGCGTCAAAGGGGAGCAACCGAGTATCGCACTCGGGGATCTTACTAACCTATTGTCCCAACACCCGCGTCTTCCGTGCCAGCCATGAGCGGTGACTGGTGTCTGTGGACTACGGGTTGGGACCTAAGACGGAGAACGATAGCACGGCATATGGAGAAGGAAGGAAAAGGCCCTCGCGGGGAACTGGAAGATCACGAAATACCACAATAGGCAAACATGCGCGTATACTCGTAAGCGACAAAGTATTTCATTACAAAAAACTAAACATGCAGATACAATAGGATGGACTCAGGGGTCTACTCCTCCGCAGCATCACGAGCCTCGTCCTCCGCGCCCCCTCCCGAGGGTCCGGCACCCCCGTCAGCACCAGGACCGCGCTGAAAGTGGTCGCAAAGGACGCCCACAAGCTCGTCCACCTCCTCCTCCAAGGCCTTCGTGATCTCCTTGTCATTGGCCTGTACCGGCTCCAGGACCGCATTGAAGCAAAGGCCCGCTTGGTTGAGCACACCAGAGTTGCGGAGCAGGCAGAGGTTGGTGAAGATCAGCTTGCCCGCTTGGGTGAGCAGGTCGTGGCACTCACCCTCCACGACCGCGTCCACCTCGCTGACCACCTTCTCCAAGTGCTCCACCAGGCTGAGGTAGAAGAAGACGTGGCTTGCGGGCGCCTCGGGCTGGAACGCGTCGTGGAGACCAAGGTTGACGAGCTCCAGCATCATAGCTCGCCGCTCCCTGCCTAGGGTGGCGGAGGTCTCCCTCTCCAGCTTCAGCTCCTCCACCTGCTTCAGGAGGGGCTCGATCTGCTGAAGCGTGCCGTCACACTCCTTGCGCACCTGCTCCAGCTCTGCCAGCGCCAGGTTGCGCTCCTCCCGCAGGGCGCCGGCCTCCTTGCGGGCGGAGTTGCGCTCCTCGCGAAGCCGCTGGGCCTCCTGCTCTGTGAGGTCCAGCTCCTTTTTCAGCCCGTGGACCTTGTCTGCATGGCGCGCCTCCTGCGTCCGGATCTTCTGGTTGTAGGCGTCATGCTCCTGGGCGTGGATGTCCTTGGCTTTCTGGGCGAACTCCTCGCCCATGGCATTCCGCTTCTTGATGAAGCGCGCGTCCGCCTCGGCGTGGAGGTTACTCTCCCTCCGGTCAAGAGCCTCCTGACGTGAGACTAGAACTTCCTCGAGTTGCTCCAGACGAGCCCTCTCCGTCTGCTGCTCCACAGCAGTACGCGTAAGCTCGCGCTCGCGCAACGCGAGCTCCCTCTCCGCATCCGCAGTAGCCTGGAGGCTTGCCTCCGCCCCCACCTCCTTTTGTTGGAGAATGTTCCCAGTAACTGGGGGTGTCTCCAAGGTATCGTGTAAGGGGCTGAACACGCGGTCAAACAATCCTCAACGTGCTCCGGCGATGGTGCTCATCGGACTCGCTACGGGATGACACTGCAGAAATGGACACAAGATCTTACCCAGGTTCAGGGCCCTCTTTGGGAGGTAAAACCCCTACGTCCTGCTATGGTGTATTGCATTGCTTGGAGTTCACAGTACAAGAGAGCTTGGAGAGCTCGAGGTGGCTAACAATGGCTACTTGCTAGTCTTCAGATCTAGGGTTTGGTCTAAGCTCCCAGATTCCCCACCCTTTGCTTGGGCGTGCCCCTTCTCCTTTTATATGCGTCTTGGACCTCTTCTGCCCAATCATTTGGGTGGGAAGGGTTACCACATGGCAACGAAGGAAGGAGCAGGGTGCACGATAAAGGTGGAGTCCACCATAAAGGTAAAGCTCATGGACGCGGTCCACAACAGGGGAGCGGCGTCACCAAAGCTGAAAAAAGGCCACCGACCAGCCGGACGGTGGGCTGGCACTTGCTGAGGTGGGATGTGACCCATGGTGACGTCGTCCTTGGAGTGTAGCTGCAGACGGTTCCCTTATCACCAAAGAGGCAATACTCGTTGTCCGCTTTGCTTGAGGCCGCTTTGTTGACCGCTTTATACATGGAAACGGCAACTGCGGCGTCGTCGTCATCGCGCGTAGGCACACGCGTCATCCTGCACATGGTCGCAGAGCCCATGTGCGCCCTGCCGCAGAGGCAGAGATTGCTTCATGAGGAAGGAGCCCCGCGAGGCAAAAAGCCTCGCCGAGCCCTTCAGCTTGGTCCTTAGTAGAACTGCGGGTGGCGTCGAAGACACCTTGCCGAGGAGCGGTCCCTCGTCAAGGGAGGAAACCTTCGGCGAGGAGAAAAAGATGCCTCGCGAGGGAAAAACCCTCGCGAGGCTCGCCAGGCTGGAGAGCCTGGTCCTTAGCGAAAATCATTCGAAGAATCTCGTGGGCCCTGGCAGGCCGGCCCGTGGTACCCTGGTTTCCACTGTGCCGACAGTAGCCCCCGGGCCCGCGACGGGCACGCCGAGGCCCATGGACGCAGGCGAAGCGTCGAGGGGCCAAAAATTCCTGACAGGGCCGCGACACGTGGGGCGCAGCGGTTGCGCCGCGGCCACGATCTCCTCAGCTTTAACGGGCAACCCGGTGGGGCCCGCCACGTCCGGGGCAACTGGTCAATAAAGCCTGGTGCGCAGACTGCGCCCATCACTTCTCCCATTACTCCGCCGCCCTCTTCTCCAAAACTTCTCCTTCCTCCCAGAGCGCATCGCTTCCGAGGTCTTCGTCTTCAAGCTCCTTCTCCGACGGCCATGGCTCCCAAGAGGGCAACCGACGGCCAGAAGGGCAAGGGCGCGATGCAGACCGGCACGTCTGCGGCGGCAGCACGGGGCGCCGCATTCCAGGGGACGATGCCGGAGTCCCTTGTCGGCGCGGCGACGGTTTCCAAGGTGCGGCACCTGGTGGCCGCCAACACCCACGAGCTCGGGGCCACCAGCATAGCGCCCGGCAGCAGCGAGGTCGGCGCGGGGTACTACCCCATCTTCTTTCACACACTCTACGCCGGCCTCGTTCCTCCCTTCTCCAGCTTCCTCCTGGGGATCCTCGAAGCGTACCGGATCCAACTTCTTCACCTCCACCCCAACTCCGTGCTCATTCTCGCCATCTTCGCCTACCTCTGCGAGGCGTACGTCGGTGTCTATCCCTCGGTGGCTCTCTTCCGCAGCTTCTACTCCCTCCGGAGCACCAAGTCGAACGAGCGGTTTGGATGCGTCTCCTTCCGCATCACCGCCGCCAGAAGTGAAGAATACATCCCCATCGCGTGGCAGGGTGGGAATGCCATCACCGAGGTGACGAAGAAGGTGGAGAAGTTCCGCCAGAAATGGCTTTTTGTTGGCACCAAGTCGTCGAACCGCCACCTGGAGGTACCTGTGGTGCCCCCGAGGAAGTGGGCGCGTTGGGCGAGCGGCGACTTCGAGGGCCCTAAGCTTGAGGCAGTATACGAGCGTATTCAGGTGCTCCGAGAGGCCGGGCTCACCGGCTGGATGGTGGCGATGGATTTTGTTGCACGCCGCATTGCTCCTCTTCAATGGCATTCGGAGCCGATGTGGACCTACTCAGGCCCAGATGATAGGATGCGCCTCAGCTGTCGGGGATATACCAAATAGGGGTATCATCGACATGTACATATTCCAGTATACCAGGGTGGCCCACTGGTGGTAATGCCGGCAGGCTTACCGGGCGGCCCAATATGCTGAAGCACAAGGACAAAGCGAAGCCGGCTAAGGAGGACCCAAGACGAAGGCCCAGTAACCATCCGACTTGGCGCACAAGACGAAGACAACTAAGCCGTATTAGTCTAGGACTCCTATTTCCTTATGCCGGTAGACTTTCCTTGTAAGCCCTAGGCCTGGCCGCCTTTATAAGCCGGCCTACGGGAGCCTTAGGCAGAATCAAGACAATCTCCACAGCCTCATACACCAGGCTATACACACAACATCATTGTAATCGGCGATATTGCCTTATAGTGATTTATAGCAGCACGTAGGATCACGCCACCGTCGTGTGATCCGAAGCTGGGTAAACTGTGTGTAATCCCGTCACCGGAATCCCGCTACGTTCCTCCCCCCACGTCTTCTCTCTACCGTCGGCGTGTATACCTAGCCGGATGGCACCCCTGCCGCGGCTAGATTCGACAATACCACGACAGTTGGCGCCCACCGTGGGGCGAGAGGCGTCAAGGCGATGATCCGGGCGGGATCCTGCATCATCATCGGGGAGATCGCATCTAGCCGGCTCACCCAATTCGACATGTTCAATATCGACATCATCTGCCAGATCGCAACTAGTCGGATCGTCAGCTTCGGCGCACTCAACCTTTGGCAGCGATGGCAGCAGCTAGCACCGCGTGCGGCACCCGTCGAAGTCATTGGAACCAGCGGATGTCTACGTGAAGACCTACATGGAGATCGGGCCAGGACAGCATATGCGTTAGGCCAGCAAGCGCAACTCGATCGGTATGGCTTTTCGGATCAGATCAATATCAGTAGCCAGGCCGGGTCGTCGGCGCCTATCTCTTCGATAAAGCCAGCAACAGCTGGATTCGGCGGCGCTCCCATCGAAGACCTTTGGTATCTCAGGGAAGCAAACCAATTTCAAGTCGATACAGGCGACGCTCTGCATCTCGGCTGCCAACAGCTGCTGGACCAGTCCGACGTGCAACCCAATCAGGAGCAGTTAATCGTGGAGCAACGCAGATGGTTCGGCTGTCAAAGGAAATCTGCACAGTCCAAATCCTAAACGGCAGGGCCATACAAGGAAAATAATTTAGATGGCAACTAGCACTTTCCTCACGAGCTAGGCTGTCGTATCCTTTGGCTTTGCCAATGCCTTGCATGGAGGAACATGCATACGGGCTAGTCAATATGCAATTGGCATGCCATCACAAAACAACACAAGCCGTACGTCCATCCAGGTTCCGTTTTGTTCATGGCCGACTTCGACGAGTCGTCACGATCCGATTGTCATCATGGCACATCGTCCAGCTTAATTATTGGCGCGTTCCAGCTTAACTGCTGACGCAGCACGACGTTTTTCTGGCGTAATTATTATCATGTTCCAGCTTATATGCTGATGTGGCACGACGTCTTTCCGCCGTAATTATCATCGTGTTTTGGCTTAATCGCTAACACGGTATGTTGCCTTTTTGGCGTACCTATCGTCGCCTTCCGGCTTAATCGCCGACGCGGTATGTTGCCTTTTCGGCGCGATTATCTTCGCGTTCCAGCTTAATTGCTGATGTGACAAGACGCCTTTTCGGCGTAATTATCGTCGCGTTTCGGCTTAATCGCCGACGCGGCATGTTGCCATTTCGGCATATTTATCGTCGCGTCCCGACTTAACCGCCGACGCGGCATATTGCCTTTTCGGCACATTTATCGCCGCGTTTCGGCTTAATTGCCGGCGCGGCATGACGTATTTTGGCAAACCCGTCATCGCGTTCCAGCTTAATTGATGACGCGGCACGATTTATTGGTCGTCGTTGTTCCGGCTTACGTGACAACCCGACAATAATCAATTTTTTTTCTTTCTTCTCGCTCTTTCTCCTGGTTTAGACGAGTTCATCATCATCTACGCCACGTCCGTCTTAGGCGGATCCATCGTGGCTTACTCGTCGTCGCGGTCCGGCTTAATTGCCGTCGCGGCCTACTCATCGCCGCATCCCGGCTTATGCGTCATCAACGTCAAGAGCACCAAAAAGCTAAGTTTTTCAGCAATTCTCTTGTTAACATTATATATGCTCATGAAATAAATTCTGGTTCGCTCTACGAGATCAGGCCATCTTTTATTTCCCGATGATCATATATATTAAGCTATCAATGTCAACCCGAATTTGCTTCGTGCTAGTGGTTATGTTCTGATGCTTTTTTGGCCATGTTGCCTTACAAATTAATGTTTTGTCCGCCTAAGAGTATTCATCTGACCGCCTATGTGCTGGGTCGCCTAAGTAGGTGTTTCGGCACCAAAAGCCGGCGCTTGTTCTGGGTCTAAACAGCTTGGTATTACATCCCTGTTGCCCAGCAGACGTTCCGGCTAGAGGTTTGCTAACACACGAAATATGGCTAAAGTGCATAAGCCAGAAAACTTAAGGGCGGACTGCAGATAATCTGCAACCCAAAGTTTTTATTAAAAAACTGTCGGCTTAGCCTTTAAAATTGTTCAGCTTGCATTTAAAGTACAGCTTAATGCAGTTATTGTTTATTCGACAGGTACTTTTGTTGCCGCTTTATCAAGGACATCTCCTGCAAGCCGACTCGTCTTCAACCGCCTCCTGGGTTTAAAACAGATTTGCATCGCGCACTGTTACCCGACGAGATGTTTTCATTTCAGTCGCCTCCTGGGTTTTAAACAGATTGGCGTTGCGCCCTGTTACCCGGCGAGATGTTCTCATCAAGCCTCATGCCGTCTTATTTCATAAGGTCGACATGAGCCTCGGGGGCTACAGTCTGTCGGAACTTACAGTTTTGATAGATAGCTCGGGGCCTGCATCGATCTACATCAAGCCGGCACTCGGGGGCTACAAGCATCAGATTTACTGAGTCTCATGCCGCCTTATTTCATAAGCCGACATGAGCCTCGGGGGCTACATCCACCTGGACGGAGATTTTTTCTTCATCCACTCTTTGGAATAAACTCGATTCTGAAACATGCAAATTGACTGTGTTCCCAATGGACAATAAAGCTAGCACCAACGGGCACAGTTCAATTCTGAAAGCAGACCGGACGCGGCCTACTTCAGAAGCATGAAAATCGGACGAGTTCCACTGGACATAAGCCGGCTCGATATAAAATCGATCAGTCCGGGCGTCCTAGTCAATCCGTCTTAAATGACAATTAAGACGATGTCAGTTCGGCAGTACATGTCGGATTATTTTCTTCGGCAAAGCTTCAAGTTCTACATCCGCCTAACCAAGACAAGACAAACAAAGGCGAAACTACTTCAAGCCCGTCGAAGAAGCCGGCCGCTGGAGAACTCAAAACTTTCTGGGGGCTAATGTCGGGGATATACCAAATAGGGGTATCATCGACATGTACATATTCCAGTATACCAGGGTGGCCCACTGGTGGTAATGCCGGCAGGCTTACCGGGCAGGCCCAATATGCTGAAGCACAAGGACAAAGCGAAGCCGGCTAAGGAGGACCCAAGACGAAGGCCCAGTAACCATCCGACTTGGCGCACAAGACGAAGACAACTAAGCCGTATTAGTCTAGGACTCCTATTTCCTTATGCCGGTAGACTTTCCTTGTAAGCCCTAGGCCTGGCCGCCTTTATAAGCCGGCCTACGGGACGCCTTAGGGCAGATTCAGAGACAATCTCCACAGCCTCATACACCAGGCTGTACACACAACATCATTGTAATCGGCGATATTGCCTTATAGTGATTTATAGCAGCACGTAGGATCACGCCACCGTCGTGTGATCCGAAGCTGGGTAAACTGTGTGTAATCCCGTCACCGGAATCCCGCTACGTTCCTCCCCCCCACGTCTTCTCTCTACCGTCGGCGTGTATACCTAGCCGGATGGCACCCCTGCCGCGGCTAGATTCGACAATACCACGACAGTTGGCGCCCACCGTGGGGCGAGAGGCGTCAAGGCGATGATCCGGGCGGGATCCTGCATCATCATCGGGGAGATCGCATCTAGCCGGCTCACCCAATTCGACATGTTCAATATCGACATCATCTGCCAGATCGCAACTAGTCGGATCGTCAGCTTCGGCGCACTCAACCTTTGGCAGCGATGGCAGCAGCTAGCACCGCGTGCGGCACCCGTCGAAGTCATTGGAACCAGCGGATGTCTACGTGAAGACCTACATGGAGATCGGGCCAGGACAGCATATGCGTTAGGCCAGCAAGCGCAATTCGATCGGTATGGCTTTTCGGATCAGATCAATATCAGTAGCCAGGCCGGTCGTCGGCGCCTATCTCTTCGATAAAGCCTGCAACAGCTGGATTCGGCGGCGCTCCCATCGAAGACCTTTGGTATCTCAGGGAAGCAAACCAATTTCAAGTCGATACAGGCGACGCTCTGCATCTCGGCTGCCAACAGCTGCTGGACCAGTCCGACGTGCAACCCAATCAGGAGCAGTTAATCGTGGAGCAACGCAGATGGTTCGGCTGTCAAAGGAAATCTGCACAGTCCAAATCCTAAACGGCAGGGCCATACAAGGAAAATAATTTAGATGGCAACTAGCACTTTCCTCACGAGCTAGGCTGTCGTATCCTTTGGCTTTGCCAATGCCTTGCATGGAGGAACATGCATACGGGCTAGTCAATATGCAATTGGCATGCCATCACAAAACAACACCAAGCCGTACGTCCATCCAGGTTCCGTTTTGTTCATGGCCGACTTCGACAAGTCGTCACGATCCGATTGTCATCATGGCACATCGTCCAGCTTAATTATCGGCGCGTTCCAGCTTAACTGCTGACGCAGCACGACGTTCTTCTGGCGTAATTATTATCATGTTCCAGCTTATATGCTGATGTGGCACGACGTCTTTCCGCCGTAATTATCATCGTGTTTTGGCTTAATCGCTAACACGGTATGTTGCCTTTTTGGCGTACCTATCGTCGCCTTCCGGCTTAATCGCCGACGCGGTATGTTGCCTTTTCGGCGCGATTATCTTCGCGTTCCAGCTTAATTGCTGATGTGACAAGACGCCTTTTCGGCGTAATTATCGTCGCGTTTCGGCTTAATCGCCGACGCGGCATGTTGCCATTTCGGCATATTTATCGTCGCGTCCCGACTTAACCGCCGACGCGGCATATTGCCTTTTCGGCACATTTATCGCCGCGTTTCGGCTTAATTGCCGGCGCGGCATGACGTATTTTGGCAAACCCGTCATCGCGTTCCAGCTTAATTGATGACGCGGCACGATTTATTGGTCGTCGTTGTTCCGGCTTACGTGACAACCCGACAATAATCAATTTTTTTTTCTTTCTTCTCGCTCTTTCTCCTGGTTTAGACGAGTTCATCATCATCTACGCCACGTCCGTCTTAGGCGGATCCATCGTGGCTTACTCGTCGTCGCGGTCCGGCTTAATTGCCGTCGTGACCTACTCATCGCCGCATCCCGGCTTATGCGTCATCAACGTCAAGAGCACCAAAGAGCTAAGTTTTTCAGCAATTCTCTTGTTAACATTATATATGCTCATGAAATAAATTCTGGTTCGCTCTACGAGATCAGGCCATCTTTTATTTCCCGATGATCATATATATTAAGATACCAATGTCAACCCGAATTTGCTTCGTTCTAGTGGTTATGTTCTGATGCTTTTTTGGCCATGTTGCCTTACAAATTAATGTTTTGTCCGCCTAAGAGTATTCATCTGACCGCCTATGT
The DNA here is from genome assembly GCA_012064385.1 of Puccinellia tenuiflora. Lineage (NCBI taxonomy): Eukaryota > Viridiplantae > Streptophyta > Magnoliopsida > Poales > Poaceae > Puccinellia > Puccinellia tenuiflora. Next base: position 75,047 of record QRDG01002245.1, on the reverse strand, counting down.
GCTGGGTCGCCTAAGTAGGTGTTTCGGCACCAAAAGCCGGCGCTTGTTCTGGGTCTAAACAGCTTGGTATTACATCCCTGTTGCCCAGCAGACGTTCCGGCTAGAGGTTTGCTAACACACGAAATATGGCTAAAGTGCATAAGCCAGAAAACTTAAGGGCGGACTGCAGATAATCTGCAACCCAAAGTTTTTATTAAAAAACTGTCGGCTTAGCCTTTAAAATTGTTCAGCTTGCATTTAAAGTACAGCTTAATGCAGTTATTGTTTATTCGACAGGTACTTTTGTTGCCGCTTTATCAAGGACATCTCCTGCAAGCCGACTCGTCTTCAACCGCCTCCTGGGTTTAAAACAGATTTGCATCGCGCACTGTTACCCGACGAGATGTTTTCATTTCAGTCGCCTCCTGGGTTTTAAACAGATTGGCGTTGCGCCCTGTTACCCGCGAGATGTTCTCATCAAGCCTCATGCCGTCTTATTTCATAAGGTCGACATGAGCCTCGGGGGCTACAGTCTGTCGGAACTTACAGTTTTGATAGATAGCTCGGGGGCTGCATCGATCTACATCAAGCCGGCACTCGGGGGCTACAAGCATCAGATTTACTGAGTCTCATGCTGCCTTATTTCATAAGCCGACATGAGCCTCGGGGGCTACATCCACCTGGACGGAGATTTTTTCTTCATCCACTCTTTGGAATAAACTCGATTCTGAAACATGCAAATTGACTGTGTTCCCAATGGACAATAAAGCTAGCACCAACGGGCACAGTTCAATTCTGAAAGCAGACCGGACGCGGCCTACTTCAGAAGCATGAAAATCGGACGAGTTCCACTGGACATAAGCCGGCTCGATATAAAATCGATCAGTCCGGGCAGTCCTAGTCAATCCGTCTTAAATGACAATTAAGACGATGTCAGTTCGGCAGTACATGTCGGATTATTTTCTTCGGCAAAGCTTCAAGTTCTACATCCGCCTAACCAAGACAAGACAAACAAAGGCGAAACTACTTCAAGCCCGTCGAAGAAGCCGGCCGCTGGAGAACTCAAAACTTTCTGGGGCTAATGTCGGGGATATACCAAATAGGGTATCATCGACATGTACATATTCCAGTATACCAGGGTGGCCCACTGGTGGTAATGCCGGCAGGCTTACCGGGCAGCCCAATATGCTGAAGCACAAGGACAAAGCGAAGCCGGCTAAGGAGGACCCAAGACGAAGGCCCAGTAACCATCCGACTTGGCGCACAAGACGAAGACAACTAAGCCGTATTAGTCTAGGACTCCTATTTCCTTATGCCGGTAGACTTTCCTTGTAAGCCCTAGGCCTGGCCGCCTTTATAAGCCGGCCTACGGGACGCCTTAGGGCAGATTCAGAGACAATCTCCACAGCCTCATACACCAGGCTATACACACAACATCATTGTAATCGGCGATATTGCCTTATAGTGATTTATAGCAGCACGTAGGATCACGCCACCGTCGTGTGATCCGAAGCTGGGTAAACTATGTGTAATCCCGTCACCGGAATCCCGCTACGTTCCTCCCCCCCACGTCTTCTCTCTACCGTCGGCGTGTATACCTAGCCGGATGGCACCCCTGCCACGGCTAGATTCGACAATACCACGACATCAGCGCCGACGACCTCACCCCGGGCGAGCTGAAGCAGATCATGAAGGTCCTTTTCGCCATGACGTCCATTTCGCCCCCAAGCAACGACGACGCCTTGCCGATGTTCATCTATTTGGAGGAGAGCGTGCGCGAGGCCCGTGGGCTCCTACCCCTCTTCGATGAATGGGGCATCAGACCCGCGAGGCTCGTCGGGTCCCGCCGCAACCCGTGGGCGGCGGAACAGGAGCAGGTGGGCGACGCGCTGGAGCCGGACGAGGATGAAGAGTCTGGCGAGGATGAGGCTTCCCGAGGCGCCAACCCCTCTGGCGAGGACGAGGCCTCGAGAGGTGCCGACCCCTCGGGGGGCGACGCAGGTTCAAGGAACGCGCCGCCTGGCGTGGACCTCCAGGAGATCTCCTCCAGCGGCGACGAGGACGTCTTCCGCGTGGTTCGCTCCCAGCGCCCCACAGAGGAGGAGGGCAGCAGCAGGAGAGGGCGCCGCGAGCCCCGCACCAAGGCCCTCCACGACAGGGACGCTGGGGCCGCCTCGAGGGATGCTCCTCCCGAGGAGGCAGCGGCGCCTCCCGAAGAGGCCGGAGCGAGCACCCTCCAGCCGCCCAAGGGGAAGAAGAGGGTGTGGAGAGCGGCCGACGAGTAAGTTTGGTTCTTTCTTTTCTTTCAGCATTTGCCTCTGAGAATCCCCTCCTGAAGGGTCTTTGCTTTGTTTGTGCTTCTTCAGCGCACTCGCGGCGCCGAAGAGGCGGCGTCTCCGCAAGCTGGGGGAGACTGCCAGCGCCGCCGAAGAGACGCCTGTGGCCGATGAGCCGGAGCAGGCGGCCGACGAGCCGCGGCAAGCGGCCGACGAGCCACAGCAAGAGGCTGCCGAGCCTCAGCAAGAGGCTGTTCCTCCCGCGGGTGAGCACCGCGCGGAGGTGGTGGCGGTTGAAGAGGCGACGACGCCTCCAGCTAGGGCAGCTTCTCCCCCCGCGGTTGAGCACCGTGTGGAGGAGGTGATTGAACTAGCGACGCCCCCGCCAACTCGGGCGGCTACTCCTCCTGCGGCTGAGCACCGCGCGGAAGAGGAGGAGGTGGACGAAGAGATCGTCGTGGAGCCACCTCCAGAGGCAGAGGAGGCTCCCACAAGGAGGGAGGACGCGCCCGAGGCCGCGGCGGGCACGGCCACCCCTGAAGAGCGGGAGGTGGAGGCGCCCCTGGAGCCCCCCAGGCGGCGGGGCCGAAGGCGAGGGGACGCCCAGCCCCATGAGGGCTCTTGCCTTGGGCAGCGAGGGAGGTGCCCCCACGAGCCCCCACGCCGCGGCGGGGGCCGGTGCAAGCTCGGGGCAAAGTGCCCTGGGTGCCTCGATGAGCGTCGAGGCCTCTGCTCCCCATGACGACGCGGGGGTCCTGGCGCTGTGTGAGCCGCGCCTTCGCGCGGCTCGCCGCGACGTTTTCCTCCACCAAGCGCGGAAGACACTTGACGAGCTGGCGGTGCAGTTTGCCGAGGAAGATCTCGCCAGGGAGAAGGAGCGGGCAAGGCTCGCCGACGCCTGGGCCCTCCTCCACGAGAGGGTGGAGATGTGCCGCCGGCAGGACGCCTCGGCCCGAGCGGCGCGCGAGGAGGCGATCCGCTTCGCCCAAGAGACCCACGACAGCGTCAAGCGGGAGGCGGCGGAGGTCATGGACCAATTGGACGCCGCCCGGGAGGCGCTTGAGGCGGAGACCACCGCCAAGCACCAGGAGCTGGCAGCCGCGGAGCAAAAGCTTGCCGCCGAGTCCGAGGACGCGAGGGCCAGCTTGAAGGAACTCCGCGAGCTGTTGGATGCCCGCGAGGGGCAGCTGGCGCCGCGCGAGGCAGAGCTGGCGCAGCGCGGGGAAGAGCTCTTTCTCCGCGAGAAGGAGTTGGACCGGCGCGAGGAGCAGGTTCATCTGCTCGAGGAGGCCCAGGCCACCCGCGAGGGGCAGCTGCAGGAGCGCGAGAACTCGGTGGCCAGGAGCGAGGCCACCCGCAAGGAGCGCCACGACAAGGCCAACGCCGACCTTGCACTGAAGCAGAAGCGAACCCAGGAGGAGGCCGACGCCAAGATTGAGCGCATCCGCGAGAGCCTCGCCAATGATTACGACGCCAAGGCCAAGAAGCAGGAAGAGCGCTTCACAATCAAGCGCAACGAGTTCCTGCACCAGATCGAAGGGCTCGAGAAGTCGGAGAAGGAGTTGACCTCTCGCCTCCAGCGCGCCAAGGAGGCGCTGACTCGCGCGGAGAGGGAGATCGCCGCCCTGAAGGCGGACCTGAGTGACCTCCAGCAGCAGGTGGGGCCGGCCGCGAACCTCGCGGAGCAGGCGCGAGACACCGCGCAGCACGGCCGGGCCATGACACGCCAGCGCCAGGTCATGCTCCACGATCTGGTCCGCCGCGCGAACGCCGTTGGGGACGACATGAGGATCGAGGTCCCCCACTTTCCCTCCGGAGGGATCGACGACAAGGCCGCATACACGCACTTCTTCGGGCAATTCCTTGGGGAGCTTGAGGAAGTCGCGAAGAGCTTCGATGAGCGCGTCGTGGCGGAGAGCCGCGAACTCCTCGTCCTCGCCACCAGCCGCGTCTTCAGCAACCTCCTGAGGCTCTGGCCCTCGTTCGACCTCTAGGCCGTGATGGCGCCGGTCGACATCCGCGGCAAGGCGCGGGAAGCGGCTGAGGTGCTCGCCAGGAAGTACGACCAAGTCTTGGTCGATGAAGACGAAGGCGACGGCGAGGAAGGTGCCCTGGAGGCGGAGGCTACCGTGGACGGAGCGGGCACCTCAGGAGGCGCGACGGCTTAAACTCCCTCCTGTAGCTGGGCGTGCATGAGGCACATTATCTTAGGATTTTGGTTATAAGGCTTTGTAAAGACTTATTAAGTTTATTGGAATGTGCTTGTGAATGTCCCTCGGGAGGCTTTTGTCTTTCGCCTTCATGTCTTTTTCGCTCTACGTCTTAGGACCCTCTCTTAGCGCTACACCACCGCCGCTTCGGTATGTGAGAGTCAGGGCTCCACAAGGACGGGGGGTGCGTGAGGCCTCAAGAAGTAAGAGCTCCTCGAAGCGCGATGCTTGGGGCCCCCCTTCGACGTGCAAGCAGCCCATGAGGCATAGGAGAGAGAAAAGAGACTCGAGGGGCAAAAAACCAGCGAGAGGAAATTCGGGCAAGTGTTTAGACTTAGCTTGACGAGGCGTTTTCGCCTTGGAGAGGGTGTTGGTGCCCTGGAGAGGTGATGTTGCCTTGGAGAGGGTGTTGGTTCCCTGGCGAGGCATTGTTTGAGGCTTGTTTCCTGCACTTGGAGAGGTAGGCATACCCACAAGCAACACATAGCTAGATAACTTATGCTCGTAGGTTCCTTCATGTGTGTCTCGCGAGGAGAACAAGCACCAAGGTTTTTGGTGACTCTTGGTGAGTTGACGTGCGCGGGAGCTAACCCATGAGTTCAGAGCTCCTTGGGAGTTGACATGCATGAGAGCTGACCCGCAAGTTCAGAGCTCGGATCCCTTGGATTTTAGGCGCTGCTGGGATGCTCCCGTGGCATGGCACCATGCTAGCCCCCGCTCGTGAGATACACAGGAGGGATCATACGAGCGAGAAAGAAAAAGCAATAGCATTAGAGCTTACCGAAGCAACAACATATGCTGGCGCGATGCGCAAAGGTTCAAATTGACCTGAAACATAGGTTCATTACACTGGCGTGGCCAGAAGCACAAAAAAATCCGAAGTTTGGTGGCTTGGGAGTCTTCTCGAACGGCCCGCGGCAACGTATAGTAGAGAGGGGAGCCCGAAGTTTTTCCTCGTGGAGGATGATGGCGCGTGGTTCTCCCTTGATGCAAAAAGTTGCTCGCCGGTGGCGATCAGGGGTAGAACTTGCGCAGGTGCTGGATGTTCCAGGGGTTGGCGACAGGAACGCCGTCCTCCGTCTCGAGCCGCGCAGAGCCAGGCCTGGCGATGTGCATGACTCTGTAGGGGCCTTCCCACATCGGTGAGAGCTTGTGGAGGCCTGCCCTGGAGAGGATTCTCCTTAGGACAAGGTCTCCTGCTTCGAGAGTGCGCAGCCGGATGTGGCGGCTGTGGTAGCGACGGAGGTCTTGCTGGTACTTTGCCGCTCTCAGGGCCGCATTTCGGCGGAGCCCTTCAAGCAGCAGTTGGTCGTCGTTGCGGAGTTCGTCCAGCTCAGCCTCCTTGAAGGCCAAGACTCGTGGAGAGCCATGAGTGATCTCGCTGGGGAGGACGGCTTCAGCGCCATAGTCGAGGGAGAACGGCGTCTCACCAGTAGGCTTTGTTGGCGTGGTGCGGATGGACCAGAGCACCGAGGGGAGCTCGTCGATCCAGTGCTTGCCGCTGGCCTTGAGGCAGTTGAAGCTTCTCGTTTTAAGGCCCTTGAGTACCTCGGCGTTGGCCCGCTCGGCCTGCCCGTTGCTTAGTGGGTGCGCCACCGAGGCGTAGCAGATTTGGGCGCCGAGGCTGCCGCAGTAGGACTTGAAGGCACCGCTGATGAATTGCGAGCCGTTGTATGTGATGATGCGGTTGGGCACGCCGAAACGGCAGACCAGGCTCCTGATGAACTTCACCGCTGATTTTGCCGGAATGGTGCGCACGGGCTCAACCTCAGGCCACTTGGTGAATTTGTCGATGGCGACGTAGAGGTAGCAGTAGCCCCCGAGCGCTCGCGGGAAGGGCCCCAGCAGATCCAGCCCCCAGACCGCGAACGGCCAAGAGAGCGGGATGGTCTGGAGTCCTTGCGCGGGCTGGTGAATTTGCTTGGCGTGGAATTGGCAGGCGTCGCAGGATTGGACGATGGCGGCTGCATCTTGGAGCACTGTAGGCCAGTAAAAACCACTCCGGAAGACCTTGCCTGCAAGGGTGCGCGAGGAAGAATGGTGGCCGCACTCGCCGCTGTGGATGTCGTTGATGAGCTGGCGGCCTTCCTCGGCAGGGACGCACCGCAACGCAACCCCATTGGGTCGCTTACGGTACAGGTCTCCGTCGTGGAGGCAGTAGGACTTGGCCTGGCGAGCAATTCTTTCGGCCTCTGCGTCATCTTCGGGGAGGACTCGGTTTTGTAGGTAGCTCTTGATCTCGTCGATCCAGCTGGCGTCTTGGCGTACCAGAGTCAGCAGCAGGCGGTCGCCTGAGGGCAGCCCACAGTTTGGTGCTCCGCTTGATGGGGCTGGTGGGAGTTCCTCGTCGATGCTGGTATTGGCCACTGGCTGCTTGACGGAGGCCTTGGTGAGCCTCTCCTTGAAAACTCCAGGCTTCTGGGCTTCCCTTCTTGCTGCTCGCCTGGCGAGGTCATCCGCTTCTTGGTTTTCTGCTCGCGGGATGTGCTTGAGCTCCATGCCCCTGAAGTGCTTCTCCAGCTTGCATACCTCTTCAAGGTAGGCCACCATGTAGGTGTCCTTAGGCGTGTAGCTTTTGTTGGAGAAGTTGACGAGGAGCTGGGAATCGCCCTTGATGAGGATGTGCTTGATGCCGAGGGCGATGGCGGCTCTGAGCCCGACGAGGAGGCCTTCATATTCGGCGATGTTGTTGGAGACCTTGTCGTTGTCCTTGAAGCACAGCTGAACGGCGTAGTAGAGCTTGTCGCCTGTTGGAGAGGTGAGGACGGCACCAGCCCCCGCACTCCTGGCCGCGAAGGCACCGTCGAAATGCATGGTCCAGGGGCCTGGTTTCGTCCCACCTAAGGCTGTAGCTTCCTCCTCTGGGGGCTCTTCTTCGCGCGTATCCGTCCATTCGGCCATAAAATCAGCCAACGCCCTGCCCTTGATGACTCTTGTGGTGTCAAAATCCAGCTCAAAGGGTTGCAGCTTGATGCCCCAGCCTGCGACGCGATCTGTCGCGTTCGGGTTGCGCAGGACCTGTTCCAGGGGGTAGGAGGTGACCACCTTGATGGGGTGACCCTAGAAGTAGTGGCGCAGCTTCCTGGAGGCGATGAGGAGCGAGAAGAGGAGCTTTTGCTGCATGTGGTAGCGCTCGCGAGCGTTCCGCAGCACTGTGCTGACGAAGTACACGGGATGCTCGACGAAAGTAGTCGTTGGTGTGGCAGCGGCTGGCTCCTCTCCAGGCTCGGTGGAGTCCTTGGCGAGGTTTTCTTGGGGCTAGAGGCTTGACGAGGCTGCTTCCTTGTCGGGGGGTTCTGGGCTTGGCGAGGCGGAGTTCTGCTTGTCGTGGACCGGCTCTTCCCTTTCAGCCACCAAGACCGCGCTTGCCGTCTGAGGAGTGGCTGCAAGGTACAGCTTCAGAGGCTCGCGAGGGCGTGGGGCAACCATGATGGGTGGGCTCGCCAGATATCTCTTCAGGTCCTCAAAGGCCTTTGCTGCTTCAGGGGTCCACTTGAAAGGACCGGACCTCTTCATGATCTTGAAAAATGGCAGCGCCCTCTCGCCGAACTTGGAGATGAAACGACCAAGGCTGGCCATACATCCCGCTAAGCGTTGCATGTCCTTGAGGCGACGAGGAGGCTGCATCTGCTCTATGGCCTTGATCTTGTCGGGGTTGGCCTCGATGCCGCGGTGAGATACCAGGAATCCGAGGAGCTTGCCTGAAGGGACCCCGAAGACGCACTTGGCGGGGTTCAGCTTGATGTTGACCTTGCGCAGGTTGGCAAAAGTCTTCTCGAGGTCCTAGATAAGCGTGTCCTTCTTACGGGTCTTGACGACGATGTCATCGACATAGGCCTCTGCATTCCTCCCCATTTGAGCCCCCAAGGCGATCCTCATGAGGCGCTGGAACGTGGCGCCGGCGTTCTTCAGGCCGAAGGGCATGCAGACGTAGCAAAACACACCACAAGGGGTGAGAAATGCTGTCTTCTCCTCGTCCTCCTTTGCCATCTTGATCTGGTGGTAACCAGAGAAGGCATCCAGAAAACAGAGGAGTGCGCAGCCGGCGATGGAGTCCACGATCTGGTCAATCCTCGGGAGGGGATAGGGGTCCTTGGGGCAGGCCTTGTTGAGGTCGGTGAAGTCGATGCAGAGGCGGCTTCCTCCGGTGTGCTTGGGGACGACCACACCGTTGGCGAGCCAAGTGGGATGGACCACTTCCTTGATGATGCTGGCCTTCTTCAGCTTCTCTACTTCCTTGACGATGAAGTCTTGTTTCTCTGGCGCTTGGCGCCGCGCCTTTTGCTTTGCAGGGCGTGCGTTTAGACACACGTCTAAGTGGTGCTCGATCACCTCCCTCGGTACTCCGGACATATCTGACGGTGTCCAAGCGAACATGTCAGAGTTTGCCCTGAGGAAGGCGACGAGCGCGCTTTCGTATTTGGGAGGCAGGTTGGCGCCTATGGTGACGCTAGCCCCCGAGCCGCTTGCTTCCAGAGACACTTGCTTTGTCGCGGCCTTCTCCTGAGAGAACAGCTTCTTCTTCTTCGCGGGGGGCCTCGGGAGGGGTTCTTCGTCCTCGTCGGCAGGGGACGCCACCGCGACAGCCTTGTAGGCCGCTTGCGCGGCGTACACGGCGTCAGAGACTACACCGCGGATGACGATGGTGCCACTGGAGCCAGGGAGGTTGACGAGGTTGTAGGCATGGTGGGTCACCGCCATGAACTTGGCGAGGGCGGGGTAGCCGAGGATGGCATTGTAGGGCAGGCCGATGTGCGCAACGTCGAAATCGATCAGCTCGGTGCGGTAGTTGGTCTGGGTGCCGAAAGTGACCGCGAGTCTCACTTGCCCCAAAGGAGTTGTGAGGTTCTCTGTCACCCCCGAGAAGGGCCTGGTGGGCATGAGCCACTCGTAGGGCACCTGCAGCTTCTCGAATGTCTCGACAGAGATGACGCTGAGGCCGGCACCCCCATCAATGAGCGTCTTGGAGACGGCGATGTTGTTGATGGTGGGGGTGCAGACCAGCGGGATGGTGCCAACGGTTGAGGTGGACTTGGGGTGGTCGGTGGAGTCAAAGGTGATGGGGTGCTCAGACCACTTGAGGGGCCTGGAGGCCTCGACCCCGGGGAGGGCTGCTGCGAGCTCGCAAGCGAATTGCTTGAAGTAGCGGTTGGAGCGAGGGGCCTGAGCCCCGCCGAGGATGCAGGCGACGCCGCGAGGCACTTGGTAGCCCTCATCAGCCTCGGCAGGCAGGTTGTCGTTCGCGGGCTCGGCAGCGTTGGCCTGGGGGTTCTGCTGGTAGTTGCTGTCGTAGTTGTTGTTCCAGCGTCGCCCCCCGCGGCCGCTGCGGCCGCCGCCGCGGCCACCACGGCCTTGCTCCCGCTCGCGCGCCTCACGAGCCTCGATGAGCCTCTTGAGGTCGTAGCAGTCCTCAGTGGCATGAGAATTCCTGTTGTGGTAGACGTAGAAAGGGCGGCCGTCTTTCTTCTCGGACCCCGCGGCTGGAACGGCAGCTTGGCGAGGCTGCTTGGCGTCAGGTTTAGCCGCGAGGACCGCAGTGGTCTTGCGCTTCTCAGTGGATTTCTTCTTCCTTTTGGACTCCTCGGCGGGGTCCCCTGGCTCGTTCTTGACGAACAAGCGGCCCTCTTCAGCCTTGGCGCACTTGTCCGCCAAGTCAAAGAGCTTGACGACGGTGGTGATGTTGTCGTGGATGCCGAGCTTCTCGAGCATCCGCACGTCTGTCACTCCAGCCTGGAAAGCCGAAATGACCTGCGCGTCGGTGGCGTTGGGGATCTTGTTTCGCACCTGGCTGAAGTGCTGGATGTACTTGCGGAGGGTCTCGCCAGGCTTCTGACACACGGCGCGGAGGTCGTTGTACGTGAGGCCACGCTCGTACGTGCCCTTGAAGTTGGCGACGAAGCACCAGCAGAGATCCTCCCAAGTGTTGATGGACTCGGCGGGGAGGTTGGTGAGCCATGAGGACGCGGAGTCCTTGAGGGCCATGGGGAACCAGTTCGCCATGACCTTGTCGTCACCCCCGGCGGCTTGGATGGCCAGAGTGTAGAGCTGCAGGAACTCCAGGGGGTTGTTCTTGCCGTCGTAGCGCGGAGGCAGGTCCGGCCTGAACTTGACGGGCCAGACGACGCGACGGAGGGTGCGAGTAAACGCAACCGTCGTGCCGTAGGTGACCGGGCCGCTGGCGAGGGTGGCGCGAAGGTAGTGCCCGGCGGTAGCGACGTCCTGGACGGCGCGGTTGTGTTTGTCCTGCTGGCGCTCGATGCTCACGCGGGCGTCCTCGGGGGCTCACTGCACAATTTGGCAGTCGTGTGGCGACGACGCGTGCGATGCAGCGCGGTTGTCGCGAGGAGGAGCCCCCACCGGAGCAGGTGGAACTGGTGGAGCAGCAGCAGCAGGTGCAGGTTGGAGAGGAGGCACAGGAGGTGCGCCGGGCGCCACGTCTCCCACGCGGCCCGAAGGAACCAGCGAACGGGACGGAGTGGGGGCGGCGACGCGAGCGGCGCCAACGAGCTCCGAGAGACGGTTGAGCCAGGCCTCCTGGGCCTCCGGCGTAGGACGGTACTGCAGTAGCTCCTGCGCCATGAGAAGCGCAGTTGCCGGGCTGGGCGCAGGGCGGCCCAGCGAGGAGGCAGCACGGTCCCGCGACGGGTGCAGAGAGGAAGCCTCCTCTTCGCCGTGGTCGTCCTCAGCATGGTCGTGGTGGTCGTCGTCCTCCGGGTGCTCGACGCGGGGCTCGGGGTCGATGTGGCGCTCCAGAGCAGAGTTCCCACGCGGGCGGCCTGCAGGAGCGGTGGCGGCGCTAGCCGTCCGACGAGCGAGACGTTCGGCACGAGAGCCGGCCATGGCTGTGTCGAGGATGAAGACGCGCCTCAGCCCCCTACCTGGCGCGCCAAATGTCGGAGAATGTTCCCAGGAACTGGGGGTGTCTCCAAGGTATCGTGTAAGGGGCTGAACACGCGGTCAAACAATCCTCAACGTGCTCCGGCGACGGTGCTCGTCGGACTCGCTGCGGGATGACACTACAGAAATGGACACAAGATCTTACCCAGGTTCAGGGCCCTCTTTGGGAGGTAAAACCCCTACATCCTGCTATGGTGTATTGCACTGCTTGGAGTTCACAGTACAAGAGAGCTTGGAGAGCTCGAGGTGGCTAACAATGGCTACTTGCTAGTCTTCAGATCTAGGGTTTGGTCTAAGCTCCCAGATTCCCCACCCTTTGCTTGGGCGTGCCCCTTCTCCTTTTATAGGCGTCTTGGACCTCTTCTGCCCAATCATTTGGGCGGGAAGGGTTACCACATGGCGACGAAGGAAGGAGAAGGGTGCACGATAAAGGTGGAGTCCACCATAAAGGTAAAGCTCATGGACGCGGTCCACAGCAGGGGAGCGGCGTCACCAAAGCTGAAAAAAGGCCACCGACCAGCCGGACGGTGGGCTGGCACTTGCTGAGGTGGGATGTGACCCATGGTGACGTCGTCCTTGGAGTGTAGCTGCAGACGGTTCCCTTATCACCAAAGAGGCAATACTCGTTGTCCGCTTATCTTGAGGCCGCTTTGTTGACCGCTTTATACATGGAAACCGCAACTGCGGCGTCGTCGTCATCGCGCGTAGGCACACGCGTCATCCTGCACATGGGCACAGAGCCCATGTGCGCCCTGCCGCAGAGGCAGAGATTGCTTCCTGAGGAAGGAGCCCCGCGAGGCAAAAAGCCTCGCCGAGCCCTTCAGCTTGGTCCTTAGCAGAACTGCGGGTGGCGTTGAAGACACCTTGCCGAGGAGCGGTCCCTCGCCAAGGTAGGAAACCTTCGGCGAGGAGAAAAAGATGCCTCGCGAGGGAAAAACCCTCGCGAGGCTCGCCAGGCTGGAGAGCCTGGTCCTTAGCGAAAATCATCCGAAGAATCTCGTGGGCCCTGGCAGGCCGGCCCGTGGTACCCTGGTTTCCACTGTGCCGACACCTTTGACGCCGCGGCCTACAGGGTGGCCACCGTCGCTGCGTGCCGCCATCCTTCCTCGCCCGTCGAGCGTGCCTCCTGGACCTCGCGCCGCGATGCCGCAAGGCGCCGATACTCTGCCTCATGCGCGACGCGCTCTGCTGCGAGGCGCCGATGCTCGGCCTCAAGCTCGGCGAGCCCCGCTGCAAGACTCCCACCGAGCCTGTCGATGGCATGGTGGGCCGTGCCAGCAAGCTGCTGTTCGGATGGCTTGCTGCCAGCGCGCTCCCAGAAACTACGATGTCCCAGCCCGTCAGCACGGGCTGGTCGGAAAGCTCCCCCCGGACCCGGGGCGAGTTGTCCGCTCCTGCGACGACTCCTTCAGGCGCTACCCCTGGCACGCCTTCCTGAGGCACTGCCTCAGGAGGGACGATGACCTGGGCCTCAGCAGACGACCCTAGGTCGGTCCCCTCCTCAGTCGCGCCTGCAGCGCTCGCCACGGGGGCCTCCTCCGCGGCAGTGCTCGATGTCGCCGCCGCCACAGTGGTGGCTCCCTTCAGCTCCATTGCCGCGCCCCCATCCGCAGCCGCCCGGGCCTCCAGCACCGGCCTCCTGGCAGTGGACAGCGCGGTGGCGACCGCGTCGCTCCGCGGCACCTTCGCTGACATAGCCCTATAAGCAACTTTGGGCGTCAGGACAAGGATCGACGTGAAGAAAACAAAGGAAGGTCGCGGGTTTTTCTCCGTGCGGAGCTTACGGGCTGACGAACAGCCACGGTCTCTTCATCGCCCCGATCCGCGGGGTTGTACCACCTGGGGTGGAGGACCCCGCCTCCACCGCCTCCTTCGAGCGGTGCCTTCACGAGGACGTCGCCTCGCCGTTGTGGCCACTGACGGCCCCTCCATATACCTCATCAGAGTACACGGCGCGCCTCCTCAGCCACGCCTCAAGAGGCACCGTCTCCTCCTCGGCATCGGAATCCTCGAGCGGGCCATAGGCGACAAGCAGCCCGGGGGAAGGCATCCTCCCATCGTCGTCGCCATCAGGAACTACCACCTCACGGGTGGTCCCCGCCTGGGATGTCTCTTCCTTAGCACCGTCGTCCCCGGCCGTCACGTCCGCCTCGGCCTCCTCCTGAGGCAGCATGACGCCCACCAGGCCCCGCGCATTGAAGGTCGGCATCTCTTGCCAGATTTGGTCCCGCAAGCCCTGCTTCCTCTTGTACAACGGGCGGATTTCCCCGGCGGGCTTCCTAACGTCCACACTCCGAAGAGCGCGCGAGCAGCGGTGTCGACCGCCGCAGCGTTAAGCCCGCAGCTCGACAGCCGGATGTCGTTCGTCGAGCTAGTCAGCGTCCACATCAGCCTCGAGTGCTCCTGCAGTGGCGCCACGCTTTGCCGCAGGAACTCCGCCACCACCATCTGCCCTGTGAGGCCCTTCTCCTTCAGGAGGGTGACTCGCTCCATGAGGGGCCGCGTCACCTCGCCCCCGCACAGGCGAGAGCCGCTCCACGCCGCTGGGACTTTCTTTGGCTGCTCGGTGGGGAGCTCAAGCAGTGCCACGTCGCCCCGACCGATATCCACATACATCCAATCGTGACGAAAGTCCTCCAGCCTCCGGGTCACCTCCATGGAGATGATGTCTCCCGACACCTTTGGCTCCAGGCGGAAGGAGATGCAGCCGGTGATGTCTGGCGAGCTTATCCGAAGACTGTAGAAGTGGTGGAAGAAGGCCACGGACGGCTCTACGCCAAGGAAAGCCACGCAGAGATACGTGAAGGTGGAGAGAATGGTGATCGAGGCCAGATGGAGGTGTAGGAGGTGAATCCGGTAATGTCGCAGGATCTCCAGAAGGAAGGCGGAGAAAGGCGGGATCAGACCTGCCATCAGCGCGTGTGTGAAAATAGGCTGCAGCACCCCGCCGCGCCGCTGTGCTTCGTCGGACCCGGCTCTAACCTCCGTCGAGCCGTGTTTGTTGAAGGCGTCAGCGACCAAGCCGCGGACTTTAGCGAGGGCCTCCTCACTACGGATGCGTGAGACCCCGAGCGCCATGGGTATGTACGCCTCCGTCTCCTCCACCACATTCTTGCCCCGACTGGCAGAGGACCTGGTGGGAGACATGGCGTCAGGAAGAAGCTTTGAAGGAAGGATTTGAGGTTGTAAAGGAAGAAGAGAGGTGGCTGGCGCTCAGGTGAAGACTCGGAGGTGCGGAAAATGAGGACCGACGCGGTTCTCCCCTCTTTATAAGCAAGGATGGGACAGTTACAGTGCCACGACGAAGAAATCGTGGGAGCGTGCAGCGGAAGGATCAGATGCATGGCGCGGCCGTGCCTAACAGCCTTTAGGTCCCCCGCCTCTTTGCCTCCGCCTCCTCGTCTTCGTCGCCCAGACTCCACCCCCTCGACTCCAGCGGCGAACATGCTCGGGCCGTGGGCCTGGGGGCTACTATCGGGACTATGGGAACCACGATCCCATGTCCCAGCTGTCAGTGGCCCGAACACTTCACGCCGTTACAAAGATTCAGCAAGCACCTCGTGAGGGACCCCGCTCCCGTGCGGATCAAGACCGAAGGACCACGCCAAGTCCGCCTCGTGAGGCGTCCGAATGAAGGCCCCTCTGTGGCTGCCCCGCGGAGGGAGGAGATGACGCGAAAAGTACGCAGCAGAGCTACGTACGGGGCGGTCTTCCCATTTTGGTGATTAAAGACTGGGATGGTGCAAGACCGGACCAAGGACGAGATGACTCTTCCCTCTTTGATGCTTAAAGCTCCTGTTGAGGGACCCGTTCTGGAGGACGATGTCAGCAAGCCACGCACCCTCCTTTGTCTTCTCTTAACCAGTTGTGGTTGCCCTTCCCGCCAAGAGGAAGAGGCCCGGGTCACTATAAAAAGGGGTCCACTGCCTCCATTAGAGGGAGGAAGGTTTTTTCCAATCTCGAGTTGGAGAGTTCGAATATCTCGCGGTTCGGAACTACAACAAGCAACACCCGTAATATAACCAGACAAGCAGGAGTAGGGTTTTACACCGCAACGGTGGCCTGAACCTGGGTAAACCTTGTGTGTGTGTGTTCTAGCTATGCTCGCTCCAACCCTCGTAGAGATCTCATCGGTAGGCTAGCTTTCAACCCCGCGGAAGAAACATAGGTCCATCGGAACCACAAATCCGACAGGGGATGAATAGATGCTACTTCAAATTTTAATTCTTTTCCAAAATTAGGCTTGACACAAAAGGTAAATTCTCTAGATATGCAACTACGGAGAATTTACCTATATGACAAGGAAGCAACTACTCAGAAGCAATTAACAAGATAAATGTAAAGGCGGTAAAGGATAGAAGTAACCGAAGTGAAGCACGCGGAGAAAAGGGTTTGATTCCCGTAGATCCTTCCTTTTGAGGGGAAGTACGTCTACGTTTGGAGGGGTGTGAGCACGCCACAAAGGCCTACTCAACGCCACAAAGGCCTCACCCTATTCTCCGATGAACCGCACCACAAAGGTTTGGTTCACCTTCCACTATCGGAATACTTTGAGGCGGAATCTGGAGCCTTTACAAGGTTCTTGGGGGCACACACCCACAACTCAATCGGGGGCTCCCAAATCACCACACAAGCTGTAACAATAAGAACAAGTAGGTACAACAAGAGACCTAGGTTTTTCCAATGGAAACCCTAGGCACGAATGTCTTAAGTGAATGAGGGGGAAATGTAAATACCTTTGGTAGGCTTGTAGATATTGGCCTTCTCATTAAATCCTCCAAGTATGAGCAAGTTTGAGTGTAGGGATTGGGAGATCTAGTCGATTTGAGCTTTTCAACAATGGAGGAATGAGAAACTCGAAAAGTCAACCTGTCCCGAGGTGGATGGAGGGGTATTAATACCCCTCCATGAAATCTGACCTTTATCCTGCGGAGGGCCGGATATTTCTGGACCTTAACACCGGAACTTCCGGGGTAGAGGCTGGAACTTCTGGAGCATCGGATATCTCCGGAGAGAAGTTCCGGACCAAACCTCCAGGACCCCTCCAGAGAGGAATCCCAAAAACGACTTAGACATTATTTCCCCAGATGATACCCAAGGCCGGAACTTCCAGACCCCCGGAAACATCCGGGGTAAACTTCCGGTGAGAAGTTCCAGGACCCCTCCAGAGAGGTTTTCCTAAATGACTTAGTCGGTTTCCCATATGCCGGATATTTACGGGGTAAGACTGGAACTTTCGGCAAACACACTAGAATATCCGGACCTATTTGGCAGAAAAGTCTGGCGACTTCGTTTGACATCTCCGTCTTCTTTCTTTTCACCGTCTTGGGCTAATCAACGACTATTCTTGTAAATATTTTACTAAAGGACAAGATTAGCCCACAAAGCGTGCTGTCATTATCACCAAAACCAAGAGATGTTCTTTCAAGGAACCCTAGACGGAAGTAGTCGTCCCCGAGCTTCTTCAGCTTGTGGAATTTGTTGAGGGCCTCCAATTAAGTTGTGGATGGGTGCCTCAACCTTGTGAAGACACCGAAGTTTTTGTGACTCGCGGGATTCGGTGGGAACCTCCAATTAGGTTGTGGAGTGTGGCTCATCCCTGTGAAGGCCCGGAGCATTGGTGGCTTGCGGGATTTGGTGAGAGCCTCCAATCAAGTTGTAGAGTGTGTCTCATCCTTGTAAAGGGTTGGTTGTGGACCTCAAGGGCAACATATAGGGGCTCGTGGCACTCCATTTGGTTGGGGGCACAAAGGATAATACGGTGTGCCATATCACGGCTATTCAGGGATCAATTTGTGACTCTGCACCGCTCCAATGGAGACTAGCTTCATTGTGAAGTGAACTTCAGGATAAAATCTCCGCTTCATTATGTGGTTACCTCTTAACCGACCTTTACTTACTTGTTTTTAGCTTACCTTGTTTAGTATCTCTTACTAGCTAGCATCTTTCTCATCATATAGGTTGTTCACCTAGTTGCATAATCTAGAGAACTTATATTTAAGCTATTCCTAAATTTGTTAAAAGAACATAAAAATTTGTAGTGTCTATTCACCGCCCCCCCTTGGTCACCTACTCGATCCTTTCATTTGGGTTTATCATCATTGTTTTCTCGTCACTTTGCTCCATTCCTCATTGTATTATTCTGATGTGACTGACTTATGCAACTCCGGTGAATTTTACAGTAAGTAATTATACATAGAGAAAACTATAAAGCAACTAATATCTATGTATGTCACATTCCTATCAATTTGTGACTTAGCCCACCCTCACGTAGTCCTCCTATCATATGTTCTACTCTAACCACTATGGTGCTCCACATTGTGCCCTTCGTCTACGCCTTCTTGTATTGTCCCTCTATTGCCTAGTGCAATATTTAGGACACATCTATAATCTATAATAACTAAATGGGAGCAACCTACTAATGGATTTCTCTCAGCATTAGTACTGGTGAGTTCACCCTCACATATGCTTATGTCCAAGATTGTGGGGGAAACCGAGGCGACCCAGCGGTCGACCGCATAAGCCCCATTTTGCTCCAAAGGTTCTCCCTACTGAATGAGCGGAGCTCCTTTTCCTTCAATAGCCTACCGACTAGGAAAGCTACCCTTTGGCTGAACCAGTCGGGAGGTGATGCATATAAAATGCATACATGAACTTTGCATTATAATTCTCATATTTCAATCATATTTGCATCATATAAGGGTTATATCATGATTTTATAATGATTTTTGGGAATATTTCACAGTTTTCCTATTTTTCTGGAATTAACCCTGCACTGGCAGAAAACCCTATTTTCTATATTCTGATGTTTCAGGGACCCAAACGACGTCCAAATGACCTGAAAATTTACGAGCATCAGTTTTAGGAAGGAAGAAGACTTGGGAGTGAAGGAAGCAAACGAGCGGAGGCCTAAGGCCCAAAAGGGGGTGGCCCACGCGGCCAGATTCCTTGGCCGCGTGGGGCCCACCTTCTAGAGCCTCGTGGCTCCATTGCCGTCGATCTTTTCGCCCGCGACTCCGTCTTGACCTAAAACCGACTATAAAAATAGCCCCCCGACGTAGATCGCGAAGAGGTGGCCGTAAACAGAGAAACACCGAAACAGAGACCTGGACCTGCAGATCGGAGGGGGAAAACTCCGGCGGAGCGCTGCCGGCGTGGTCTCCATCTCCCCCAACAACGTATCCACCGTCTCCATGATGAAGAGGGAGTAGTCCACCCCTGGACTATGGGTTTGTGGAAGTAACTTATGTATCTCTCCTCTCTCTTGAGCTTCACTAATTAGCACCGTATGAGCTACCGAACATGATTATGGTCATCTATGTAATTCCTATGTGGTGGATCTCTCTATGAGTTAATATATGTTTGAAGATTGCAATTGTTTTGTTTCAGTTATGAAAGTAGATGCATATTATGTACCCCGCTCTTGTCTACTTGTTTTGATCAAGCTTGTTTATGGGAGCATGTGTGGGGGAACGTGTGCATTAGTTGGAGTAATGAGGGGGTGGCTAGTGCGGTGAAAGTGAGAGAAGTTCCGCGATCCACTTGGGTATTCCAACCTTACTTTGTTACCTCACTAGGGATAAACTAAAATACCATGCTACCAGAGATGTGGGTTGACCATTGCCACTTCTCATGACTAGATCTAGCATGTTCTTATTTTCACTTCATGTCATAAAGATTAAAGCTATGCTCTGATTTATCTTAATACTAAGGTGTTATGATTTAGTTCGCATCTTAGTGGAGTATAAGAGAGGTTAATAACCAAAGGATCTCTATGTTAGGACGTGATGCCCATATAATTAGTAACTTGTCATAAAAATTTGTGTTGCAATATCATATGTCAATTCCTATGTTCCTTTGTCCACCACAACATTAAAGAGAGAGTGCATTTGTGAAACCATGAACCCCGGTCCATTTTTAATCATAAGAAACAACTTTCCAACCACTTTTAAGCATTAACTACATTCAGCCATTTTAAAATCAGAAAATACAAAAACACTTTTACTTCTTGCATTCACATATAAAAACCCCAAAAATATCATCCATCATTGTTTCCACCATCCTTGCATATTTATTTACCACCATTGCATATTTATTTATTTTTTTGCATTTGTTTTATTATCATTCTCACACCTTGTGCTTGACAACCACTTGGTGAGGTTGAGGGCACAAAACAATTTACTTTGTTGCAGGTTCTCAAGGGAAGGATAAGAAGATAAACCTTTCACTATTGATTCCCCGAGAGTTCGATATAAACCCTCGAGTCATCCCTCGTGGGGAAAACCATCTTTCCTATACTATACACTCTGCACTTGGAGTCTCAACCTAACCATTGTTTTTTTAACGCAGGTAACTTCACCATCAACAACGTTTTCTGGCGCCTTGCCATCAAGTGTCTTTGGTGCTGTTGCTGAGTTAAAGGCCATCAAGACATTTTTCTGGCGCCGTTGCCGGGCAACGCACTAAGGATACATATGAAGACTCTCCCCCGTCAACTCCGCTATCACGTTTTTCTGGCGCCGTTGCCGGGGAATCATTGCTGTAAAGATTTATCCAAGGAGTGTCTCACAACAAAGTCAACTTCATCACCAACTTGGGCTAACACCTAAGCTTGGGGAGGTTGCACCTAAGTGAGCATCATCTTATCCATCTTTCCCTGCAAATCATTTTATTTTCAGTTTTGCATTTTGTGTTGCATTTGTTAATTCGGTTTGCACTGTGTGGTGTCATTTTATTTTCAGTTTTGCATCAAAAATTAAAAAACACATAAAAATCTGCTACAATGGGTGAAAGAACTAAGTTGTGTGACTACACAAACACTCCAAATGATCATTTTATTGCTAGGCCCATTGCCACACCTGAGATAACAGCTGAGAGCTATGAAGTAAGTCCTAGTTTGTTGAACTTGATAACTAGGGAAGTGAATGACAAAATATATTCTATGCTAGAACTTTTGGAAAGGAATCTTGAAGAATCTGTTAAAGAAGAGAACGATCTCGAAATAATTTTGGATGCATTATTTAGAAAAAGAAATGAGAGGAAGGATGAAGAAGTTAACATGCTTAATGAAGTCAAGGAACCACTACTTGACTTAGATAATTGTAGCTTGCATGAATTAATATCTATCTTACAAAAATTTGCAAGTGATTCTTCTACTAATGCCAACCAAGCAGGTTTTGGTTCTTATATTGCTAATCATGTGTTAAAAGAAAAGATTGCTAGGTACAACCAAGAGGCTATGATACCACCTAAGCTTGGGGATGTATGGATTCCCAAAGTACTAGTCACTATTGGAAAAGAGACACATCATGCTATATTAGATCTAGGATCTAGTGTCTCTGTTTTATCTAAAGAATTATATGAAGTACTTGAATTAAAGAATCTTGAAAAATGCTCTATTGAACTTGCACTTGCTGATGATTCCATTAAATATGCTTTAGGTAAAGTAAGTGATGTTATGGTAGAGTTGCATATGACATTTGTACCTGTTGATTTTCTAATCATGGATATGGGGAATAAAACCTCTAGTCCTATTATTCTTGGAAGACCTTTTCTTCGTACCACAGGTGCCATTATTGATTTAAAAGAAGGGAATGTGAAGTTTCAGTTTCCACACAAGAAATGCATGGAACACTTCCCAAGGAAGAGGGACATACCAAAGTTCAAGCTCCCTCATGAGCTTCGTCCACAGTAAGTATCAAGTAAGAAGCCTAGCTATATGGCTATAAAGAAAGCGCTTTACGGGAGGCAACCCGGTTGTTTTTATTTTTGATTTTCTTTATGTCCTCTTGCTGTAACAAGAGACTTAGTTTTTAGTTTAGTTTCTGGAATAAGTAATAAAGTGCCAAGTTTTACCCATTTTGGTATGAAAAAGTTGTTATTTTGCATGCGGAGATTTCATTCAAGCACAAGTCTGTGCACAGTTTGATTTTTAATTCTTATTCTGTTACTCCGAATGAGCTGATATTTTTACTGTAACTGCAAATTTTCATCCTCTGTATGCATGAAGTTTTTCAGAATTTTTAGACATGTGTAAGTCAGGTAGAAAAATATGTTTTGCTGCTGTCAGTTTTCTAGACAGATTCTGTCCAATATTGTTTGATGCATGTTTTGAACTTTTAACTTGAATCTTGTTGATCCAATTGAGTTTATTAATAGGCATACAACATTATACACTTTCTGCACATTCATATGAATTTTTGTCTAAGGATTATAAGCAGCAAATAATGCATTTGTCTATCACTACTAAAGTCACCCCACAGAAAAGAAATTGGAGAAACAGTGTTTTAAAGTTTTTTCAGAGGGATTAGAGGAGATGCACCAAGAGATATCCAAGGATGGTGAAAGACATAAGCTTGGGGATGTGAAGACAACCCCACTGGACCTACACACTCTCGGTTTGCACACGTCTAACTTCTGTTTTTCTATCAATGCACTTTATCGCATGAACTTGGAGCGTCTTTTATTTGTTTTTTGTTTTGGTTTGATTTTTGTTTTGGGACCACCACTATCATTTATATATGAGAGAAGATACTGGAAGTTTGGGTTGAATTTAGTTGGATGCTATTATAATGATTGGGAAAGGGATGTTTGAGTTGATTTAAAAAGTTACATATAGTTGTATAATTCATATGTTTTTAATGAGTGTCAGTCTGCAAGTGTTTTATCAAGAGCTATCTTATGTTCATGTTTTGATGCTGAATGTTACCTTACTTGGTTTAACATGGATTGAGTAGTTCTATGGACACTTGTGCATGCATTTAGTTGGTCAACTTTCTCCCTTTTGCTAGCCCAAAAATCCCAACAAGTAAAAAAACTTGTTTCCAACACCTTCAACCAAAGTTTTTCCAGTGAGTCCACCATATCTACCTATTAGCTTTATGCTATTCCGAGTATGTATATCATGTTACTTTGAGTTATCTATACCTCTGAATTAAAATGCTTATGTTATTGATTGTTATGTGAAAATTTTGGTTAAATAGCTCTCACATCTTATTTTTGCACTTAATAAACATGAACCATTGTGATTAAAATTATGAAGTTGTGAATTTGACAAGAGTCTTGTTTGCTAGTTAGCCCAAATGTGCTGTCACATGGCAAGCTTTCAACATTGCACTAAATATATCTAGTTGATATCATGTACTTTTGTTTATGGATGCTTATCATGGTGCCAAATAAATGTGGAAATTTAGTATGTTTAAGTAGTTGTATAAATGGCTAGAGAGATACCTGGGCTGCTAATCTAAGCCATGTTGTCATGGTGGAAATTTACTTACATGCTATGTGAACCTTCAGTGATACACCTCACAATAAAAAGCTATACCAATGGTAAATAAAAAAGGTGTTGAGATTGTTCCTTATGTTTGTTTGTATTGTCATTTTGACATGGGCTTGTTCCATGTCCTGGGACAAGAGGTACCCCAGTTAATCTTCTTTATGACGCTATTATACAATGCTTTTACTTGAACTTGCTTTGTTTCCCAAGTTGAGTAACACCATGGTGTAAGTACTCGTAGTCAAGGGGCATGAAACTTTCAACCATTTCTTTGTCAAGCACACCACTCATATTTGCTTTCACTTTAAACTTAACCACTACATATGCTATGATGAGGGGTAATGAGAGCTTGATACCAATGATACCACATTACAAACATTAACTTAAGTAGAAGTATTTGGGAGTTAGATGAAGCTTGTTCATGTTTTTACCTCTACTCACATATATCTATCCAAAGTGTCCACCTTTTATATTCAGTTTTATAAGAGTACTCTATGACCATTATAGGACCTTTTTACTTTTCATTATGCATACATTTGGTCCATAGTACTTTCTTCTACGTTACACTTTGTGAGTTATCATTGAACATCCTTGCATTGAATATTTGATATCACTTTATAATCTATCTTGCATATTGCTATTCCTTTAAAGAATGAATCATTTGACTCTATGTAGCAATATTAATAATCTTTGATATCCATTGATAGTATTAAAATGCAAAGTCCATGTTAGTTTTATCACCTTCATACTCGAGGACGAGTATAGGTTAAGCTTGGGGATGTTGATGCATATGAAATGCATACATGAACTTTGCATTATAATTCTCATATTTCAATCATATTTGCATCATATAAGGGTTATATCATGAATTTATAATGATTTTTGGGAATATTTCATAGTTTTCCTATTTTTCTGGAATTAACCCTGCACTGGCAGAAAACCCTATTTTCTATATTTTGATGTTTAGGGACCCAAACGACGTCCAAATGACCTGAAAATTTACGAGCATCAGTTTTAGGAAGGAGGAAGACTTGGGAGCGAAGGAAGCAAACGAGCGGAGGCCTGAGGCCCAAAAGGGGGTGGCCCACGCGGCCAGATTCCTTGGCCGCGTGGGGCCCACCTTCTGGAGCCTCGTGGCTCCGTTGCCGTCGATCTTTTCGCCCGCGACTCCGTCTTGACCTAAAACCGACTATAAAAATAGCCCCCCGACGTAGATCGCGAAGAGGCGGCCGTAAACAGAGAAACACCGAAACAGAGACATGGACCTGCAGATCGGAGGGGGAAAACTCCGGCGGAGCGCTGCCGGCGTGGTCTCCATCTCCCCCAACAATGTCTCCACCGTCTCCATGATGAAGAGGGAGTAGTCCACCCCTGGACTATGGGTTTGTGGAAGTAACTTATGTATCTCTCCTCTCTCTTGAGCTTCACTAATTAGCACCGTATGAGCTGCCGAACATGATTACGGTCATCTATGTAATTCCTATGTGGTGGATCTCTCTATGAGTTAATATATGTTTGAAGATTGCAATTGTTTTGTTTCAGTTATGAAAGTAGATGCATGTTATGTACCCCGTTCTTGTCTACTTGTTTTGATCAAGCTTGTGTTATGAGAGCATGTGTGGGGGAACGTGTGCATTAGTTGGAGTAATGAGGGGGTGGCTAGTGCGGTGAAAGTGAGAGAAGTTCCGCGATCCACTTGGGTATTCCAACCTTACTTTGTTACCTCACTAGGGATAAACTAAAATACCATGCTACGAGAGATGTGGGTTGACCATTGCCACTTCTCATGACTAGATCTAGCATGTTCTTATTTTCACTTCATGTCATAAAGATTAAAGCTATGCTCTGATTTATCTTAATAATAGGGTGTTATGATTTAGTTCACATCTTAGTGGAGTATAAGAGAGGTTAATAACCAAAAGATCTCTATGTTAGGACGTGATGACCATATAATTAGTAACTTGTCATAAAACTTTGTGTTGCAATCTCATATGCCAATTCCTATGTTCCTTTGTCCACCACAACATTAAAGAGAGAGTGCATTTCTGAAACCATGAACCCCGGTCCATTTTTAATCACAAGAAACAACTTTCCAACCACTTTTAAGCATTATCTACATTCAGCCATTTTAAAATCAGAAAATACAAAAACACTTTTACTTCTTGCATTCACATATAAAAACCCCAAAAATATCATCCATCATTGTTTCCACCATCCTTGCATATTTATTTACCACCATTGCATATTTATTTATTGTTTTGCATTTGTTTTATTATCATTCTCACACCTTGTGCTTTACAACCACTTGGTGAGGTTGAGGGCACAAAACAATTTACTTTGTTGCAGGTTCTCAAGGGAAGGATAAGAAGATAAACCTTTCACTACTGATTCTCCGAGAGTTCGATATAAACCCTCGAGTCATCCCTCGTGGGGAAAACCGTCTTTCCTATACTATACACTCTGCACTTGGAGTCTCAACCTAACCATTGTTTTTTAACGCAGGTAACTTCACCATCAACAACGTTTTCTGGCGCCTTGCCATCAAGTGTTCTTTGGTGCTGTTGCTGAGTTAAAGGCCATCAGGAGGGAGTACGACTGGTGTCAGGTTGTTATTAACCCAACATTAGCCCCCCCCCCCTCTAGTGTCTTGGGCCATGTAAGCCTATGCTCCTACCCTCCGTTCCTCTATACTTCTCCCTGGTTCGGGCATCTCATTCTTGGTATTGTGTATTCTTGGAGTTTCTCTCTACTATAGGGTGCGGGCGGGTGAGCGACAGTTGTTCTCCTAGGAAGTAAGCATCATGTGCCTTTTGGAGCCTTGAAGTGGTGTGTGGTCTAATAGTAGCAATTAGGTGGTAACAATTATTTTGATCTAGGACCCTGGAAAGGCTCGGTACTCTTGTTGGTGTTTGTTTTTCAAATTTGTTTGGTTATCATGTCGATTGGCCTAAGAGAAATCCAATAATGTAAGGTGTAAGATTTGAACTCTGAAAATCATGAACTTGTTAGTTTACTGCAATTCTCAATAATTGCCAATTACAATCATAATTGATGAACATGGATCTCTGTTGTGCCTTTCAAGAGTTTCTACCATGAGTGGACCCTGCAGTAATATTGTTTGCATGTTGTTTATGATTTGTAAAATTTCTTTTCAACTATAAGCTTGTTGAGCCCTTGGGGCCACCCCTTGCATTTCCTTTTGATGGTCCTGCTTCTGGCTAGTCCTGAATACTAATATACTAACATCATATTTGGTTGATCTGTGTATAACTATAAAGTGTGCAACATGCCCTCATTCATCATCTACCGATACAGGCAAGGGGCGGAGCGAACTATCAAGCAGCAAAGTGACACATGGATTCCTTATGGTTGAAGGGAAATCTGACAATTACACGAAGGAGTACCATCTAGCAGAGTGTAAGTCTGAAAATAATGATGAGTGCAATCTCTTCACCATTTTAGATGATCATTTGGGTGATTGTGTGCTCTAATTGACTATAGAATTTTGTCTTGATATAATATTCTGACTACAACAACAATGCTTAATGAACATCTGTCTTCTTTTTTTGACAAAGTGAATACTTACCTTTGAATGAATTATGCTTGGTAGGCTTACACTAATGAGCTTTCCAACCAGGCATCTCATCTCGAAGAGGAGAACGAGAAGCTAAATAATCATACATTCATAAGGTACTTTATCTCTGTTATTGTAAAATTGTTACATTTTCTCCTTTGTATTTTGCTTTTGGTGAACAATGTTTAACTACAGCTACGATAAGTGTTGTAGTAGACAATAGGTTTTTTAACACACTATTGCTTATATTTACGGCTAACATCTAGATTGTATTAACCAAAATGATTAAGAAGTACACATCCATTCTTAGAAGCTTCCCTCGTCATTTTGAAAAAAATCTTAGAACAGTTGCCCCACAATTACAGAAAAATAACCTCAGAAATCCTAGATATACGTACAAGTTCACTAGGAAAAACTTATGTATCTAAATCCGCCACTTCTAGTTTGGCCGTCGTCGGATCACCAGAGGAGAGAACGAAAACCAACACAATGTAAGCGGGCGTCTACACAAACCTAAAGAGGGATATTCCTCATAGAAATCGCCGCAGGGCCCACCCACAACGTACGACGAGATATGGGGGAGAAGCTGAATCAACGGGAACGCGCCCCGAACTGAGTTGACCGTCAGGCTAAAGTCGCTAAGCCGACTTTCTCATCCCGCATACGCCCATGAGTGGAACAACCTTCACACAGTGCACACAAGACGAAAATGTTGCCGACAAGATCAATGATGACCCACAAGTATAGGGGATCTATCGCTGTACTTTCGATAAATAAGAGTGTCGAACCCAAC
Source organism: Puccinellia tenuiflora (assembly GCA_012064385.1). NCBI lineage: Eukaryota > Viridiplantae > Streptophyta > Magnoliopsida > Poales > Poaceae > Puccinellia > Puccinellia tenuiflora. The sequence continues at coordinate 48,043 of QRDG01002245.1, read as the reverse complement.
GAAGAGCAGAAGGTGTTGGCTTGTAGATTCGTGCAAGGTTTCACTGCAAACACTAACAGGCAAATTTTTATGGGTTTTTAAAGTAACAAATAAATAAAGTACGAGTAAATAAAATAGAGCAATAATTATTGCAGCAAGTGGCCCAATCCTTTTTAGCACAAAGTACAAGCTGGTGATTCTACTTATGATGGCTAAATGCTCCTGAGGACACATGGGAGTTATGTCAAGTCACTTTCGCTTCATACCGCTGCTTAATGTTTAATGTTTTGCTAAGTGTTGTGTGGGTGAATCTATGCTAATGAACCACCCTTACTTGGACTAGAACACACTTGTGATTACACTTCCCTACAAGCATCCGGAAATGCAAGGAAGTATTTAAGAATTAACTAACCACAGCCTTAAAGTCTGAGATCCTACGCTCCCTCATGCACTAGTTTACCGGCGGGGGTTTAGGTTTCTATCATTCCTGCAACCACCTCACGAGCAAAAAAAATACACGATGCACTCCCCTAGGCCCATAAAGGTGAAGTGTCATGTAGTCGATGTTCACACAACACCACTAGAAGAATAGCACCACAACTTAAATATCAAACCATTAAATATTACTCAGCATAATTCCACTACTTGCAACAAGACTTCCCATGTCCTCAAGAACTAAACGAACTACTCACAAGACATCATATGGATCATAATCAGAGGTGATGAATGGATGAATAACAATCTGGTCATAAAAGTATTTCACCGATAAAACTCAATAGCATCAACTACACAAGGCAATCAACACCGGAAAAGTGATCCCAATGAACTACAATAAGTATAACCCTAGATGCAACAACGGAACATAGTGGAGCTGTGGGGATGATGGTGATGTCGGTGAGGATGGTGTTGATGATGATCCCGATGAAACCCGTGACGATGACGATGGCGACGATCTCCCCTCTCCAGGAAGGAATTTCCCCGGCAGATTTCTCCCTGCCGGAGAGCTTTCTCTCTCTCTTTGTGGTTTCCGCCCTCGAGGCGGCGGCGGAATATTTCTTCGAAGCGTCCCCGGTGATTTTTAGGTTAGATAGGTCATATACGCGAAAGGGGGGAACCGGAGGCGACCCAGAGGTGGGCCGCGGCCAGGTGCCTCCTGGTGCCCTGGTGGCTCCCCTCTGTTCCCTCTTCTGGCTTCTCTCGTCATCTAGCAAAATACCGATCCCTGAAGTTTTATGGAATTTTTGGCGATGCAGAAGTATAGTATCTTGACGGTGCTTTTTCCAGCTGATTCCGAGCTCTGGCAGTCAAATCACCAACAATCATCAAACATGCAAAATAAGATAAAATAACATAAGTATAGCATTATAATATGAAATATATCCATGAATAACAGTGAATTATGATATAAAATAGTGATGCAAAATGGACGTATCAACTCCCCCAAGCTTAGACCTCGCTTGTCCCCAAGCGAGTACTGAGCTCGGTAAACATGACCACAGGTTTATGTAGTAAAGTGCCGATAATAACGAATACGGACAAGAAGCATTAGTATTTACTAAACAAGCACACTCTCATTCTACACAAAAACTTTTTCTCATATCAAACTTAAAGAACAAGTGATGATTCAATCACATATAGAGGTGCACAGAGAAAAACATAATTGAGCGGTGGCAAACTATGTTCTTGGTCAGAGAACATCTAACATATCAAACTTATCTTTCAAGGAGAATCTATATGTAAGAGCTATTATCTAGCAGATATCACGAGTTTCAATCATCGAAGACTCTATGCATCATCGGAAACTTCCAAGAGTTATATTCTTGCAATAAAAGTATAAATACCGTACGAGGAAGATGATTATTCAGCAAAGCTCAACTTTCAACTTGTTTACCATAATGGTATTGTCAATTTCAATAAAACATGATCAAACATATTGCTGCAATATAATTGATTATATCTCAACTCAACACCATTTGTTTTGCTAGTAAAGGACTGAAGGAATAGGTAAAATGACTCAACATATAAGTAAAAGAAAGGCCCTTCGCAGAGGGAAGCAGGGGTTAGTCATGTGCTAGAGCTTTCTAATTTTTGAAACAGAAGTAAAACAGTTTTGAGATATGCATGCTTTTGTCAACGACTTCACAGTAAAGAAGGTAGATAGTCCCCCATTCCAAGCAAGGCTTTTAGACTTTTGAGAGCGGCTAGGAATTAGAGGAATCAGATCACTCCTCGTTCTCCTTTTTTTACCACTAAACAATGTTTGACTGATTTCTCAGGTTTGCACTGTGCGGAGGAGAATGGTGGCTTATATTATATTTTGATTGAGACACGGAGTCTCTTGCCAGCTCTCGGCAAATTCAAGTGAGGATGTAAACCATCAACACTGGGTGAAAGGGGGGAAATGACCTTGCTTGTCATAGGTTATATCTAGCTTCCTACTGCTTCCTCATGAGCTTAAAAACAGAGGCACAAAAAGGAGAATTTTGAAAGTTTTAAAGATAGTACATGAAAATTTTACTTGGAGTGACAAGGAAATACCACATGTAGGTAGGTATTGTGGACACAAATGGCAAAAGTGTTTGGCTCAAGTCTTTGGATGCATGAGAAGTATTACCTCTCAATGCAAGGTTTGGGCTAGCAAGGCTTATAGCAAAACATAAGTGCTGAGAGATACAAACAATATATATTACCAGCGATAAGTTTGATCATACCTTAGAGAGCCATCTTCCTTGTAAGCATAAAGTTCTTATTCAAGAATATAAAGCTTGGAAACCGACAAGTCTGTAAGATACCAAAGATAATATATTTGCAAGTGAAACTTTCTTCTCTACTTAAGCATCCAAGAATTGTTGCTACTCACCAATGCTATGCTTGCCAACACCCAATAAGATTTTCAAAGTTGCACCCAATGTGAAGCCAACACTCTTCCAAAGAGATCTAGAGATTACTTGCAAGCTAGAATAAAACGGTGCAGGAAAGTAAAAGCAAGACTTCTCATTAATATTCCATAATGACAACCACACCAACGGATACAAAGCTAATACATGACAGGAGGACGACCACAATGCACACAATATTTCATATGATAACTTCTCTACTCAGTACATGACACACGACTAAAAGATAAAAGGTAAAAGATAATGATGATACCGAGGCACTCCCCCAAGCTTGAAACAAGCTAAGGGAGTGCCATTACCCATGACGTCCAAATTACTCCTTCGGTGGTGAAGTAAAACAGTTTTGAGACATGCGTGCTTTCGTCAATGACTTCACAGTAAAGAAACTAGCTAGTCCGCCATTTCAAACAAGGCTTTTAGAATTTTAAGAGCAGCTGGTAATTAGAGGAATTAGATCACTCCTCGTTCTCCTTTGTTTTACCACTAACCAATGTTTGACTGATTTCTCAGGTCTGCACTGTGCGGAGGAGAATGGTGGGTAATATTTATATTTTAATTGAGACGCGGAGTCTCTTGCCAGCTCTCGGCAAATTCAAGTGAGGACGTAAACCATCAACACCGAGAGAAAGGAGAGAAATGACCATGCTTGTCATAGGTTATATCTAGCTTCCTACTGATACGTCCATTTTGCACCACTATCTTATATTGTAATTTACTGTTATTCATGAATATAATTCATAATATAATGCTATACTTATGTTATTTTACTTTATTTTGCATGTTTGATGATTGTTGGTGATTTAACTGCCGGAGCCCGGAATTAGTTGGAAAAGGCACCGCCAAGATATTGTACCTCGACATCGCCAAAAATTCTAGAAAAATTCAGAGATCATTATTTTGCGAGATGACGGAAGGAGCCAGAGGGGAGCCACAGAGGCGCCAGGTGGCACCTAGCCGCGGCCCACCTCTGGGCCGCGCCTGGGGCCCACCTGGAGGCCCTGGGTCGCCTCCGGTTCCCCCTCTTTGATGTATATCATACCTTTGACCTAAAAATCATTGGGGACGCTTCAAAGAAATATTCCGCCGCTGCCTCGAGGGCGGAAACCATAGAGAGAGAAAAAGCTTTCCGACAGAGAGAAATCTGACGGGGGAATTCCTTCCCGGAGAGGGGAGATCGTCACCATCATCATCATCATCATCACAGGCTTCATCGGGATCATTGTCAACATCATCCTCACCGACAGCACCATCATCCCCATGGCTACACTCCGTTCCGCCGCTTCATCTAGGTTTATACTTGTTGTAGTTCATTGGGATCACTTTTGCGGTTTGATTTCCTTGTGTAGTTGATGCTATTGAGTTTTATCGGTGAAATACTTTTATGACCAGATTGTTAATCATTCATTCATCACCTCTGAGGACATGGGGAGTCACGTTGCAAGTAGTGAATTATGCTGAGTAATATTTAATGGTTTGATATTTAAGTTGTGGTGCTATTCTTCTAGTGGTGTTGTGTGAACGTCGACTACATGACACTTCACCTTTATGGGCCTAGGGGAATACATTGTGTATTTATTTTTCTTGTGAGGTGGTTGCAGGAATGACAAAAACCCGAACCCCCACCGGTAAACTAGTGCATGAGGGAGTGTAGGATCTCAGAGTTTAAGGCTGTGGTTAGTTAATTCTTAAATACTTCTTTGCATTTGCGGATGCTTGCAGGGAAGTGTAATCACAAGTGTGTTCTAGTCCAAGTAAGGGCGGTTCATTAGCATAGGTTCACCCACACAACACTTAGCAAAACGTTAAACATTAATCAGCAGTATGAAGCGAAAGTGACTTGACATAACTCCCATGTGTCCTCAGGAGCGTTTAGCCATTATAAGTACAATCACCAGCTTGTCCTTTGTGCTAAAAAGGATTGGGCCACTTGCTGCAATAATTATTGCTCTCTTTTACTTACTCACACTTTATTTATTTGTTATTTTAAAAAGTGTTTGAAGTGAAACCTTGCTCATATCTACAAGCCAACACCTTCTACTCCTTGTTTGGTTCGACACTCTTATTTATCGAAAGTATTGCGATATATCCCCTATACTTGTGGGTCATCAAGACTATTTTCTGGCGCCGTTGCTGGGAAGTAAAGCGTTGTTGGTAAGTAGAATTGGCAAGGAACACTTTTACTTCAAGTGTTGTTTTTAATTTTACCTGTTGTTCTACTTCATTATGGAGCCTTCTGAGTTTGAAGCAACATTTGGAGACACCATGTCCGCTGCTCTTGTGGCAGCAAGAGGTCCTCCACCTATTGAAAATGTTCCATTTAAAATACTTATGGGAATTCTTGATCGTGTTATGAGTAACCGTTATGCTGGAGATGGAACGGTTCATCCTGGTTATCACTTGCTATTTATGAGAGATATATGTGGTTTGTTCAAGATTGCAGGGGTCTCTATAGAAGTAATCATGCGGAAATTATTCTCATTGTCACTGAAAAACAAAGCTATGGAGTGGTATAGGCTATTGGATGATTCTCAGCTATTGGATTGCGATAAAATAGTGCCTCTCTTTTATGCTAAATTTTATCCTCTGCATGAAATTCACCAAGACAGGAATTATATTTATAACTTCTGGCCTCACAAAGGAGAAAGTATTGCTCAAGCTTGGGGGAGATTGAAAGCTTTAATGCTTGAGTGCCATATTCATGATATCCCCAGAAGCATCATAGTTACACATTTTTATGCAAGACTTTCTCGTCATGACAAGGACTTGCTTGATGCTTCCTCAGCTGGATCTTTCACAAATAAGAATATTGATTATAAATGTGATCTTCTTGAGAGAATTCAATGCAATACTAAAGATTGGGAAATAGATAAAGGTAATGAATCAGGTATAATTTGTGATTATGAATGCATTAAATCTTTTGGTGAAACTCCTGATTTTCATGAGTTTAGTGCTAAATATGGTCTTGATTCTCAAATCATTGTCGATCTCTTTAATGCTTTTGCTTCTTACATTGATATTCCTAAGGAAAAATGGAATAATTTCCATGAACCAATTAAAGAAATCGAAATCACTTCTATCACTGAAAATGCAATACAAGTTTACACTCCTAATCCTATTTTGCCTATTTCTTATGTTGAGAAATTGCCTTTTCCTGTTAGAGTAAAAGAACATGCTATGATTACCAAAGTTGTTAAAAAAAGTGGAAAGAAAGCTAAAGAGCATAATGAACAACTGAAAGTACAACCTTCGGTAGCTTTAGTTAAGGATTTAATAGGAGAAAATGTAGAAGGAGGTCATATAGTCTTTTGTGAGGAAGCTTCTAACATTGTTAGACCTTTTAAAAGTAAAGTTAAAAAGGCTGGTTCTCCTGTTATATCTGTGAAAATTGGTGATCATTGCTATTATTATTTGTGTGATATTGGTGCTACCTCTAGTGCAAGACCTTTTTCCCTATATCAAGAAGTAATGCATGAAATTGGGACTTGCGAAATTGAGGATATTGATGTGGTTATTCAGCTCGCTAATAGAGATACTATCTCTCCGGTGGGAATTGTTAGAGATGTTGAAGTTTTATGTGGTAAGACTAAATACCGTGCTGATTTTCTAGTACTTGGTTCTGTTGCAGACAATTCTTGTCCAATTATATTTGGTAGACCTTTCTTGAATACTTGCAGTGCTGTTATAGATTGCAAAAAGGAAAAGGTTTTTACTAAGTTTGGTGGTGAAATTTATGAGTTTAATTTTTCCAAATTTGCTAAACAACATCATGAAAAAGAACTTCCTAATGAGGACTGTAAAATTGAAAAGCTTGCTGCTATTGCTGTTGCTCCTAACGATCCTTTGCAGCAATTCATGGAGGACCATGAAAGTGAGGTTTTCATGCAGGAAAGGAACGAGTTGGAGGACATCTTCCTCCATCAACCTACAATTCTAAAACATAATTTACCGGTGGAATCCTTAGGGATGCCGACCCCTCCTAAGGGAGATCCTGTCTTTGAACTCAAAATGCTTCCTGATGATCTAAAATATACATTTATTGATGAGAAAAAAATATATCCTGTTATTATTGGTGCTAAACTTTCAGGACAGGAAGAAGAGAGACTATTGGAAGTACTTCGAAAACATCGGGGCGTGATGGGTTACAATCTGGATGGTCTTAAAGGGATTTCTCCTGCTGTATGTCAACATATAATTAATCTTGAGCCTGATGCAAAACCTGTCATTGAACATCAACGGAGATTGAATCCGAAAATGAAGGAAGTGGTAAGAAACGAGGTGCTTAAACTCTTCGAAGCAGGTATAATTTACCCTATTGCTGATAGTAGGCGGGTTAGTCATGTGCATTGTGTTCCTAAAAAAGGAGGTATTACTGTAGTTGCAAATGATAATGATGACCTTATCCCTCAAAGAGTTGTAGTCGGCTATAGAATGTGCTTTGATTTTCTAAAATTAAATAAAGAAACAAAGAAAGATCATTATCCCTTACCTTTTGTTGATCAAATGTTAGAAGGCTTTCTAAGAACACTCATTTTTGTTTTCTTGATGGTTATTCTGGTTTTTCACAAATTGCGGTCAGACACCAAGACCAAGAGAAAACAACTTTTACCTGTCCTTATGGAACTTATGCTTATAGATGCATTCCTTTTGGTTTATGCAATGCCCCTGGTACTTTCCAAAGATGATGTCTACTATTTTTCATGGATTTTGTGAGAAAATTGTGGAAGTGTTCATGGACGATTTCTCTGTCTATGGGACTTCTTTGATAATTGCCTACACAATCTTGATAAAGTTTTGCAGAGATGTGAAGAAACAAACCTTGTTTTCAACTGGGAGAAATGTCATTTGATGGTTAACGAAGGTATAGTTCTTGGACACAAAATCTCGGAAAGAGGCACTGAAGTTGATAGAGCTAAAGTGGAAGCTATAGAGAAGATGCCTTGTCCAAGGGATGTTAAAGGTGTACGTAGTTTTCTTGGTCATGCTGGTTTTTATAGGAGGTTTATAAAGGATTGTTCCAAAACCTCTAAACCGCTTACTAATCTTTTGCAAAAAAGATGTTCCTTTCATTTTTTATGATGATTGTAAAGAAGCTTTTGAAATTCTTAAGAAAGCTTTAACAACCGCTCCAGTTGTTCAACCTCCAGATTGGAATTTGCCTTTTGAGATAATGTGTGATGCTAGTGATTTTGCTGTAGGTGCTGTTCTAGGACAGCGCATTGATAAAAAACTGAATGTTATTCATTATGCTAGAAAAATTCTTGATAGTGCTCAAAAGAATTATGCAACTACTGAAAAAGAATTTTTAGCTGTTGTTTTTGCTTGTGATAAGTTTAGACCTTACATTGTTGATTCTAATGTAACTATTCATATTGATCATGCCGCTATTAAATATATCATGGAAAAGAAAGATGCTAAGCCATGGCTTATTAGATGGGTTCTTTTGTTGCAAGAATTCGATTTGCATATAGTTGACAGGAAGGGTGCTGACAACCCAGTTGCTGATAATTTGTCTAGAATGGAAAATATTTTTGATGATCCTATTCCTGTTAATGATAATTTTCCAGATGAACAGTTGGCAGCAATAAAGGTAAACACTCATGAAAATCCTTGGTATGCAGATTATGCTAACTTTATTGTTTCCAAATTTTTGCATCCAAATTTTACTTATCAGCAAAGGAAGAAATTCTTCCATGATCTGAGGCACTATTTTTGGGATGACCCACACTTATATAAAGAAGGAGTTGACGGTATCATTCGGCAATGTGTTCTACAGTATGAGCAAGAAGAAATTTTGAGGAAATGCCACAGTAGTCCTTATGGTGGACATCATGCTGGAGACATAACTGCACACAAAGTGCTACAATCAGGTTTTTATTGGCCTACTCTATTTAAAGATGCAAGGAAATTTATTTTATCTTGCAATGAATGTCAAAGAGTTGGTAATATTGGTATACGTAATGAAATGCTGATGGCCTTTAACTCAGCAACAGCACCAAAGAACACTTGATGGCAAGGCACCAGAAAACGTTGTTGATGCTGAAGTTACCTGCGTTAAAAAACAATGGTTAGGTTGAGACTCCAAGTGCAGAGTGCATAGTATAGGAAAGACGGTTTTCCCCACAAGGGATGACTCGAGGGTTTATATCGAACTCTCGGGGAATCAGTAGTAAAAGAGTTTATCTTCTTATCCTTCCCTTAAGAACCTACAAACAAAGTAAATTGTTTTGTGCCCTCAACCTCACCAAGTGGTTGTCAAGCACAAGGTGTGAGAATTATAATAAAATAAAACAAATGCAAAACAATAAGTAAATATGCAATGGTGGTAAATAAATATGCAAGGATGGTGGAAACAATGATGGATGATATTTTTGGGGTTTTTATATGTGAATGCAAGAAGTAAAAGTGTTTTTGTATTTTCCGATTTTAAAATGGCTGAATGTAGATGATGCTTAAAAGTGGTTGGAAAGTTGTTTCTTATGATTAAAAATGGACCGGGGTTCATGGTTTCACAAATGCACTCTCTCTTTAATGTTGTGGTGGACAATGGAACAAAGGAATTGACATATGAGATTGCAACACAAAGTTTTATGACAAGTTACTAATTATATGGGCATCACGTCCTAACATAGAGATCTTTTGGTTATTAATCTCTCTTATACTCCACTAAGATGCGAACTAAATCATAACACCTTAGTATTAAGATAAATCAGAGCATAGCTTTAATCTTTATGACATGAACTGAAAATAAGAACATGCTAGATCTAGTCATGAGAAGTGGCAATGGTCAACCCACATCTCTGGTAGCATGGTATTTTAGTTTATCCCTAGTGAGGTAACAAAGTAAGGTTGGAATACCCAAGTGGATCGCGGAACTTCTCTCACTTTCACCGCACTAGCCACCCCCTCATTACTCCAACTAATGCACACGTTCCCCCACACATGCTCTCATAAACAAGCTTGATCAAAACAAGTAGACAAGAACGGGGTACATAATATGCATCTACTTTCATAACTGAAACAAAACAATTGCAATCTTCAAACATATATTAACTCATAGAGAGATCCACCACATAGGAATTACATAGATGACCGTAATTATGTTCGGCAGCTCATACGGCACTAATTAGTGAAGCTCAAGAGAGAGGAGAGATACATAAGTTACTTCCACAAACCCATATTCTAGGGGTGGACTACTCCCTCTTCATCATGGAGACGGTGGAGACGTTGTTGGGGGAGATGGAGACCACGCCGGCAGCGCTCCGCCGGAGTTTTCCCCCTCCGATCTGCAGGTCCAGGTCTCTGTTTCGTGGTTTCTCTGTTTACGGCCGCCTCCCTGCGAAACTCCTCGGGGGACTGTTTTTATAGTCGGTTTTAGGTCAAGACGGAGTTGTGGGCGAAAAGATCGACGACAATGGAGCCACGAGGCTCTAGAAGGTGGGCCCCATGCGGCCAAGGAATCTAGCCGCGTGGGCCACCCCCTTTTGGGCCTCAGGCCTCCGCTCGTTTGCTTCCTTCGCTCCCAAGTCTTCTTCCTTCCTAATACTGATGCTCGTAAATTTTCAGGTCATTTGGACGTCGTTTGGGTCCCTGAAACATCAAAATATAGAAAATAGGGTTTTCTGCCAGTGCAGGGTTAATTCCAGAAAAATAGGAAAACTGTGAAATATTCCCAAAATCATTATAAAATCATGATATAACCCTTATATGATGCAAATATGATTGAAATATGAGAATTATAATGCAAAGTTCATGTATGCATTTTATATGCATCAACATCCCCAAGCTTAACCTATATGACGTGGGGTTACCATGCCAAATCCCTCGGATGACATCCTTGGGTTGAGAGAATAGGAGAAGAAGATGGTGGTACTGGTAGATTCGTCGGCTGACAAGAGAGATTTACCCAGGTTCAGGCCCCCGAAGGTAAAAGCCCTACGTCCTGCTTGTCTGGTATTGATGATGAGCTTTACAGATCGATTACAATGGCGAAATCGTGAGATGCGATCTTGCTAGGGTTTCTGGTGGTGAATCCGAGCGTCCCCTAGGTCGGCGGCCCTCCCAGTCCTTAATTAGTGGGACCGGGTCTCGGGTCCTATACCGACTAGGTTTACATCTGGGCCTGCCGACCTAATATCTCAGAGTCTTTCCTTCGGGGCCTCCTTCCTGGGCCTTATGACCGATGGGCCTTCATCCTTTTCCGCACCAGGGTAGTCCACGGTGGCACACCCGAAAGGTGTACCCACGTCAGTAGCCCCCGAGGACCTAGCAGACTTGGAGAGTCTGGTAAGGACTCCTCTGCATTGTATCGTCCTGGTGCGAGTCATGCTTTTAGTGATTTATACGTATCCGTGTTTCAGGACGCTTAGTGGTGGATCTCGCATAATAAGCCTGGTACTCTCGACGGATCGGGACCAGTTAAGTGCTCTTGGGCACAAGCATTATTAGCGTACATCAAACTCGAGCCCCCAGGCTCGAGCTTGGAGGCTAGTCCCTTCGACTCCAGCCACTTGGGATCTTACGGAGTCGAATTCGGCCTAAAAGGGTACCCAACGCGTCCGTCGGGATTTTCATCACACCTGTTGGTATGGAACTTTGTTCAGGTGCCTCAGCTGTTGCTGTCAGCCCCGGCCCAACTCGACAAGCCGATGGGACTTACCTTTGCACTACAGAGTGCAGCATCCGAGGGTCAGCTGTATTTGATTCATCTCGGGTATGTTGCTCAGGTTAGACCTAAGTCGATAACCTTTCGAGTGTTGCACAGTCGTGCTTTCATCGAGTGCGCGGTGGCGCTCCTGAGGGGGGTGTTCCCCAAAATTATGCTGAATTATTTTTGACTAGGGATAATCTCAACCCATTTATTTTGTCGTAGGCCGAGGGATTTCTTTTGCTCCCGATGGGAGTGAGCAGATGCAAACTTGTTAAGTCTGACAACATATGGGAGTCGATACTTTGTCGAGCAAGACCGCACCGAAAGCAGTCTGTATCTTCTGCATCATGAATGACGTCACGCGCGTGCTCTGCGCTACCGAGGCGCTCTGCCGTTTGGCTTGCCAGACGTGACAGTGCGAAACGTCACGTCGGTTTGACTGGTGGGCGCGAAATTTACGCCACGCCATGATGATGGCCTCCTCGTTTCTCGTGCGTAGTGGGCGACGCGGCCGGGGACGGTTGCCCTCCGCACGTGCCACGTGTGGGGTTGGATGTGCTCCGTTTTGCTCGATGAATATCGGACGGCACAGATTACCCAGTCCGATGGATAAGTAGGGGGCGCCCCGGCGGTGAAAAAGGCACAATCCCCATTCTCACCGCCGAAGTTCTCCTTCTCCCCCTTGCGCTCTGTCTCTCTGCTCGTAGCCAGCAAAACGTCCCTGTCCACCTCCGTCATGAAGAAGACCTCCGTAAAGAAGAGGTCCACCAGCGCCGCCGCCGCCAGCGCCGGCACGGCTGGTGGGCTGAAGAAGATCCACGGCGACTGGCAGAGGTCGTCTGTGGATGAGCGCCAGCTGGAGGCGCTGCGCCGCAACGGCCTCCTGCTGCCATTGGAGAAGATGGCGACGCGGGTGCCCGGCGACGAGGTGGCCCCTTGTCCCCGCGACGGCGAGCGCGTCTGCTTCGTCGATTTCGTGAACAGGGGATTCGCCTTCCCTGTTCACGAATTCGTCGGGGGGGGCTGATGTACGCGTACGGCGTCCAGCTCCATGACTTCACACCGAACGCCATCCTCGACATCAGCTGCTTCATCTTCCTATGCGAGTGCTTCCTCGGCATTCACCCGCACTGGGGCTGGCAGCGGATCTTCAATGTGAAGCGCAACGCCAGCGCTCGCGGTGTTTACCCCGTCGGGGGTTTCGGCATCCAGTCCCGCGGGGACATCGAGTACTTCAACCTGAAGCAGCTCGAGTCTGCGCAGAACTGGAGGAAAAAGTGGTTCTACATCGCCGACGTCCACCAGCCCGGGCAGAAGTACGGGGTTCCCCCATTTCGTGCTGGCGTGACCGTGATGAAGAAGAACTCCTGGACGCATCGCCCCGACGCCCGAGAGATCAAGGAGTCTGATCCCCTCATGTCTCGGGTGTCGAAGCTGCTGAAGACCGCCGGCAAGGAGGTGAGCGGCGTTCACCTCATCGCCACTTTCATCAGAAGGCGGGTGCACCCGATTCAAGCTCGGGCGCACCCGTTGTTCAAGTTTGCCGGAGCCGCCGACGTGACGCGCACGTCCGCGGAGGAGTTGTCCACGGGCGAGGTCGAATCTCGCGTTTGCGCACTGACCATGCTCAAGGTCGGCGAGGCGAACGTCCTTGAATCGCCCGTGATGCCATTCAGCCTCGAGAACCCTGTTCCGGAGGTATGTGCTTTGTTCTTGTGTATCTTTTGTCTGTTTGCTGTGTTTGCCGATGTTTTGATTTCTGAGAGAAATGCTTTGTTTTTCTGCTCGAAGGGCTTCTCGACGTTTGTCAGCCTTCCTCCTCTTCCTGAGGAGAAGAGTACTTCTGTGGCCCCTGACTTGCAGGATGATCCTGATGAACAGGACATTTCTGTCTGTTCCGCTGCGTCGGTCGAGGATGCAGAGGCTGCGGACAGTGATGAAGTTCCTCTCAGCCGCCGCAAGCGTGTCCACGACGCTGGTTCCAAGGCAGCGGGGAAATCGAAGCAGGACCCCGTCACGAAGGGTTCCAATTCATCGTCGCCTCCTGCTCGTGCCGTCGAGGAGGTTCCTCCGGCGCGTGATCCCGTGGAGCCTCTGCCGAAGAAGACTCGTGCTGCTCCGCACTGCCTCGACCCTGCCGCTCTGCTGACGGCCCTTATCTCGTAAGTTTTCAACTGCTGCTTTCCCTTCCTTGTTTGTTAGAGTTGCTATTTGAAATTCTTGGCTTATCGTGCGCTCATCTGCAGGGACTCTTCCTCTGGCGCGAATCTGCCGCCCAATGCGGGCAAACAAACGGATGAGGGCCACAGCGCGGATGCCCGTCGTGTGGAGACAATGGCTCCTCCACCGCCGTCTTATCACGACGTCGCGCCGGCCGCAACTGCCTCAACTCCTGGCGATGCCCTTGTCACCATCACCAGCGCTTCTCCGCTTGCTTCAGCCGAGCATGTAAGTAGTGAATACTTTCTGTTTGCATCGGGTGCGCGACAGCGCTCCCGATGGGAGTAGCCCCCGAGTCTATAGTCAAATAGGAACAGTTGGGTATAGACTCTAAACAGATCTGTCTCCTTTGTTTCTTTGCTTTTTGTCTGTGATTTATCGGGTGCGCGGCAGCGCTCCCGATGGGAGTAGCCCCCGAGTCTGTGGGCAACTGAATTCAGTCGTGTACAGACTCAAGTTCTTCCATTGACTCTTTGCTCTTTGTTTGGTGCATCCTATGGCGCACGAGCTGTTGGGTATCGGCCGCCGTTTCGCGGCCATGGAGGCGGAGAAAACTCGCCTGGAGCGAGAGTCCGCCGGACTCCGGGGTTTGTCTTTTTGTCTTCTGCTGCTTGGGAGTGTTTTTATTGCTATTTGTTTGAACGCCCTTTTGCATGCAGAGTTGTTGGCGCAGTCGTGACGCGAGAAGGAAATCTCCTCGCAGCAGGCTGCTACCCTCAAGGAGCAGCTGGACACCGCCGCGGTCGCGAAGGAGGCGGCCGATGCCCACAAGTAGGCCTTGGTGCAGCGCCTCTGCGCGACGAGCAACTCCTTGTTGGGTAAGTGTTAACTCTGCTTTTCTATGTTCTTTCTGCTTCCTTTGGTTTAACCGAGTTTCTTTTCTGCTTTCTTCAGGTTTCCTTGGCACTGTGGCATGTTCCAGCGCCTAGGTTGCCGTCGATGACTTGGACGGCGCAGTTGCTGCTGTAGAGGGTGCTGGCCAACAGGCGGGCGGTCTCCTGGAGAAGGCTACTGGCACGCTGACGAGCTTGCACAGCAGTCTGTTTCTCAAGGGGCAGCCTCCTGCTTCCCTCGGTGAACTGGCTGAGCTGTTTGGTCCTGACGGCTCCGCCATAGACGACTTCAAACGCGAGCACATGGTACATGGCTCGCAGACCACCCTCCTTATGCTGCTGGGACACGGCTTCGAGTGTGACTTCGACAAGGCTATGTATGGGCTGCCCCGCGGACCCGATGGCAAGCTGATGGCTCTTGGCAGTCTCACCGAGCGGTCTCGCGAGTTGGCACAAAAGCTGATTGAAACCTTGGAGAAGCAGGCTGCCAAGCGTGCGGAGAAGGCCAAGAAGTCCGCGAGCTTCGCAGTAGCTGCTTATCTTTGTATTTTTCATCTTTTGTAGTTTGTCTGTGGCGATGCTTGTCGCACCTTTGTAATGACTGTGCCAGCTGCAAACTTTAGATAAGATTTTGCATTTGTTCTGATGTCCTTGTGCCTTGCGACTTCTTCCAGCCCCCGTGCCTTCTTCAAGAAGGATGTCTCATACTTGGCTGCCTGGCTTGCAAACAGGTAAATCCAACGATTGTCGTCCCGCCTTCTGATGCCGCGACACATGTCCATGCGGCCGCGACTGCTGGTCGTTCTTCTGGGAACCGCGACTCCGGGGATTATCGGCTCACGATGCTCCGGGATCGCTGCGCTAGGCTTGAGCAAGACCTGCGGGTGGCGCAGGGTGCCTTGGCCGTACTGAAGTCGAAGCAGCCTCGCCCCGCTGAACGGGAAGCTTTCCTTCTTGAGGAGTTGGAAAAGGCCAACAATGACTTACTGTGTAAGTGGTTGCGAGCCCCCGAGTCCTTTGGCGTTGCTTGTTTCCTTAGTTGCTTCATTTTTCCTTTGTGTGTAGGTGTAAAACAAGACCCTCAAGCTGAGGCCGGTCGGGTGGATAGTCGGCTTCGCCATATTGCCGAGGCTGTCGGGCGCGACACCACGTCATTCTGGTCAGACCCCTCACGAGGTCGGGTACTGGCTGTTCTTTAGGATCGCATAAGCCAGGTGACCTTCTTTGCCGGGGCGTGCCGCTCTGCACTGGCGCTTGTGTATAAGGCGCTGTTCCCTCTGGATCCGCAGCCGCAGGGTCTTGGGGCTCTGGCGCAATTCCGCAATGGCAAGGCTGCGCAGAGTTTTATCCGGACGCAACTTGTCAGCGGTGCGACATACGCCTTGGCTTTTGTTCACCGGCGGCACCTGTATCTCTTCCTGAGGAGGATAGAAGAAATCCCCGACAGGGAAGACGGGGAGCCTACGCCGATGGAAACTCACTATCGCGTCGTAGAAGACGTAGCCGTCAAGTTGATTAGGAAACTCGAGCGTGATACCGAGATTTACTCGGACTATGTGGCGCCACGGGTTCCCAAGGATGAGCCTGTAGGCTGATTTTTCATTTGTACAAGCACCTTGTATACTTGCATAAAACTTCTATGTTTGCTCTGTAGAGCTTGGAGTTCCGGGTGCTGTTCCGGAGTTTGCTTTTGGTTGGCCATGCGACGCAGCCCCCGAGTATCAGGTGCTGCGGAGGCGGTTCTCTTTGTTTTTGTTTAGCTCAACAGCACAGCCCCCGGGCGTCGGGTGCTGCTCCGGAGTTTGTTAGTGGTTGGCCGTACGACGCAGCCCCCGAGTATCAGGTGCTGCGGAGGCGGTTTTCTTTGCCGTGCAGTATTTCGACTCCGAAGATAGAGGAATATTGCACTTTTATTATGGGAGACATAGTCTCAAAGATTACATCAGTGGCTGAATAGCCTTATCGTCAGTTGTGCTACGCATAAAAGCGTCGCAGTTGTGTCGCGTTCCATGGGTTGCGGATGAGTTCGCCTGTCTTCGGGTCCTTCAAGCGGTATGCGCCTCCGCCGATGACCTCAGCGATGATAAAGGGTCCCTCCCATGGGGAGGCAAGCTTGTGCACTTTCTTCTGTTTGAGCCTGAGTACCAGGTCTCCTTCGACAAAGGCTCTTGTGCGTAGCCGCTTGCTGTGATAGTTGCGGAGGTTCTGCTGGTAGATAGCCGTTCGGGAGAGTGCGATGTCCCGGGCCTCATCCAGCAAATCGACGTCGTCTTCGAGTGCGGCTTCAGCGTCATCTTCATCGTACGCGACGATGCGAGGTGCATCGAAGCGTATGTCATGTGGCAAGACTGCTTCTGCTCCGTACACCATGAAGAATGGGCTATACTGGGTTGATCTATTTGGCGTGGTGCGCAGGCTCCAGAGCACAGAGGGTAGCTCCTCCACCCAAGCACCCGCCGCGCGCTTGAGCGGCACGAAGAGGCGTTTCTTGACTCCGCTGCAGACGAGGCCGTTCGCTTTTTCCACTTGTCCATTGGACTGCGGATGAGCGACCGAGGCGTAATTGAGCTTGATCCCTTGTTCCTTGTAGAAATCTTGGAACCCTTCGGCGGTGAAGTTTGTTCCGTTGTCGGTGATGATGCTGTGAGGCACCCCAAAGCGGAACATGATGGACTTGATGAAGTTGACAGCTGAGGTAGCTGCGCAGTTGGTAACTGGCACGGCCTCTATCCACTTGGTGAATTTATCGACAGCCACCAGTAGATGTGTGTGTCCCCCTCGAGAAGACTTGCGCAGTGGCCCGACCATATCGAGTCCCCACTGGGCGAAAGGCCACACCAAAGGTATCGTCTTCAGTTCTGACGCCGGTGCATGAGGTCGTGTTGCGAATTTCTGGCAGCTGATACACCTCTTGACGATGTCCTCGGCGTCCTGTAACGCCGTGGGCCAGTAAAACCCAGCTCGCAGGGCCGGCGACTAAGGCTCTGCTGCTAGCATGATGTCCACATGTGCCAGTGTGGATCTCGAGGAGCAAGGCCTTGCCGTCCTCTGATGCGATGCACCTCTGGAGGATGCCTGATATGCTGCGCTTGTATAGCTCTCCGCCGATTATTGTGAATGCTTTGGCACGGCGGGTGATACGCCGTGCTTCGACTGTGTCCTCTGGAAGCTCCTGTCGGAGCATATATGCCAGGAATGGCTTTGTCTAGATAGGCTCGACGAGGAATACTTTGACTGAAGGTTCTGCTGCTGCAGGTGCGTCTTCGCTTGCAGCTTCGGTCCCGGTTGTTGGTGTAGAGGGAGCCGCAGGCTGCTTGACCTTGATAGATCTTCTGTTTATCTCCTCCAGAAAGACTCCGGGGGGCAGCTTGAGTTTCAAAGACCCGATGTTGGCGAGGGTGCCTGCCTCCTCATTGCTTGCTCGCCCGACATGGCGAAGCTCGCAGCCGTCGAAGTTCCCCTCCATGATGTTATACAGGTTCCTGTATGCTATCATGTTCTCTGTTGTTGCGTCGCACTCCTTCATGGTCTGTCGCACGACAAGGGTTGAGTCTCCGTATATCATCATGCGATTAGCGCCGCACTCCTTAGCCATCTTCATCCCATGGATCAGGGCTTCATATTCTTCTTCGTTGTTGGATGACTTCTCGAAGTCCATCTGCAGCACATAACAAAGCTTGTCGCCTTTGGGTGATATGAGGATAACACCTGCTCCTGCGCCTTCGTTCCTCTTGGACCATCGAAGTACATGGTCCATGAGTTGGACGTATCGGGTACCGACGGCAACTGCATCTCCATCCACTCCGTAGTGAAGTCGGGTAGGACTTGTGCCTTGATTGATGTCGGGTGTTTGTATGTTAGGTCTAGAGGACCTAATTCGATGCTCCATTTGGCGACTCTGCCTGTCGCTTCGGAGTTGTTGAGTATGTCCCTTAGTGGAGCCGCGCTCACTACCGTGATGGGGTGCTCTTGGAAGTAGTGTGCCACCTTGCGCGAGGTCATGAATACCCCATACGCTAGCTTCTGATAGTGCGGGTATCTCTGCTTCGACTGAGACAACACCTCCCTGAGGTAGTATATCGGTCTCTACACGCCGTGAGCTTTTCCTTCTTCAGCTCGCTCGACTACCAGCACCGTACTGATTACCCTATTGGTGGCCGCTATATAGAGATACAGCGGCTCCTTTTCGTGTGGTGCCACCAGGACTGGCGGCGTTGACAGGGTGCGCTTGAGGTCGATGAAGGCGGCTTGGGCTTCCTCGGTCCACTCGAACGGTCTGTCTTCTTCATCAGGTGGTAGAACGGGAGTGCCTTCTCCCCAAGCCTGCTAATGAATCGGCTGAGTGCCGCTATCCTTCTAGAGAGCTGCTGCACATCCCTGAGCTTCGACGGTGCCGGCATCTTCAGGAGCGCCTGTATTTTCTCTGGGTTTGTTTCAATGCCTCGCGCAGATACGAGGTAGCCTAGTAGTTGCCTGGCTGGCACACCGAACACGCACTTAGTAGGGTTCAGCTTGATGGTGTATTTCTTCAGTGCGGCGAATGTTTCGCGTAGGTCGTCAAGGAGCGTGTCTTCCTTCTTGGTCTTGATGACGATGTCGTCAACGTAGACCTGGACATTGCGTCCGATCTTCTCCTTGAGGCAGTTCTGCATCATACGCTGGTACGTGGCACCCGCGTTCTTCAGCCCGAAGGCCATCGTTGTGTAACAGTAAACACCAAAGGGTGTGATGAATGTTGTTTTCTCTTCGTCTTCTTTCTTCATCCTGATCTGGTTATAGCCTGAATAGGCATCCAGGAAGCAGAGGCGCGCGCAGCCTGCAGTCGAGTCGACAATTTGGTCGATTCGAGGCAGTGGAAAATGATCTTTTGGACAACACTTGTTTAATGAAGTGAAGTCGACACACATGCGTAGTATGTCTGTGTTCTTCTTTGGCACCAGGACTGGGTTAGCGACCCAGTCAGACTTCTTGATCTCTCGGATGAAGTTGGCTGCCAGGAGCCTATCGATTTCTTGCCCGATGGCGAGGCGCTTCGGCTCCGCAAAGCGGCGCATCGTTTGCTTGACGGGCCTCGCATTGGGCAGGATTTGGAGAGCGTGCTCGGCGAATTCCCTGGGTATGCCTGGCATGTCGGCTGGACACCAGGCGAAAATCTCCCAGTTCTCACGTAGGAACTCGACGAGCGCACCTTCCTATGCGGAAGGCAAGCTCGTCGATACGAGGACCGTCTTCTTGGGGTCCGTCGGGTGCACCTGATGCTCCCTTGTGTCATTTGTTGCGTTGAAGGCAGTGCCTGACGCTGATTGTTTGCCCTCGGGAAAGAGGGTGCGGTCGTTGGTGAGTGCCAACTCCTGGAGCTGCTCCTGCACCCCGAACGACTCAGAGATCATGTTAAACTTGTGATCGCACTCGTCGGATCATTCGAAGTTTCCGTTGATGGTGATTGTCCCGTAAGGTCCCGGCATCTTCAGCTTCAGGTATGCATAATGCGGCACCGCCATGAACCGTGCGAACGCTGGTCGTCCCAGGATGACATGGTACTGCGACTTCCAGTCAACCACCTCGAACTCTATCCTCTCCTTCCGGAAGTTGGCTGGCTCACCAAAGATCATGTCCAGTGAGATCATTCCCAACAGATAGACTGGTCTCCCTGGTACTATGCCGTGTAAGGTGTTGATGGAAGGCTCCAGGCTTGTCGTCAGTATGTTCATTCCACGCAGCATGTCAGCGAACATGATATTGATTCCGCTGCCACCATCCATGAACACGCGGCTCATAGCGAAGCCTCCTATCTGCGCATCCAAAACGAGGGCCGAGTGGCCCGGCTGCGGGACTTGAGGTGGATGATCGTCCCTGGTGAATGTTATGCTGGCCTGTGACCAGTTGAGGTACTCTGGTACCGCAGGTGGTGATTTGACGACAAGGTGGACCTGCCTTGTTATGAGCTTTTGGTCCCGATTTGAGGGACGTCCTTTCTGGATCATGAACATGCGACCCACAGGCTTTGGGTAAGCATCTTCGCCTGCTTGGGGTTCCTCGACGCGTGGTTGGAGCTGGATAGCTCCCGCCATATGCCCTGGTGGGGGCAGAGTCGGGGGAAGTGGCGCTCCGATGGCTAGCGCACCTGGTACTATTTGCGCCTGCTGCTGGAGGAGGCGTGTGTATTCCGCATGCAGTTCTTGAAAGCCCTCGCAATCCTTCAAGAGGTGGCGGGATGTGAGGTTGCCATGTTCGTCCCTGAACATGTGGAACCTGCAAGCTCCTTGCAGGGTAGGGGGAGGGCGCGGCACTCGCCCGTTGCGCGGCTGGCGTGGTCGCCACTCCTGCTTGACTTCTTTGTTGCCCTTGTAACCGGTTGTTCGACTGTCGCGCTCATAGCGACTGTCGTCACGGTTTCTTTGCTCGCGGCTTTCAGGAAAACCCGCTGCCACGAGTTCCACGCTGTAGCGACCCCGAATCCAAGGTTATACATAACTGTTATGTCCTATCAGCCATGATAGCCGAGAGTTACTGGGGTACCAATCCCAGGCAGCATTTCACTGCAGGCGTGCCGGGAACACCGGTCACACAAAACCCCTCGGAAGACTACCACACGCTGATCATAACCAGGGATGCATAACGAAGAATCCTAGGATCAAGCTGAGCTATCGGACTCGGCCTCAGAGTTATACAGAAATGCTATGTGTCACTGATCATGCTACACAACCGAGGGTTACTGGGGTTACCACTCCCAGGCCGAGTAAACATCGGCAGGCGTGCTCGGAATGGATCATCGGCACCACGACCCCTCGGCTGCGCCATAACACGGGCATAGCCAAAACCGCATAACAATGAGCCCAAGAACCATAACCCCTCAACCGTGCACTTTATATCCATACACGCATCATGCACGGGAAGGGAAGCGGACAACCGGTCAAAGCAGTGACTCTACGACACGAAGTTATATGATACAAGTCTTACTAGAGTAAGATAGCATTACACGCAGAGGTCACATGACCCAACATTACAACAAGGAACGGAAAGCAAATTATGTCGTTCTAACAACAAGTTTAACAAAAGGCCTAAGAGGCCATAAATAAGCAGACGGCAAAGTCCCATTCACAGATTCCAGGCTGCTACCTAGGAACTCCAAACTACTCGTCGATGTCCACGAAGAAACCTCCGTCGGTGGTGTCGTCGGGCTCTGAAACAAAATTAGCGCAGGCCTGAGTACAGAGTACTCAGTCAAGACTGTAACCCGTTACGGTAAAATGCAAGGCTTAGAGGCTATCTGAGGACTCATTTGCATAAAGCCAACTTTTCAATCGAGAGAGAACAATTAGAAATTTGTCTACTCAGAAGTTTTTCAAAAGGAGGTAAGAGATCATTTTTTTGTACCACCTTTGATCATCTCTGAAACCACCAGAAACTTCATCAACTAAACCAGCTCTACTGGGATCACTCTCTCGACTCACCCTCGAGGAAACAACCCCGCACACGTTGTTATCAAATTTTATGAAGGTTCATGTTACCTATGATCACAGAATCCGTTCCCAAGTCGTCCTTAACCGTGGACACGGCTATTCGAATAGATTATCCCTGCAGGGGTGTACAGTTTAGTCCACACGTGCCAACCGACTCCTGGTGCCAAGGTATTTAGCACTCTTCCGGGGAATGCCGGCAGATGGGGGTCGACCACGACTCTTAGCTTGCCTAGATATGCCCATGAGTCAACCCAAATAGGGCCATTCCGCCATTAACAAGAGATGGCCACCTCCCGACGGTCCCTATTTCTGTGCGTGGGGACCAAGATCAGTTCGTCCTTCACTTGTCCCCAGACACGACCTATCTTTTCTCCAAAACATTTTCTCACACACACGCAGCTGGAAATCGCAAACTACGTGTCTCACAGGCATAGCTAAACAAGTAACAGCCGAGCGGGGTTCAAGGGCCCGCGTGTGTCGTACTCTCAGTCTTGGCTTCAGAGGCGAGAACTCGGGTCCTAGGGTGGCAAGAACAAGACAACCCACCACATCCCACCGTGGCCTCATTGTCCAAGCCTTTAGTCAAAATACCATGTTCACATTAACTTTCCTCGTTATCCTGTCATGCTAGATTCGATCAGAGCTCTGATTCATCAACCGGACGGATCAGACCATAAAGCTAAGCATGGCTAAGCAACACACATGTATAGGCTCTGGCGAAACACAAGCAACCCTAATCATGCTAGGATGGATAACAGGTAATGGCGACAAGGGAACATGCAACGATAGGCTGACCTACTTATTGACCAAAAGCACCGGAACCGATATGATGCTTAACAGAGCAAAGTACTTGAAAATATGGGTTCAGATAGAAAGAGGGGGTTGTACTTGCCTTGATCGACAAGGTTCAGCTGTTCGTCGTCGTTGGCGGTATTGAGCTCAGGCTCGGGCTCGTCTCCTATCGCAAAGAAGCAAACACCGGAAAGGAAAACAACAATCAATACATGGCATCGATGCAATGCGCAATATGAGTGCATGTCAAATTTCAGATATTGGAATTGAAAGTTGAACCCTATACGAGTGCACATTTTAAATGGGGTCCATTTGCTATTTTATAGCATTTATAGACAAAATCCCCATATCTAACAAACGGTGGCATTTTAGTAATTGTAAACAACTTCTAATTTTAGTTTCTTAAACATGCATGATTTTAACATAAATAGGTAGATCTCACTTTTCTGTAAATTTTGATATTTTTTCCACATATTTCTGATTTACAGAATAAAAGATATTAATTTTACAATTTTATTCATTCTCTGGAATTTCTGAAATTATTAAATATCTGACAGAGGGGTCCCACATGTCATAATTTTATTAATTTCCAAAAATATTTTCCATAAATATTAAAACACTGACAGGCCGGCCCCACGTGACGTCAGCTGACGTCAGCCGCGGTGGGCACGGCACTGCCGGTGACCGGCCCGGCCGATTCCGGCCATCCCAGGTCGCGCGGCCAGGTGCGTTAGACGCGCACGAGGGAGGCGAGCCAGTAGGTGGCGGCGCTTGGACCATTTGGTCACCGGAGTTACTCCGGCGACCATGGCCAGCGGCGGCCGGAGGCGGAGCTGGACGAGATCGACGGCCGGAGGCGAGAGGGAGAGGGTAGAGGACACGGGGAGGATCCCCTGCTCACCAGGAATCCAACGGAGGGGTCGGTGAGAGCTGAGGAGGCCGAACGGCGACGAGCTCGTGCTCAAACACGGCGGCGGAAGGCGGGCGTCGGCGACCCGATTCGCCGGATTGGGGACGTCCCTGCGCGCACGGCTCGGAGACGAGGAAGAGGAGGGCGAGGCAGAGCTCGGAGCGTGCTCAGCCCGAGCTGGGGTGACCGAAGACGGCGGCGATTCGCGACGGCCGGCGTGCTAGGGTTCGGCCGCGTAGCTCTCCAGAGAGAGGAAGGACAGGAGAAGGGAAGAGAGGGAGGGGAGAGTGAGCGATGGGGACGGCACCGGGCTTCTTATCCTCGAAGGAGAGCAAGCAAGGAGGCAGGGTGGAGGACGTGGCGCGGCCGGCGGTGGCCTTTGTCCACGGCCAGAAGGAGGAAGAAGAAGAAAACCAAAGGAAAGAAAATTTTCCGAATAACCCCCTGGGTTTTGAGAAAATTAGTTAGAGCAGTTAAACAGCTCAAAAAAAATTATGAGAAAAATTATGGAGCCTTGCAATATTATAAGGAGGCCCACATATTTTTATTTTGAATTTTGGGGAACTTGGAGAAGGTTGAAAATTTGAGGAAAAGTTATTGCATTTATGACTTCCTTTAATTATTTCATAAAGCGAAATTTTCTTAAGGCAAAAATAATGCATGCCATGAATATGATTTACTAACTTACACTTTATTACAAAGTTGGGATGTTACACATTACCTCCGTGTCCTCGTAGACACGCGACTTCCGCTTGCGGCGGCGATCGCTGCTGCGATTATTCCAGTGGCCTTGGTCGCCGTTTTCCACGGGCGTATCGTTGCGCTCGTTGTGTATAGAGTCTTCTCCGTCTGCCCACTCATTAGCGATTTGCATGAGGTGAGCGATGGTCTTCGGCTTTATTCTTCCGAGCGTCTCCTTTAACTGGAGTCGATAGACACCTCGGGTGAACGCGTATATCACGTTGTCTTCTGAGATCCTCTCCGCCGAGTTGCGGAGGCGGGTCCATCGCTGAATATACTCGTGCAGCTTCTCTCCCGATCGCTGCTTGCAAGCTCGAAGTTCTTCAAACGAGGCAGGTCGTTTGCATGTGCCAGCGAAGTTGCGGATGAAGTCCTCGCCGAAATCTTCCCAGCAGGTATATGCTCCCCGCGGTAGGCTTTTAAGCCAAGCTCGGGCAGACCCTGTGAGCATCAGCTGAATGTACTGCATGGCCGTAGACGTGGAACCTCTCTAGCAAGTTACTGCCGTGAGGTAGTCCTCCAGCCAGGCAGAGGGTTCTTGTAGGCCATCGTACTTTGGGGTCTCAGATGTTAATCTGAAACCCTTCGGCATTCTTCCCTCTCGGATACGGCGACTGAAGCAGAGTGCTCCGCAAGGTTTGAAGTCTTCTTCGGAGTCTGGATCGTCGCTGCTCGTGTCGCGTGCGGCCCACCTCGTGCGGTTCTTGTTGACCTTGTTCTGTGTGATGGCGTTGCGTGCGTCCTCGCCTTCCGTGAGGTGATATCGATCTTCTCGTCCGCGAGTTGCGCAATGTCTCCGATCGCGGGTGGCGCGGTTTTTGCGGTCATGAGCGGCATGCTCATTGTTTACACACACGATGCGATCCTTCTGATCGCGAGTGGCGCGGTCGCCAAGGTGGCGGGTCCGCGATTCACGCCGTGGGCTTTGTTGTCGCCGTGGAGGCGCGTCGTTGGCAGTCACTGCGGCTGCGGTTGGTTGTGGCGGTTCCTCTGGTATCAGCTTCGCACCCTCCATGCTGACGAACTTGATTTGCTGACGGTGCAAGGCCGCCCGAGGGTCACTCTCCGGTGGTTGCGTCGCTTGCAGGTACGTGGCCACCGACATGAGGGCGCCGATAGCTGTCTTGGGGATTGGTATTCCTCCGTCATCCTGGGACATGAAGGAGTCCTCCAAGTTTCGGGTGACAGTAGTTCTTGCCCCCACCGGCATACGCAGGTAGCGAGGCCGATCACGGGAAGGTTGAGATCGTCCCGATGATTGGACGGATAATTCCGCCCGTCGCGCGCTTGATAGGCTAGCTTGCTTTCTTCTTTCCATAAGGACCCTCTCCTGTTCCTTTAGCTTGATGCCTTCCTGCCATAGCAGGTACTGGTAGCATTGCAGGTCTTCAGCCGTGGCATCCGCCGCCGGAGCGTCACCCGCTACAGCCTTTATCGCCTTTTCACCCATATCTTGGGTGATGTGTAGTTGAGTTCGTCCGTTCTGCAGAGTTACTGTGAACGGGTATGTGCGTGGCTCGGGTGGAGCGCTTGGTGATGCTGCCGTTATGATAGCCGTCCCCGCGGACGGTCCTATGGGTGGCGGCCCGGGTGCCGTCATGTATACTTGCATGGGGAGGATGCGCGGAACCTCCTCCGGGTCCGAGTCGTCCCCGAAGATGGACTCGAAATTTTCTTGATTTCCGTCGGCAAGGTCCGAAGGACCTGATGATGGAGTCGATGTAGCATAGGGAACGACTACCCACTCAGTCGTGCGCGCGAAAGTGATGTTTGGCGATGAAGATCGCGTTGTCGCAGTCGAGAACGACGCGATTTCCTTGAGCGAATTGCCCAAGAACTCGTCGTCGGAGGACACGGCGAAGGCCGATGCAGCCGATGACGGGGCGGACTCTACCGCTGCAGTTGATGAAGTAGCGGGTGCTGTTGCCGCAGGGTGTGGTGCATCCGTGAGGCGGAGAGTGCCCCACTTGTTGACGTAGAAGCGTAGCTCGCCAAAGCTCACCTCCATGCCAGCTTGCAGATCCTCGAAAGCCGGTTGCACGGCCGACGAGTGCGGGATGAATCCCAGGGAGCCGAAGAAGATCGGCGATTGCAGATCCGGTGAGTCGCCGATTGTCAATGATGAAGCCGCCGAACCCGTAGATCCAGCACCAATCTTTCCCATAGACGGCGCCAATTGACGTGGGGTTACCATGCCAAATCCCTCGGATGACATCCTTGGGTTGAGAGAATAGGAGAAGAAGATGGTGGTACTGGTAGATTCGTCGGCTGACAAGAGAGATTTACCCAGGTTCAGGCCCCCGAAGGTAAAAGCCCTACGTCCTGCTTGTCTGGTATTGATGATGAGCTTTACAGATCGATTACAATGGCGAAATCATGAGATGCGATCTCTCTAGGGTTTCTGGTGGTGAATCTGAGCGTCCCCTAGGTCGGCGGCCCTCCCAGTCCTTAAATAGTGGGACTGGGTCTCGGGTCCTATACCGACTAGGTTTACATCTGGGCCTACCGACCTAATATCTCTGAGTCTTTCCTTCAGGGCCTCCTTCCTGGGCCTTATGACCGATGGGCCTTCATCCTTTTCCGCACCAGGGTAGTCCACGGTGGCACACCCGAAAGGTGTATCCACGTCACTATACTCGTCCTCGAGTATGAAGGTGACAAAACTAACATGGACTTTGCATTTTAATACTATCAATGGATATCAAAGATGATTTTTATTGCTACATAGAGTCAAATGATTCATTCTTTAAAGGAATAGCAATATGCAAGATAGATTATAAAGTGATATCAAATATTCAATGCAAGGATGTTCAATGATAAATCACAAAGTGTAACATAGAAGAAAGTACTATGGACCAAATGTATGCATAATGAAAAGTAAAAAGATCCTATAATGGTCATAGAGTACTCTTATAAAACTGAATATAAAAGGTGGACACTTTGGATAGATATATATGAGTAGAGGTAAAAACATGAACAAGCTTCATCTAACTCCCAAATACTTCTACTTAAGTTAATGTTTGTAATGTTGTATCATTGGTATCAAGCTCTCATTACCCCTCATCATAGCATATTTAATGGTTAAGTTTAAAGTGAAAGCAAATATGAGTGGTGTGCTTGACAAAGAAATGGTTGAAAGTTTCATGCCCCTTGAATACGAGTACTTACACCATAGTGTTACTCAATTTGGGAAACAAAGCAAGTTCAAGCAAAAGCACTGTATAATAGCATCATAAAGAAGATTAACTGGGGTACCTCTTGTCCCAGGACATGGAACAAGCCCATGTCAAAATGACAAGACAAACAAACATAAGGAACAATCTCAACACCTTTTTTATTTACCATTGGTATAGCTTTCTATTGTGAGGTGTATCACTGAAGGTTCACATAGCATGTAAGTAAATTTCCACCATGACAGCATGGCTTAGATTAGCGGCCCAGGTATCTCTCTAGCCATGTATACAACTACTTAAACATACTAAATTTCTACATTTATTTGGCACCATGATAAGCATCCGTAAACAAAAGTACATGATATCAACTAGATATATTTAGTGCAATGTTGAAAGCTTGCCATGTGACAGCACATTTGGGCTAACTAGCAACCAAGACTCTTGTCAAATTCACAACTTCATAATTTTAATTACAATGGTTCATGTTTATTAAGTGCAATAATAAGATGTGAGAGCTGTTTAACCAGATTCTTCACATAACAATCAATAACATAAGCATTTTAATTCAGAGGTATAGATAACTCAAAGTAACATGATATGCATACTCGGAATAGCATAAAGCTAATGGGTAGATATTGTGGACTCACTGGAAAAACTTTGGTTGAAGGTGTTGGAAACAAGTTTTTTGCTTGTTGGGATTTTTGGGCTAGCAAAAGGGAGAAAGTTGACCAACTAAATGCATGCACAAGTGTACATATAACTACTCAATCCATGTTAAACCAAGTAAGGTAACATTCAGCATCAAAACTTGAACATAAGATAGCTCTTGATAAAACACTTGCAGACTGACACTCATTAAAAACATATGAATTATGCAACTATATGTAACTTTTTAAATCAACTCAAACATCCCTTTCCCAATTATTATAATAGCATCCAACTAAATTCAACCCAAACTTCCAGTAGCTCTCTCATATATAAAAGATAGTGGTGGTCTCAAAACAAAAATCAAACCAAAACAAAAAACAAATAAAAGACGCTCCAAGTTCATGTGATAAAGTGCATTGATAGATAACAGAAGTTAGACATGTGCAAACCGAGAGTGTGTAGGTCCAGTGGGGTTGTCTTCACATCCCCAAGCTTATGGCTTTCACCATCCTTGGATAGCTCTTGGTGCATCTCCTCTAATCCCTGTGAAAAAACTTCAAAACACTGTTTCTCCCATTTATTTTCTGTGGGGTGACATTAGTAGTGATAGACAAATGCATTACTTGCTGCTTATAATCCTAAGACAAAAATTCATATGAATGTCCAGAAAGTATATAATGTTGTATGCCTATTAATAAACTCAATTGGATCAACAAGATTCAAGTTAAAAGTTCAAAACATGCATCAAACAATATTGGACAGAATCTGTCCAGAAAACTGACAGCAGCAAAACGTATTTTTCTACCAGACATACACATGTCTAAAAATTCTGAAAACATTCATGCATACAGAGAATGAAAAGTTGCAGTTACAGTAAAAATATCAGCTCATTCGGAGTTACAAAATAAGAATTAAAAATCAAACCGTGCACAGACTTGTGCTGGAATTAAATCTCCGCATGCAAAATAATAACATTTTCATACCAAAATGGGTAACACTTGGCACTTTATTAAAAATTCCAGAAACTAAACTAAAAACTAAGTCTCTTGTTACAGCAAGAGGACACAAAGAAAATCAAAAATAAAAACAACCAGGTTGCCTCCCGTAAAGCGCTTTCTTTATAGCCATATAGCTAGGCTTCTTACTTGATACTTACTGTGGACGAAGCTCATGAGGGATCTTGAACATTGGTATGTCCCTCTTCCTTGGGAAGTGTTCCATGCATTTCTTGTGTGGAAACTGAAACTTCACATTCCCTTCTTTTGAATCAATAATGGCACCTGTGGTACGAAGAAAAGGTCTTCCAAAAATAATAGGACTAGAGGTTTTATTCCCCATATCCATGATTAGAAAATCAACAGGTACAAATGTCATATGCAACTCTACCATAACATCACTTACTTTACCTAAAGCATGTTTAATAGAATCATCAGCAAGTACAAGTTCAATAGAGCATTTTTCAAGATTCTTTAATTCAAGTACTTTATATAATTCTTTAGATAAAACAGAGACACTAGATCCTAGATCTAATATAGCATGGTGTGTCTCTTTTCCAATAGTGACTAGTACTTTGGGAATCCATACATCCCCAAGCTTAGGTGGTATCATAGCCTCTTGGTTGTACCTAGCAATCTTTTCTTTTAACACATGATTAGCAATATAAGAACCAAAACCTGCTTGGTTGGCATTAGTAGAAGAATCACTTGCAAATTTTTGTAGGATAGATATTAATTCATGCAAGCTACAATTATCTAAGTCAAGTAGTGGTTCCTTGACCTCATTAAGCATTTTAACTTCTTC
Source organism: Puccinellia tenuiflora (assembly GCA_012064385.1). NCBI lineage: Eukaryota > Viridiplantae > Streptophyta > Magnoliopsida > Poales > Poaceae > Puccinellia > Puccinellia tenuiflora. The sequence continues at coordinate 17,940 of QRDG01002245.1, read as the reverse complement.
AACCTTCTTCTCTTTCATTACCATAATAGTTTCCTTAGCAATTCTCTCTTGCTCATGAATTTGCTCCCAAGATTTATTTATAACTTCTTGGCAATATTTAATTGTTTCCTCATGTTTTCGATCTATAATGATGTTCTTTAATGAGGAGACTTCCTTAGTGAGCTGGTTTACCCTTTCAAACAAAGAGTCTTGTTTTTCAAACTTAGATATAAATTCCTTATTAAGCTCTTTTTGAGTAGATATAAATGACCTAATGGTGTTTTCCAAATCACTAGAAACATTGCTACTAGTGGTATATTTGTTTGGCACATATGGGGGTTTATTTTAAGAATTGTAATTGTTATTACCATACCCATTATTACCATAGTTTCTAATGAAGTTAACATCAACATTCTCAGGATTATTACCAACTAGTTCTTGCAAAGGGAGATTTTAAATATTTTGTTTATTAATAAAAGCAAGAATAGTGTCCATTTTAGATGACAAATCATTTGTTTCTTCTATGGAGTTTACTTTCTTAGATGGATTAGGTGCTCTTTCAGTATTCCATTGACTATAGTTTTGCAAAATACTTTCTAAGATGTTCTTAGCTTCTACTATAGATTTTCCCATAAAAGCTCCTCCAGCGGCTGAATCATGAATATTTCTAGACATATAGTTCAGACCATTATAAAAAGAGTGTAATATGGTCCATTCATTAACCCCATTTGAAGTACAAGTTCTAAGCATAAGTTTTATCCTATCCCAAGCCATAGCAACATGTTCATTTTCATTTTGCCTAAAAGAAAGGATAATGTTTCTATTTTGCAAAATTTTAATAGGAGGATAATATTTCTTAATGAAAGATTCTTTTAGATCACTCCAAGAATTAATACTATCAGTAGGTAGTGAATGCAACCATTCTTTAGCTTTTCCTCTAAGTGTGAAAGGAAATAATTTCAGTTTTAGAATATCACTTTCCACATTTTTAAATTTTTGCATGTCACATATTTCAATAAAATCGTGAAGATGCATAGAGGCATCCTCCATAGCACTACCGCCAAATTGTTCCCTAGTTATCAAGTTCAACAAACTAGGACTTACTTCATAGCTCTCAGCTATTATCTCAGGTGTGGCAATGGGCCTAGCAATAAAATGATCATTTGGAGTGTTTGTGTAGTCACACAACTTAGTTCTTTCGCCCATTTTAGCAGATTTTTATGTGTGTTTTAATTTTTGATGCAAAACTGAAAATAAAATGACACCACACAATGCAAACCGAATTATGCAATGCAACACAAAATGCAAAACTGAAAATAAAATATGCTAACCGAAATAACAAGATGATATGCAAGACAAAAACAAAACAAAATAAAATGATTTGCAGGTAAAGATGGATAAGATGATGCTCACTTAGGTGCAACCTCCCCAAGCTTAGGTGTTAGACCAAGTTGGTGATGAAGTTGACTTTGTTGTGATACACTCCTTGGATAAATCTTTACAGCAATGACTCCCCGGCAACGGCGCCAGAAAAACGTCTTGATGGCCTTTAACTCAGCAACAGCACCAAAGAACACTTGATGGCAAGGCACCAGAAAACGTTGTTGATGGTGAAGTTACCTGCGTTAAAAAACAATGGTTAGTTTGAAACTCCAAGTGCAGAGTGTATAGTATAGGAAAGACGGTTTTCCCCACAAGGTATGACTCGAGGGTTTATATCGAACTCTCGGGGAATCAGTAGTGAAAGGTTTATCTTCTTATCCTTCCCTTGAGAACCTACAAACAAAGTAAATTGGTTTGTGCCCTCAACCTCACCAAGTGGTTGTCAAGCACAAGGTGTGAGAATGATACTAAAATAAAACAAATGCAAAACAATAAGTAAATATGCAATGGTGGTAAATAAATATGCAAGGATGGTGGAAACAATGATGGATGACATTTTTGGGGTTTTTATATGTGAATGCAAGAAGTAAAAGTGTTTTTTTATTTTCTGATTTTAAAATGGCTGAATGTAGATGATGCTTAAAAGTGGTTGGAAAGTTGTTTCTTATTATTAAAAATGGACCGGGGTTCATGGTTTCACAAATGCACTCTCTCTTTAATGTTGTGGTGGACAATGGAACAAAGGAATTGACATATGAGATTGCAACACAAAGTTTTATGACAAGTTAATAATTATATGGGCATCACGTCCTAACATAGAGATCTTTTGGTTATTAATCTCTCTTATACTCCACTAAGATGCGAACTAAATCATAACACCTTAGTATTAAGATAAATCAGAGCATAGCTTTAATCTTTATGACATGAAGTGAAAATAAGAACATGCTAGATTTAGTCATGAGAAGTGGCAATGGTCAACCCACATCTCTGGTAGCATGGTATTTTAGTTTATCACTAGTGAGGTAACAAAGTAAGGTTGGAATACCCAAGTGGATCGCGGAACTTCTCTCACTTTCACCGCACTAGCCACCCCCTCATTACTCCAACTAATGCACACGTTCCCCCACACATGCTCTCATAAACAAGCTTGATCAAAACAAGTAGACAAGAACGGGGTACATAATATGCATCTACTTTCATAACTGAAACAAAACAATTGCAATCTTCAAACATATATTAACTCATAGAGAGATCCACCACATAGGAATTACATAGATGACCGTAATCATGTCCGGCAGCTCATACGGCGCTAATTAGTGAAGCTCAAGAGAGAGGAGAGATACATAAGTTACTTCCACAAACCCATAGTCCAGGGGTGGACTATTCCCTCTTCATCATGGAGACGGTGGAGACGTTGTTGGGGGAGATGGAGACCACGCCGGCAGCGCTCCGCCGGAGTTTTCCCCCTCCGATCTGCATGTCCAGGTCTCTGTTTCGTGGTTTCTCTGTTTACGGCCGCCTCCCTGCGAAACTCCTCGGGGGACTATTTTTATAGTCGGTTTTAGGTCAAGACGGAGTCGTGGGCGAAAAGATGAACGACAACGGAGCCACGAGGCTCCAGAAGGTGGGCCCCACGCGGCCAAGGAATCTGGCCGCGTGGGCCACCCCCTTGGGTCCCTGAAACATCAAAATATTGAAAATAGGGTTTTCTGCCAGTGCAGGGTTAATTCCAGAAAAATAGGAAAACTGTGAAATATTCTCAAAATCATTATAAAATCATGATATAACCCTTATATGATGCAAATATGATTGAAATATGAGAATTATAATGCAAAGTTCATGTATGCATTTTATATGCATCAACATCCCCAAGCTTAACCTATACTCGTACTCGAGTATGAAGGTGATAAAACTAACATGGACTTTGCATTTTAATACTATCAACGGATATCAAAGATGATTGTTATTGCTACATAGAGTCAAATGATTCATTCTTTAAAGGAATAGCAATATGCAAGATAGATTATAAAGTGATATCAAATGTTCAATGATAAATCACAAAGTGCAACATAGAAGAAAGTACTATGGACCAAATGTATGCATAATGAAAAGTAAAAAGATCCTATAATGGTCATAGAGTACTCTTATAAAACTGAATATAAAAGGTGGACACTTTGGATAGATATATATGAGTAGAGGTAAAAACATGAACAAGCTTCATATAACTCCCAAATACTTCTGCTTAAGTTAATGTTTGTAATGTTGTATCATTGGTATCAAGCTCTCATTACCCCTCATCATAGCATATTTAATGGTTAAGTTTAAAGTGAAAGAAAATATGAGTGGTGTGCTTGACAAAGAAATGGTTGAAAGTTTCATGCCCCTTGAATACGAGTACTTACACCATAGTGTTACTCAATTTGGGAAACAAAGCAAGTTCAAGCAAAAGCATTGTATAATAGCATCATAAAGAAGATTAACTGGGGTACCTCTTGTCCCAGGACATGGAACAAGCCCATGTCAAAATGACAAGACAAACAGACATAAGGAACAATCTCAACACCTTTTTTATTTACCATTGGTATAGCTTTTTATTGTGAGGTGTATCACTGAAGGTTCACATAGCATGTAAGTAAATTTCCACCATGACAGCATGGCTTAGATTAGTGGCCCACGTATCTCTCTAGCCATTTATACAACTACTTAAACATACTAAATTTCCACATTTATTTGGCACCATGATAAGCATCCGTAAACAAAAGTACATGATATCAACTAGATATATTTAGTGCAATGTTGAAAGCTTGCCATGTGACAGCACATTTGGGCTAACTAGCAACCAAGACTCTTGTCAAATTGACAACTTCATAATTTTAATCACAATGGTTCATGTTTATTAAGTGCAATAATAAGATGTGAGAGCTGTTTAACCAGATTCTTCACATAACAATCAATAACATAAGCATTTTAATTCAGAGGTATAGATAACTCAAAGTAACATGATATACATACTCGGAATAGCATAAAGCTAATAGGTACATATGGTGGACTCACTGGAAAAACTTTGTTTGAAGGTGTTGGAAACAAGTTTTTTGCTTGTTGGGATTTTTGGGCTAGCAAAAGGGTGAAAGTTGACCAACTAAATGCATGCACAAGTGTCCATAGAACTACTAAATCCAGGTTAAACCAAGTAAGGTAACATTCAGCATCAACACATGAACATAAGATAGCTCTTGATAAAACACTTGCAGACTGACACTCATTAAAAACATATGAATTGTGCAACTATATGTAACTTTTTAAATCAACTCAAACATCCCTTTCCCAATCATTATAATAGCATCCAACTAAATTCAACCCAAACTTCCAGTAGCTCTCTCATATATAAATGATAGTGGTGGTCTGAAAACAAAAATCAAACCAAAACAAAAAACAAATAAAATACGCTCCAAGTTCATGCGATAAAGTGCATTGATAGAAAAACAGAATTTAGACGTGTGCAAACCGAGAGTGTGTAGGTCCAGTGGGGTTGTCTTCACATCCCCAAGCTTATGGCTTTCACCATCCTTGGATAGTTCTTGGTGCATCTCCTCTAATCCCTGTGAAAAAACTTCAAAACACTGTTTCTCCCATTCCTTTTCTGTGGGGTGACATTAGTAGTGATAGACAAATGCATTACTTGCTGCTTATACTCCTAAGACAAAAATTCATATGAATGTCCAGAAAGTATATAATGTTGTATGCCTATTAATAAACTCAATTGGATCAACAAGATTCAAGTTAAAAGTTCAAAACATGCATCAAGCAATATTGGACAGAATCTGTCCAGAAAACTGAAAGCAGCAAAACATATTTTTCTACCAGACTTACACATGTATAAAAATTCTGAAAACATTCATGCATACAGGGAATGAAAAGTTGTAGTTACAGTAAAAATATCAGCTCATTCGGAGTTACAGAATAAGAATTAAAAATCAAACCGTGCACAGACTTGTGCTGGAATGAAATCTCCGCATGCAAAATAACAACGTTTTCATACCAAAATGGTAACACTTGGCTCTTTATTAAAAATTCCAGAAACTAAACAAAAAACTAAGTCTCTTGTTACGGCAAGAGGACACAATGAAAATCAAAAATAAAAACAACCGGGTTGCCTCCCGTAAAGCGCTTTCTTTGTATCCATATAGCTAGGCTTCTTACTTGATACTTACTGTGGACGAAGCTCATGAGGGAGCATGCACTTTGGTATGTCCCTCTTCCTTGGGAAGTGTTCCATGCATTTCTTGTGTGGAAACTGAAACTTCACATTCCCTTCTTTTGAATCAATAATGGCACCTGTGGTACGAAGAAAAGGTCTTCAAAGAATAATAGGACTAGAGGTTTTATTCCCCATATCCATGATTAGAAAATCAACAGGTACAAATGTCATATGCAACTCGACCATAACATCACTTACTTTACCTAAAGCATGTTTAATAGAATCATTATCAAGTGCAAGTTCAATAGAGCATTTTTCAAGATTCTTTAATTCAAGTACTTCATATAATTCTTTAGATAAAACAGAGACACTAGATCCTAGATCTAATATAGCTGTTGAGAAATTAGGCAATAATTCCATGATTAATTCCAGAATATTAAGCATGACAACAATCTCTACTAATATGTTAATCTCAAACATAGTAGCAGAAAACATGTTAAGCCAGCAGATCGGATCACGCAACACGTACCGATCCGTGGTGGAGGAAGTAGTCGTAGCCGTTGCCATTGCAGTACCGATGTTGTTGACGACAACGTTGGCGATGACCGGTCGAAGAAGACGGCGTTGAAGACGACGAGCTTTAGGTCCCGCCGAGCGACCGGGAAGATGAGTCGTGATGACGAACTTGAGCAGTCACGCGGAGCGCTTCCCAAAAACCTTATTCGCCCCTCTCCCATACAGGATCGCAAAGGCGAGCGGTTCCGGAGACCTGCTGTCCCGTTCGCCGGTGCACGCCGGCGCACGGGATGGAGTAGACTACGGTGGCGGCGCAAGGCACGAGTTCGGCAAAACCTAGATTGGTTCAGAATTATTACGGCGCATGCAGTGCACGACATTATATAGTACAGCTCGGGAAAACCCTAACGGGTACAACGTGGGCCAAGTCCATGTCGCGCACGTTTAAGGTCGGTTACAGTAGCCCACGATCCGGGAGCAACCCGAACCGACTAACTGTGCCGCGTCTGTCCAAACCGTTTTTCCCGGACTACAAAAATAAAGCTCAGCTCGGCGAGATTCCCGCAACACACGGCGCGTCGTGACGTGACGAGACGAGCGGGTGGGCGGTGTGTGCGTGCGTGCGAGCGGCGGAGGAGCGCGTGAGAGAGCCTCTTGTTCTCACAAGCTTACCAAGTAGCACAACACTCCACTATATAAGGTGGTGCCACTCCTCTCAAACTAGCGGGGTGGGACTAAACTTTAGCTACCACTCCACTCTCATGTGAGCGGCCACAAAAATGGGCTTGGAGATTTTTCTGAAATTGCTAATTGGGCTGCCACGTATGGGCCCAATTCTAACAATCCCCCACCAGATCTCAAATCCCCATTTAGAGATATTTGCCAAACCTCATTTCTTGTTTATATACCAGTGTTTCAGTAGAGACTGTTAAGTTGAACTTCCGCCTAGAGCTTCAAGCTACATCTACTAGCAACTTGAACAATGGACGTACCTTGAATTGCAAGTTTGGTGCCAATAGACTTCACTCAAAGTCGTAACCAGTACCTGGCTGCCAGTAGCCAACCCCGCGGGTGGAGCATATGCGTCGTACTCCCTGGTCTCTTCATGAGTTTACTAGAGATCACCCAAATCTCATAGACTGCGACGTTTAACAGTCGGAACTCATATAGGTGTGTTCTTTCAAGAATGCTCTGTAGGACAGCATCTTTGCTATAAATAGCCAATAGAACCACATTAAGGCATGTTGCCAACCCGCCTTACAGCTTTCTGAGAGCTCGTGCATCTTCACTTAGAGAGGGTAACAAAAGCTCTCCTCCGTTAAACCACTAGTTTGTTTTTCCTAAGTCCTACTTCACGGGATCTCCGATCACATAGGTTGGGTTACCACTATGGTGTAACACTCATGGGTGTCATACCCATCTCCCTCGATGCACTCTCTATCACATTTCGTGATAGTCCCTTTGTAAAGGGATCTGCCAGGTTTTTGTCTGTTTGAATATACGTAACAGTAATTACTCCGGAGTTTTTCAATTTCCTGACAGATTTCAAACGTCTTTTAACGTGTCTTGATGACTTTGCATTATCCTTAGCACTGTTCACTTTGACAATCACCGTTTGATTGTCACAGTTCATAAGGATGGCCGGCAATGGTTTGTCAACCACCGGCAAGTCCATCAAGAGCTCACGCAGCCATTCTGCCTCTACAGTGGCTGTATCCAAAGCAGTAAGTTCTGCTTCCATGGTTGACCTCATCAATATGGTTTGTTTACAAGACCTCCATGACACTGCGCCACCTCCAAGGGTAAATGCATACCCACTTGTGGCGTAAAGCTCATCAGCATTTGAAATCCAGTTCGAGTCACTATACCCCTCTAGCATAGCAGGGTGCCCAAAATAGTGAATCACATAACTCATTGTACCGTTCAGATAGCGCATGACTCTTTCAAGTGCATGCCAATGATCATTACCCGGGTTTGACATGAACCTGCTCAACTTGCTTACAGCATATGAGATATCAGGTCTCGTCGCGCTCGCGAGGTACATGAGTGAACTGATTATTTGAGAGTATCTCAATTGATCTATCGATTCTTTCTTGTTCTTTCAAAGTGCCACGCTGGGATCATAAGGTGTTGGAGAAGGCTTGTTGTCTATAAAGCCGAATCGTCTCAAGACCTTCTCAACATAGTGTGATTGTGTTAAAACAATTCCACTCTCATCCTTAATCAGCTTGATGTTCAGAATTACATCAGCTTCTCCCAGATCTTTCATGTTAAAACATTTTGACAGAAAAGACTTGACCTCATTTATCACATTCATGCTTGTACCAAATATCAATATGTCATCGACATACAAGCATAATATGACACTATCGCCCCCACCATGGTGATAATAAACACACCTATCAGCCTCATTAATGGCAAAGCCTGCAGAAGTCAAAATTCTATCAAACTTCTCATGCCATTGCTTAGGTGCTTGTTTCAGTCCATACAAGGATTTCAACAACTTGCATACCTTTCTCTCTTCACCCTTTACCACGAACCCGTCAGGCTGATCCATATAGATCTCCTCTTCCAACTCTCCATTGAGGAAAGCTGTTTTTACGTCCATTTGATGGACGATAAGACCATAAGAGGCAGCCAGGGAAAGTAGTACACGAATTGTGGTTAGTCTAGCGACAGATGAATAGGTATCGAAGTAATCTTCACCTTCTCTTTGTGTGTAGCCCTTGGCCACAAGCCGCGCCTTGTACTTATCAACAGTATCGTCTGGTCGCAGCTTCTTCTTGAACACCCACTTGCAACCCACAGGTTTACACCCATACGGTCGTTCAGATAGTTCCCATGTTCCATTAGAAAGAATCGAGTCCATCTCATTTTGGACAGCTTCTTTCCAGTCATCCGCATCAGGAGATGCGTATGCCTCTACAATGGACGTAGGAGTATTGTCCACAAGGTACACAATGAAATCATCACCAAAGGATTTTTCAATCCTCTGTCTCTTGCTCCTCTTAGGAGCTTCATTGTCATCTTTCTCTAGGATAGTCTCAAGTGGTTGTTCAGAATGATCACCAGATGTACTAGATTCAGGAATTATCTCAAAAGAAATTCTAGCAGTGCTATGCATATCTTTCATAGGAAACATATTCTCAAAAAAAGTTGCATCACGAGATTCCATTATAGTATCAACATGCATATCAGGAACTTCAGATTTAACCACTAAAAATCTATAACCAACGCTATGCGGCGCATAGCCAAGAAAAATACAATCCACTGTCTTTGGTCCGAGTTTGCGTTTCTTCGGAATAGGAATGTTGACTTTCGCCAAGCATCCCCAGGTATGCAAATAAGAAAGTGATGGCTTTCTTCCAACCCACTCCTCATAAGGGGTTTTCTCTTTATTCTTGTTAGGAACTCTATTCAGGACATGACATGAAGTCAACAAGGCCTCCCCCCACCATGCCTTAGATAAACCCGCAGTGTCCAACACGGAATTCACCAAGTCGGTCAGCGTGCGGTTTTTCCTCTCGGCAATCCCGTTTGATTGGGGCGAGTAGGGAGGCGTCCTCTCATGAATAATGCCGTGTTCCTCACAGAATTCGTCAAATATTTTCACGAAATATTCTCCACCACGATCCGACCTAAGACGCTTGATCTTTCTCTCTAATTGATTTTCAACTACAGCCTTATAGATTTTAAAGTAGTCTAAAGCTTCATCTTTATTTTGCAACAAATAAACACAGCAAAACCTAGTAGCATCATCAATTAATGTCATGAAATATCTCTTTCCACCTTTTGTCAACACACCATTCATCTCGCATAGATCAGAATGTATGAGTTCTAGAGGTGCCAAGTTTCTCTCCTCGGCCGCCATGTGAGGCTTCCGAGGTTGCTTAGATTGCACACAACTATGGCACTTAGAACCTTTGGCAATAGTGAATTTCGGAATTAAACACATGCTGGGTAGCCGAGACATTAAATCAAAATTAACGTGACATAAACGAGAGTGCCAAACACTAGCATCCGAATCAACATTCCACAAATATGGTCCACTAACTTATTACAAAAATCTGAAAGGAAAAGCGGAACAAGCCTCGCAGTCATAACCTTTACCAATAAATTGTCCAAACTTTGACACAACCACTTTATTGGACTCTAAGACTACTTTAAACCCATCTCTGCATAGAAGGGAGCCGCTAACGAGATTCTTGTTCATAGTAGGGACATGCTGCACGTTCCTCAGCTGCACGATCTTTCCCGAAGTAAACTTCAGATCTACCGTGCCAACACCACGAACAGAAGCATGTGATCCATTCCCCATTAGGACGGAAGAATCCAGTGCGACCTGGTAAGAAGTGAACATAGAGATGTCAGAACATACATGAACATTAGCACCTGTATCAATCCACCAACATGAAGATTGAAATACTGAAAGCACAACAGGTAAATTACCATACCCATCAGTATTGCTAGCGGTCACGACGTTGACAGTATTGGTGCCATCTTTTCCTTTGCGATCTGCATGTTCAAGGCAGTTCTTGGAATAGTGGCCAAGCTCTCCGCAGGTATAACATCCTCCCTGCCCAGCTTTGTTCACCTTCTTCTTCTTCTTCTTCTTCTTCTTCTTCTTGAAGTCAGTAGTCTTTGTAGGCTTATTGAACGAGGGCTTGAAATTCCCTTTGTCCTTGACATGTGAGTTCTTCTGCACCATGTTGGCACTAGACTGACCCTCATCGCCTCTCTCATTAGTGTCCTTAGCCCGAGATTTCTCCTCAACATCAAGAGATGCAATCAGATTTTCAACTGATATCTCCTGTCTCTTATGTTTGAGAGTTGTGGCGAAGTTCCTCCAAGACAGAGGCAACTTTGCAATAATGCACCCAGCCACAAACTTGTCGGGTATGGCACACTTGAGAAGTTCGAGCTCCCTTGCAATACACTCTATTTCATGAGCCTGTTCCACTACAGAACGGTTATTCACCATCCTGTAATCATGGAAACTCTCCATGACATAGAGTTCACTGCCAGCATCGGATGCACCGAATTTCGCATTCAGTGCTTCCCAGAGCTCCTTGCCGTCCTCTATGTGCATGTACACATCACACAAATGGCCATCAAGAACGCTAAGAATACATCCCCTGAAGGCAGTATTGTCATACCGGAACTTTTCCTGATCTTGCTCAGAAATAGTTCCCTCAGGCATGCCTTTACTGACATGGAATATTTTCAAAGCCATCAGCCAGAGCTGGCACTTCACTTGCCACCTCTTAAAGCTCACACCGGTAAACTTTTCCGGTCTCATAGCATCAGCAAAACCAGCCATTGATAACTCAGGAAATTGCCTATAATAAGGTTTTTGGATTGTTAAGAAATTAGGCAATAATTCCATGATTAATTCCAGAATATTAAGCATGAGAACAATCGCTACTCATATGTTAATCTCAAACATACTAGAAGTATTAACTAACATGAACAGCAGCATACTAGCAGAAAACATGTTAAGCCAGCAGATCGGATCATGCAACACGTATCGATCCGTGGTGGAGGAAGTAGTCGTAGCCGTTGCCGTTGCAGTACCGATGTTGTTGACGACAACGTTGGCGATGACCGGTCGAAGAAGACAGCGTTGAAGACGACGAGCTTTAGGTCCCGCCGAGCGATCGGGAAGACGAGCCGTGATGACGAACTTGAGCAGTCGCGTGGAGCGCTTCCCAAAAACCTTATTCGCCTTCTCCCGTACAGGATCGCAAAGGCGAGCGGTTCTGGAGACCTGCTGTCCCGTTCGCCAGCACACGGGATGGAGTAGACTACGGTGGCGGCGCAAGGCACGAGTTCGGCAAAACCTAGATTGGTTCAGAGTTATTGCGGCGCATGCAGTGCACGACATTATATAGTACAGCTCGGGAAAACCCTAACGGGTACAACGTGGGCCAAGTCCACGTCGCGCACGTTTAAGGTCGGTTACAGTAGCCCACGATCCGGGAGCGACCCGAACCGACTAACTGTGACGTGTCCGTCCAAACCGTTTTTCCCGGACTGCAAAAATAAAGCTTGGCTCGGCGAGATTCCGGCAACCCGCGGCGCGTCGTGACGTGACGAGACGGGCGGGCGGGCGGGCGGTGCGTGCGTGCATGCGAGCGGCGGAGGAGCGCGTGAGAGAGCCTCTTGTTCTCACAAGCTTACCAAGTAGCACAACACTCCACTATATAAGGTGATGTAGCCCAACCCACGTCCATCACCATGACAAGCCACCCGACACATGCCAAGTCACCATGGGCGTCAAAGGTGAACTCCTTCCTCTTCGAGATCTCATTTCCTACCGTTTGGAATGGTATGCTACTTGAGCATCCACCCCTTTGCATTGCTAGGTTTGACACGATGGATACGGAGCCGATGGGAGGTGCCGAGGAAGCCCAAGAGTTGATTTCATCCAAGGCGTAGGCATGGATGAGGAGGAGGAAGCGTCAAGGCAAAAGCACAAGGCAGGAGCCAGCCAGCCCCCAGGCCGGCCTAGGCCGGCTCCCAGCCGGGCACCCTCCAGACGCTGCCGGCCTCCAGGCCGGTCCCCCTCCAGACGCTGCCGGCCTCCAGGCCGGCCCCCAGGCCGGACTCCCCCCGTGTGTACTAGACTATAAATAGCTTTCCCCCTTTTCCATTTTAGAGGCAGAGAAGAATGAACTAGAGTTGAGCGTTGCTCCTTCCCGTGATGGGTTCCTCCGAGGAGGATGATGAATCTCTTGTTGTAGCTACTCTTTCACTGAGGTGTCTCTAGTAGTGCAAACCAATCTTTCCCTTGTGGATTCTATTGGATCGGTGGACCGGCCGGTAAGAGAAATCGGTTTCATTAAGCGTGTTGTTGACTTGGGTTTTGGGATCCGGAGGCTAGTCCGTTGGGGGTTTGTTGCCGGGTGATTCTCCCTTGTAGGCTTCGCGAGTTATCCCCACGAATTTGCCCTTTTCCCCTTGTGTTCTTCGTTTCCACCTCCGTGTTCTTCATGTTCATCCTCTTTTCCCCTCAAATCCGTGAAGATCGGGCTAACCCCCTACATCATATGGTATCAGAGCAAAGGTTGCCACGGATTTGCCTTTGTTTCCACCCCCAAATCCACAAAAAATTTCATTGATTTTGCTAATTTCGAAATTTTCCACCAAAAATAGCCCCAAATTGCTTTTGGATCGATCTGAGATTCTTGTGAGTTTTGGTAGGTTTTGATCCGTGGATCCATTGCTATACTTGTTGATCTACCTCCCTTTGCGTTCCTATGGCCAAATTCCTTTGATTTCCCCTCCGATTTGGTGTTTTTCGGGCCGTTTTTCTGCCGAAATCGCACTTTTTCGCGTCACGGGAAGGTAGCCCGGCCGGCCTCCAGCCCGGCCTAGGCTGGCCTCTAGGCCGTACCCCCGGCAGAAGCCGCCGGCCTCCAGCCCGGCCCAGGCCGCCCCCCCCCCCCCCCAGGCCGACCTCCCTGCAGAAATTTTGCTTTGGCCATAACTTTTCACTCCGGACTCCGTTTTTGGTGATTTTCGTCTCTAATCGAAGCTACCGACAAGCTCTACATCACCATAGTGGTTGATCCATCATCTAGTTCCACCATATTTCGTAATCAAGGAAGAGGCATTCCACTCCACGGGTGAAGATCGTCGACGAAAGGTATAACATCCCCTTTTCTTCTCCCACCTTGCATCACTTGTTAGCCAAGCCATTTGTGCCTATCTTACCTATTGAGACTAGCTCATCTATGATTGCTTGGGTTTTGCACACTTGATACCTCGTAGTGTTCCGAGCAAACCTAGTATGCGCTAGTTGATATAATTCTTGTTGGCAAGCAAAGTGAGAGGCAAAAAGAGAAAAAGAGAGTAAGAGGCCAAAAGATAATAGAAAAAGAATCAAAAGAGAGAAAATAAAAAGAAAATAGCCTCATTGCCTAATCTCTTATAGTAGACGCGCAAGCTCGATGAAAAATTCATAGGTGTGGTATCTTTGTGCAAATCTTGTAGCCCACCAATAAATTGCAATCGAGTTGGTTTCTCTTGTACTTGTGCGACTTGAGCTTTAGTCTTCGCTAGGTCCATCACTAGCTCATTTTGGTTGCACAAGTCCTTCTTTTCAAAGCGTGTGTTTCTGTGTGCTTCACTCATATCCTTTGAGATCGACTTGTATTTTCTTTGTGGTCATCGTGGTTCTCTACTTGCCTTTACAATATCTTGGTTTCCGGTTGTTCCATTTGCTTTCCACAATTCATTCCTATCCACTCATAAGCTGTGTGTGTTTTGGAGTTGCGTTTGGATCTTTGAAATTCAAGTCACCCGCATTCTTGTGCATCGGTTTCTCTTGGCATGGTCCACTCGTTCCAATACTATCTACTAGGCGAGGTTGGTTTCTTAGTTCCTTTCCACTCCACATATATATACACTTGTCTTGTGATTGACCATGTCTAGTGAGAGCGGAGCATCCTATGGAGGCCATGATGATGAGAACATGATGAGCGACAACGACTACGGTGCGCCAAGCATGGACGACATCATGAGCGACAACGACTATGGCGCCCCAAGCATGGATGACATGGTGGACCACGACATCGATGACACCTCCACAAGCATGGATCTCATGGCAGAGCACCACCACTACTACAACTATGGCGCCGCAACCATCCACGACATGGCGAGCTACACCGACTTCGAGCCCTCAAGCATCAACGTCATGGCGGACCACTACAACGACTACAACTCCAATGAGGTGGCGGGACCCTACATGGACTACGACTCCTCAAGGCACGTCAAGGATCTCCCACACGCTACACATCATGTGGATGACGACACCGACGATGAGTCCCCACCTAGACGATACTCAAGGACACGAACTCAATAGTGCCACCGCCGTCTAGCACCCACATCAAGCTCAAGACGACGGAGCTCAAGGCATCTTCACCTAGAGGACAAGGAGACACGCCCTCTTCCTCGACGCCAAGCTTCATCACCATCAAGACGGCGGCCATTGCAAAGTGCCTACCCACGTGAGTCTTCGTCAAGGAACACCAAGGATCTTCATCAGTGTACGTCTACTCATGATCATCATCGACGCCACTATGAGGACTTCAACCACTCAAGGCCACGCCATCAAGACACAACTTCCACATACAAGTTGGCGGCAAGTACACATCATATGGAGTCTCCTCCACGTGCCACAACCAAAAGGGCGTCCAAGAGTAGATCAAGCTACACGAAGGAATTGGTCAAACTCAAGGCCATCCTCGACGAGTGGAAGACCAAGCGCGACACTGACACCTTCGAGATCGAGCAAGCCAAGCTCAAGGCCGACTCCGATAGCGACAAGCTCATGACCGATCTCAAGACCATCCGCGAGGAGTTCGTTGCCGGGTTATCCAAGTTCTTCACGCCCTCACATGACTCTTCACCGAGCTTATCGTCGACTCCACTACAAGTTGGTGACCAAGAAGATGGCGAGAAGATGGTCGAGCATGGGATTTTCCCTTCGGCCAAGGAGACGAGCATTGAAGATTCTACCACTTGTGGCGGTGAGCCGAGTGAAGAAGCCGAGCATGGGATGTTCCCTTCGGCAAAGGAGTCGTGTGATGATGCCCACACTACAGCATTCACCTTTGGAGGCGAAAAGGTTGAGGAGGTTTCAACCAAGGTGGTGAATGGAGTTGAGTCTACCGGGCCTATCCCTATGTGTTGGCAAGATGAGATGGCACCAATCCCATGTGAGCATGAGAGCCACCTAGCCCACTTGAGTGAGAGTGCAAGTGAGTTGAGTGCCTCCACCATATGTGAGATTGAGTGCTTCCACTTTGAGGGAATGAGTGATACACCACTTGAGTTGGGAGAGGTAGTTAATAGGTCAAGTGAGGCCATTCCAATTTCTAACAACTTACCCTCTACCTCTATTGTGTTTACTCATGTTGTGCTAGGTTCCATGGATGATGAGACGCCAAGCCTCGACATGATGGTGCCTATGATGGAGAAGATGTACATGGAGGATGAAGACGATGCCACCCCATGCTTACATGAAGATGTACAAGTCGGCCACATAAACGCCGCTACCTCTACCACAACACCTACTTCTCATGAGCGGGACTACAAAGGTACGCATATGGGTGTTCATGATGCCATGATCCCACTAGTGGACATGATGACTTGTGATTGCTTGCATGATATGGATTTTTGTTTTGATGTCACCTATGATTCTTTCATATTCCCATGTGATACCTTGTTCCAAACCAATGTTGATCATGTGGAATTTCCTACGTGTGATGATCTTGACACATGCATGTCTTGCTATGAATCTTTCCGATTTTCTCCCATTGTTGCATGCAATATGTCGAACAATTTCTATTTCATATGTGTTGCTTGCAATGATGATAAAATGCTTGACAATGAGTTTGCCCCCGTAGCATTCTCACATTTTGGAGATTTGTCTTGTTTGAATGTTGAGTTTGTTTCCTTCTTCGTTTTGCATGTTGCTCATCCGCATACTTCATATATTCAATTTGATTGTAGTGCGTTTGGTGATGTGCAAATGGAGAGATGTGTCATAATGGATGATGCATTCATGTACCATGCACACAATTTCTTTTTATGGAATTTCGTGTGTAATGGCTCACGCTTCATAATGTCAACCTCAATCGAACATGAGTTGACAAAAAGAGCTCTTGAGAGCATTTTCCATGAGAGTTATGGATCCAATCCAACTCTATTTCCTTTTCCATGTTTTGCATCGAACAAATTGAACAATTGCTCTTTCCTTTGGTTCGGTTGCAAACATGTGAGTGCTTTGGTTTTCATTTGTGACATTCATGCTCTCTTGATTTGCCTTGTAAATGATTTATGTGTTGCAAAAAGTATGATGAACAATTGTTCTTTCCGATGGCTTGTTTGCAACCATAATGATATTTTCAGCATGTATTGTCATGAGGCCTTTGGATATTGTCTTATTAGTGTTGCAACAAAATCGATGAAAACTTGCTCTTCTCTTTGCTTTGTTTGCACCCATTATGGTGATGATAAGAGCCTCCCTCACCTTGTGTGGTTCACAAACTTCTCTTTCCGATGCTTTCAATGCAATGAACATCATATGGTTCAAAATGAGATAGCTATCTTAGCCTTCTCTAATTTTATTGGAGATTTTGTGTTCCCACATTTTGAGGATGTTTGGACGAGTTTCTTGCACATTGACCTTGCATTTGTATTCCATTCCATATATTTGTGTTGTGCTAAAGGTGTTATGAACAAATTCGGACATGTCGTCAATGATGTGCTCCTCTATCATGCACGCACATGTTTTGCTTGGTCTTTGGTGCGTATAGGTATCAATGGCGGCATGGTGAGTTCCACTTCAACATCAAGCCATCTATCTCCTTCACATGATGAGGACGTGCTAGCATCGAGGACGACGCTTTTCGAAGGAGGGGGAGATGATGTAGCCCAACCCACGTCCATCACCATGACAAGCCACCCGACACATGCCAAGTCACCGTGGGCGTCAAAGGTGAACTCCTTCCACTTCGAGATCTCATTTCCTACCCTTTGGAATGGTATGCTACTTGAGCATCCGCCCCTTTGCATTGCTAGTTTTGACACGATGGATACGAAGCCGATGGAGGTGCCGAGGAAGCCCAAGAGTTGATTTCATCCAAGGCATACGCGTGGATGAGGAGGAGGAAGCGTCAAGGCAAAAGCACAAGGCAGGAGCCAGCCGGCCCCCAGGCCGGCCTAGGCCGGCTCCCAGGCCGGGCACCCTCCAGACGTTGCCGGCCTCCAGGCCGGCCCAGGCCGGTGCCCCTCCAGACGCTGCCGGCCTCCAGGCCGGCCCCTAGGCCGGTCCCCTCCGAGCTGCCGGCCTCCAG